>BMAV01002807.1:0-56511 GCA_019973955.1 Trichonephila inaurata madagascariensis
AATACTTACAAGATATTTCAATAATTACGTATTAAGAATATCTTTTTTGAACAAAGTAATGAATAAAGATCATCACTGATATAAACAAGACATATCCTTGCCATTTTGAACAATACAAGATTTTGCTATTCTTTGTACGCAAGAAAAAAAACAATTTTTATGTCAATTTATAAGATACTAGCCAATATTCACCTACTTACTATATTATGATATTGTACAATTACATATAATTTTTTTTAACTTATTGATACCTAAGTGCTAGCATTAAGCTTTCGATTGTATTAAAAACATTCTTATTGCCCTCATCTCTTGATTTAAGAAGGACAGGATTTGAACTTCTAAAATGGAAGTATATTTATCTTTTACTTCCTTTAACCCTTCTTCCGAAGTTGATTTTCGAAAAGTCCAATTTTAGCAGATCTCTTCCCAACAAAAGAAACATGATTGCCAAATTTCAAATCTGTTGATCTAATAGTAAAAAGTGAGTTATATATATATATATATATAACGCGCGCCCCGCAACTCCTCACAGCCTCCCTTGGGAATCGATTTCAACACAACCCGTTGTTAGTCGGTCTCTAAACAACAACAAAAAAAAAACGTGCTTGTCAAGCTTCAAGTTTGTAGATCTAATAGTCCAAGAGGGAGAATTTTTCTGGCTAGAACGGCTTTATAACCCTCTTAGGAGTCAATTTACCCCTCAAAACCCTTTCTTAAAGATTCTCTACTCAAGAAAATAAACATGCTTGCCAAATTATAAATCTGCTAATCTAATAGTTCCCTTGATCTTGTAATGAATGTGTAAGTCACTGTTCTCCCACACTCATCAAGAGATCATAGAAATGAAATTGATTTTCTTGTATCGAAAGGTGTTTAAAATGGTTAACTTAGGTTTAGCTCAAATACAATACAATTATTATCATTCAGATAAAATTGCTCGAAAGAGGATAAGGGTTTAATGGATAATACGACGCATTTATTTGTTTGATTGCTTTATTGAACTTTTCTGTGTAAATCTTTTTCGCCTGACTCAAAAATGAGTGTAACGAACACAACACGTTTTTTATATTAGAAATATATTTAAGTGAAGAGGTTGTCACCTCAGCTGTCATTGCCTTTCCTTATGTAAGCTAAGATAATGTAAGAATTTTGAGCAAGACGTATTTAACATGTCAGCGCTTGTCCATTACCGGTCATTGTTTGGAGTTATGACATAGTTACCTTACCAACCAAGTAACCATCACCTAATCCATTAAAAATGTATATGTAATTTATAAGCTATATTGATTAAATGGTACTGAATATAATTATTGATATTACACTTAATCCTACAAGTCGTCATTTTCTATACATTACTACATTCTCTTTTGTTGTATTTTTTTTATGACGATGTCAAAATATTATTATTATACATTTTTTTTCCAGAAAATTTTGAGCAAACATTTATTTTTATCACGTGCTTTAAAGTGTTTGTTTTTTCTTAATTTTATTATTTGCTTAGGAGAAACTTTCGTCCTTGACTGTTATTCCTTTTAAGAAAGTAAAAATATCTTATGTTTGGTTAACATATAGAAACTAGCTATCATTGTTTTCAAAGATATAAAGGAGGTTATTGAAAAATAAGATTCAAAATGTATGTTATTAATTACGCTAGTAAAATTTGAATGATATGTGTTTGTATAAATAAGAATTTAAATGTATTTGCTTTATATTAAAATGGAGAATGTAAAAAAAGTTTTTAAATTTTTGATTCATTTTATTATAGGAGTTGCACACTGTTGAATTGAATGATAAACATTGTTTTGAATTAATCATTATATATATATGCTAAGGATATTTGCTCACTTTTAGAAAAAGAAAAAATTTATTTAATTGGCATTGGTATAATTAATACCTGGCCATATTGGTATAATTAATCAACAAAATAATAAATATGTTAAGGATATTTGTTATATTTACTTTTAAAAAAGAAAAATTATTTAATATGCAAGTAAAGAGATATCATAAAATTAAGACTGATATTAAAGAAAACCTACCACAATTTATTCTAATTATAGATGTAAAGTTTCTATTTTACAATTCCCACTTGTAAAGGAAAAATAAACACTGTATAAATCAGTTTTACATTCAAAGAGTTGTTTCTAGAAAGCAAGATTTTGTTTTCAGAATCTTCTAACTTCTCTAGAATTAATATTTGAAAAAGGAATAAGATTTCAAAAAAATGTTTTCACAATTTGGTTTGTCAATAAATTTTACTTTGTATATAGATTTCATAATAATGATATTAAAGTTACTGAATTTTCCCACACACACAGAGCAGAGGAAGCTTAATACTTTTTATTTCAAGTATTTCACAATAGTTGAAATACATATCCCAGTATTTTGTTGGTGTGTGTGTAAATGCTCTCCGAATAATAAAATTTATACAGCACAAAGATTTCTCTGAAATTGTTGGAACAGAAAATAATTTAATAATAACATTTTTATATTATTGCTAAAACTTAAAAGGTTTTAAACCTCAAGATAATTACAAAACAATAAAATTTGAAGTTTCTAGCTATAGTGACCTCTAAATTATGCGATTTTGAGAAAATAATGTAAAAAGCTAAATATTGGGTAAGGTAGCTAAAAAGGCTGTTCAAAACGATACGACAAAAGAATTTCTTGTTTGAGGAAAATTTACGAATTTAATTTTTTTTGGATACAAAAGGTTTTTCTTGTTAACTAATAACATTTTTGCTTCGTATTTATGAGAGATTTAGTTATCAACTCAAGTAACTTTTTTTCAAATTCCTTTAACAGTTCTAATTACACTTCAAACAATGCTAATCTAATATTCGTAATCAAGATCAATCTAATAAAGCTCATTAAGGAAATTTCTACGAAAAGGATCCTTTACAAGAAATGAAAGACAAAGTTTCAAAACCGTGGAAGTGGTAGAATTATCAATGAATTCCAAAAATATATGTATAATTATTTCTTTATACTTATTATAATAAAAAAGGGGCATATTCACTGTGCATACACACACAAATTCTTCCTGCTAATGAAAAACTAAAAGAAATAGAAGCGAAAATAATTCAAGGTTGAAACAAATAAAAAAAAGGGAATGTGGAAAAAATTTTTTAAAATGTATTCATTTTTTTATATTCGTGCTTGTTCGTCGCGTTCTATCTTGGATAAAAAAAGATCGATCTATATTAAATTATTGATACCATTTTTCTCTCTTACATATTTCCGTATAAATAAAATTTCTTACAAAATATCGAAGTGGGGTCTTATAACTCTGAATATTATGCAACCTGTAAAACATCACACGAATTCGAACACGGTGAACTTTCATGCATTGGAAATTTCTATGTATCGAATTTTCTTGAATTCCCAGTGTCATTACATAAAAAAATGCTTCTGCGTATATTCCATGTATCGAAAATTCTACATATTGAATATTTTGCAGAATTTTTCTTATTGAAATAACTCCGTTCTAAGAAATCGGCTTTCTAGAGCCTTCAAAAATAGAAACATGCATTGCGTTTAGTATCTTACATTGCGTGAGCTTTTATTAACGTTGCACTTAAGGTAACACGAGGGCTATTGGCAGAATACCCAGGGGAACAGAACTCACCTGAAAGGGGTTAAGAGTTACAAACCGGTTCCCCGGGTAACAACCACCCCCACGTTCATTCTTTTTTCCATCATGAAAAAAAGTCTTTTTTCAGTCTTTTTTCTTTTTTTCAGTAAAAAAAAAATCTTATTTATATTTTCACACAAGTACATAGCAAATATACTTAACGCAAATCAAAGGAAAATTCACAATATACGTACATATCTACATAATATAAATTATAGGTAAATTCGCCACCCATCCGGTATAGTGGTTAGTGATGCTGACTGCCGTGCCGTATGGCCTGGGTTGGATTCCCGGAGAAGGCATGGATGTTTGTAAATAAATAGTGCCTTTGTGGCATGGGGGATACTCTAAATAGCCGTCGAGTCACCTGTCCTCTCGTGAGGTTAGTGGAAGGGTAAGAGGGATGGGAGGTCTCTACCCACCCCAGGGTGTTCTCTCACAAAATTGGAGTTGAATCGAGCCAAATCGTAGTCACCTGCATGGTGCTCAATGCTACGGCTATGAATTTCGTGGGCCTTGATCTGATGTTAATGTCGATTAGGCGGCATAAGCAATAACAACAAAGATAAATTCACAATACACACAAAATTGCACAAGATAAATTAATAAATCTTCAATGCACATACAAAATTACATAATATAAAGTAGTAAACACACACACACATACTACAAATGTACAAGGACAAGAATAATAATTATGATGATAAAAAAACATATAGAGAAAAAATACTATTCCAGCAATCTTGCAAGTACATCAAAAACAACAATAATCTCCAGCTGACGCCATGATTTTCTGATGATTCTTTTTCACTTTAATTCATTCTTCAATTTTAAATAAATTTATCAGTATCTTAAGGAAGACTATTCAGTTATTCTTTCCTTTATTTTAAACATATAGGAAAAAAACAATCGAAAAAAATTATTGAATTTTATCGGAGATATCTTTTTCTATGTTGAAACAAGAATTTAACTTTATATGAATATTCGCATTATTCACCATAAAGCTAAGCCGTAATTTACGGGATATGTCAAAGGGCTCAGTTAGAGGAAAATTTTCTATCAAAGTGCAATGGAACACATATTGATCCAAATACCCCATGCTCTAACAGAGACAATTAGTTTTTAATTAAAATTTACTTTTATAAATAATGTGGGAATCGGCCATGGTTAGTTAAAAACTGAACAATGTGACTAGTATAAGGGTTAACGTTAGTATCAGGGATCAGAAATTATTTTTGACTCGTAAAACGGTATTAGAATTAGTCCAAAAATTCTTCCAGTTTTTTAAAAGCACATTTAAAAAAATTTAAACATAGGAGTGAGGGGCAGGCACACATACCTCCTCACCATCTGGGCTGACATCCTTCTCATCTAACTTCCTCATCACGCCAGCGGGAGAATTTCAAGCCACGACAGATTTAATGGCCTTAACCCCACTGTACAGAAGGTCTTCAGTGGCATCAAGACTAGAACCCGTGATTCGAAAACGCAGGCCATTAGTTCCTGGTCATGGTCAATTGTCTTCTGTAGCCACTATTATCATGTACTGCAAAAACTAGTGGTGATAAGATATTCAATGCAATAAAAAACTAAAATGTATTTTTCGAATTCATTTCATACACATTTACGAAAAAATAAAGTAAGAAAAAGATACATATGAAGAGTATAGTTGAAAGAAACTAAATGGTTACCTTCTTGAGTACCTCGAGTGAGTGAATATTGACGTCGCACTATTTAGCAACTCTATGGCTTTTGGCAACGGACTGGGCTGCGGTAGCCCAGTGGTCAAGATATCGGATCATGGCAGATATGTCATGTGTGTGAGTTCGAGCCCAGTATCACTAAAGACCCGCCTTGTAGGGCAACGATGCAATTTAAATCTGTCGAGAGCTGACACGTCCTCCCGTTAGTGTGGTGTGGTAGTTAGGAGAGGGGGGTGTGTCATCCACGTCACTTGATCATGTTTCAAAATTACGAGGTTCGTCGCCAAAAGCCCTCGTGTAGCTGAACAGTGCGTCGTTAATATTCCCTCACTCACTCATAGGCGACGGAATTTTGAACCGTGGTCAAATGGACACACCTGAGCTGAACTCCTCTTCTAACTGCCACATCACACCAACAGGAGGACGTTTGAGCTCTCGACTGATTTAACTTGCATCGCTCCCCTACAGGGCGGGTTTTCAGCGGTACTACGCTTGAACTCATAACACTAGTCTGTTACCTTGACCAATAGGCTACCACGGCCTCTTCGAGAACTTCGAAAAATTAAGTTCAAGATTTTCAGTACACAAAACAAACTAAAAGAAAATATCGATACTACAAACTATTAAAAATGTAACAAAAGAAATTTGCTCGTAAGAAAAATTAAATATATAGTACGGTATTTGATTGATAAATATAATTTTTAAGTGTGTTAATGTATTTCAAATATGTTTAATTATAGGAGTGAAATAAAGAATTTAATTTATTTGAAATTAGTACAGAGCCGAAATCTTCCATTCTAGTAATTGCGAAGGTTGACGATAAATCCTACAAAAAAGATTTCGAATCGACTGATCAATTACTTCTTAACTAAGAACACAATTAACAACACGACAACCAATTGAAACCGATCCCCTAGATGCAGACGCCATCCTATGTCGTAAGTGTTTTACAATCTCTGTGAGATCATTGGGAATTTACCTTTACTGGTTTGAAACTTTTTTCCAGTGAATTTATTATTTAGTATATAGTTAATATTTATTAAATATAGAGTTTGTTTTAAAATATACAATTAGATTTTATATAAGATAAAGCACAAACAATAGGAATTCTAGACTTATTAACGGATGATATTTTTTATGAAACAATATATTTCTTTGAGAAAATTATGTAAAAATCAGAATTCAAAAGATTTAAAATCAATAAATGCTCGAATATTTACAGCCATCGTAACGTGTTTGTCCATAATTGAAATTTCACTATCACACATGCCAAACGTGTTTAAATAGCAGTAAATTTTTTTAAAAAAATATTAATACAGAAATGATAAAACAAAAGAAAAATGCAACAGAAGATTTTAATATAAAATTCAGATGATGCGAATGAGTATAAAAACACGCAAACCTAACGCAAACTAAAGTTTAGTTATTAAAACACTAATCACGCGAAGAAGCAGAGAGCGAATTTTTCCGGTTTTTTCCTTTCTGTAAATTTTTTATAATAATGCTGTAAGTTTCTTGATACACTTTGGGAATTTTATAGTTAAAAGAGTTATAATATAGTTAAAGTTTTATTGTATACTCTTAAGGCTTGGATTAAAATATAAGTCTTGTATAAATAAAGAAATATTACAAGAAATGCTGTCTGAAATGTTTTCTTATGAAAATCTTCCATATAGAAATTGTCAAAATAATCAACTGGGAACTTTTAAGAATGCACAAGAGTGTATAAATCGATATTATTCAAACTACTCACTCAATTTGACTGCATAAGATACCTTTTCAAACACACGAATGGTCTTTCTTCTTGTAGACAGCAAAAATACCCGAGGAAAGTTTCGAATTCTCTATCGCAATGTTTATTTGAGAAGATATCCAATTTAGGAAATGGGTTTTCATGTGTGTTGCGATAAATAGAACAGTATACTGTTTTACTTAAATTTCATTACAAGCAATAGTTTAATAAAGATATTGGAAATAATATAGAGAGGTAATTAAAAAAATAAAATTGGACTTGTCATAATTTGTAATTATTAAAAAGCATCAGTGTTTTAAAAAAGAGGATTGTATAACAAAAAGGAGGGGGGAAAAGCTTTAATATTACTTACACAAATACTTTTGAAGGTAAAACTTTTTTGAAGCTTTTTTAAGTAATGTTATTCTTGTTAGCTTTTTAGATGAAGCACGTCATAGATAGTTACAAGCTGAAAAAGATAGAATAACCGTTTAATTACATAACGTATAGTATCTTAATAGTGAACTAATGTTAAACATTTAACAAAATTAATTATTTTTAAAATTATAATATTTCTTTAGAAGGAAACGTACTTGTGGGATATATTTAGAACGTACAAGGCTATGCATGAGAAAAAAAAAATCCCGTGTATCGATTTGATCGTTTTAAAAAACCAAATGCTCTGAAAGTTTGTACTGGTAAAGCAGAGTTTTTTGAAATGCAATTTAGACATGCTATTACTTATTTCATAAAAATATGTATTGTTTTTTGGATATACTTTTTAACAAGTATAGGCTATATATGCAGAATAATTACTGGAATTCTTTTTGCTGAAAAGCGGAATACAGTAAAACACGTTTAACGCGAAAAAGTTTACGATGAAATATCAGTTAACGCGAAATAGTACAATGGTCCCGACAACCTACTACGTATTTTCATACATTTTTCTCTTAACACAAAATGAAAATCGCTTAACACGAAAAGATTTCCATTCTAGGAATGAACAAAATACGGAAAACATCAACTGCGCAGGCGAGACTTAACAGGGATGTTTGAGAAAGTTTCTGTATGTTGTTGGACTGTCTACTGTATCTTCGGAAGAATTCATTGAAATGGATGATGATAATACGTGCAGAGCCCCAATTACGGTAGACAAAGCCATTTTGGAGTTTGTTCAAAGATAAAATACTATCGTTGATGCAGATTACGACGACGAAAATGAAATGACTAATGAAGCTCCTGTTCCCACATCATTTAAAATGAGGCATATCATGAAAAGGATGCTCAGCTATTTAGATGCATATTCCAATGGTGAAATGAATAACAAAATGGAACAATTTGTTGACAATTTGATACTAAAAAAGGCAATGCAAAGAAAAATATGATATCATTTTCCAAAAACTTAATAAATGTTTTGTTTTCAAAAAACTTGGAAATTTAATGTCAAATTTCATTAAGTTCTTGTGAATGTTTTTGTTTCATTGAATTTTATGAAATATACACATATATACATATCTATGTAAATCAAATGTACAATTTAACTTTACTCAGTGGCGTGACAGCCCATGAAGTCCAAGACCTACTGTGCCCAACTCAGAATATGCGATTGTGGGCCCTGAGGTGCATGAGCAGATGTTCTGGTCAGGGGTCAGTCTGACGCAAAAATCCCCAGTGTTAAGTTCCCAAGAAAGCTTGGTACTCATTTATCGTCCCTCTGAAGGGATGGAAGGCTGAGTCAACCTTGCCCAGTCCGGGATTTGAACCTCGGACCAGTGGTGTGGAGGAGCGAAACACTAACCACTCAAATGTACGCTAATAAACTTAATTTCGTTGAATATATATATTTTTTGAAATATGGTTTAACACGAAACTATATTTAATTCCCCTCAGATTCGTGATAAACGATTTTCATTTTACTGGAATATTTTTTCTCGATAAATAAATTTTCATTCAATTAAAGTGAAAAAATAATCAAATAATACTTGACAAATCTTAAATAATAGTTCTTCAGTCTTGGTTACATACCTAGACTAATTTCTTTAAGGGTTACGGGGAAAATAGGGCATGGAGGTTACATAATTATTGACTTTTCTTGCTGTGAATCAACTAAAAGGTACATTTAAAAGGAAGGGAAAACTCCAACGTCTAAAAAGACACTGTGTAAACTTACTAACTTTTTTCAGGAAAATACCTCTGAAACTATTTGATACACTTGAAATTTGAATCTAGAATATCCTGTGTTAAGCTTATCTTAATAACTAAATCATTTATTATATATCGTCGGCCTAATTATCAGACTGCGTAACTCCACCGGTGTAACTGATTTGATATAGGAGTGCAACGCGCCAAGCGCTTTTTGGCGTGATTCCTTAATCCTTTTGTTTTGTCTACGCCATGCCTCAGTGCGCGCTCCGCTTTTAATTTATTCCTCGATCAGTGTATATATATAATCACTACTTTTTTTATTTCATAATAAAACTAGATTTCGAAGGGAGAGGTGGTGGCAAGATTTTAACATAAAATAAATACAACAGAAAGTAATACTAATTTATTACACTTCCAGATATAAATTATTTACACTATTTTAAGCGTTAACTACACAAAATTTGTAACAATGTGTTACTTTTGCTGAGCAGAAATCCCGCGGAAAGAAAAAAAAAACAAAACAAAAAACTAACACTAATATACGTTATCCCCTTGGCAACCACATTATCTCACGATAAAAATATCAAAGTAAACCGTATTGTAATATTATCGCCTATCTTGGCGAACATAAACAACAACTTGGCGCCTAGCCCTACTGTATCAAATTAGCATCCCAGATGGAGTTACGCAGTTTGATAATCAGACCGACAATATGATGTCATTCGAATATGTTATATAGATACAATTTAGGAACTTTTTTTTATACTGTATGTCTTCAATACCAAACATATTGAAGGTTGATTTACGAAGATACTAAATAGTTATTCATAGAATCGATCGAGTTTTTCATGTTTACATGTATCTACATTTGAATTCTATACAAATGTACTTAATTTTGAATTAAGTTTCCCGAAAGGTTATATTTCATTTTACATCGTCACTCATGTCCTTAAATACATCATAAAGTCTCTTATAAAGTAAAAAAACTGTAGATTTGGGTAGCATAAATAATTTTATTAGCCAATGAAATGAAATACTACAATGGATCTAGGAATATTTATCAATTTGTACTTATAATAATTTTGTGTTTGCTATAATTTACTTGATTATCATAGTATTATATTCTGTTGCAAGTTCCTGAATTATATAATGAGAAAATACACTACACTAGCATTATTTCATACAAGTGAATAATTTATATTTATTAACACTAGAAAGGCTGAAACTTAGTATATACCTATATTGCCCAAAAGCAGTTAAAATGACTACATTGTGAAAGAATAACTAATGTGTAAGGAGATTTGCTTAAAATTAATTTTTAATATTTTTTATATTATTTATAGTCCTATAAGAAGTTATTAGTAAATATTAATAATAAGAAAAATGTACTTCACTTGGAAAAAAATTTTCAAAAAAATTCTAAGAAATTGTGCCATTTTCTACATAATGGTTTTTCTAATTGAAATTAAAAAAGTAGGAAAAATGACTTCCTTGGACAATCTAATGTTAATGTTATGTTATTACATTGACGGAAATACAGATTGCTTATACATAATGAAACCATGGAGGACATGGTTGTTTCCAGTTATATCATAAATTCTTGATTCAAAATGAATATAATTACAAGAACTTTTAGAATGGAAAGAAAATAAGATAAAAGAGGTTTTTTAAAAAATTAATGACGGTGGAAATTGGTTGTTAAAGTTGTAAGGTTTTATACATAATGCTGTTTTTTCCTAAAGATATGGAAAAATTTTCATGTAGAATTCCATTAGCAAAACTACAAAAATATTTTAGCGAGATATACATATAAACGATTTCGTTGATTTTTTAAATTTATTAAGAACATATATCAAAGTCGGATATTGGAGAAATGGAGAAATGTGTAAAGTTCATTTTCGTACCTTAATATTTTATGTTTTCTAAAGAAACCTTGATTTATACACCAAAAAAAAAAAAAAAAAATATATTATTTTATGTTTTTGTTAAAGGAAAGAAATACCTTTTTAACACAATTTTATAAAGTAATCATTTTAACAAATTTCCTTTTAACCACATCAAAGGCAAAGTCTTCCTTTCCATATTGTTTGAAATTTATTTTCTAACATAAGATATCCAATTACATTTATGTTCTCAAATCGGAATTTTTCACGATATCAAATGCTCTTTTTCAAGGCAAATCAATATATTAGGACTTTTCTTTATGAAGAAATAATTGTTCTTGGTATGAAAAGCGAAAAAGCAAAAAACACGTCGCAATAAAATGTAGGATAAAAGATATCATTAAAATTAAAAAATCAAATCAAACAAAATTGTTTCCCTGTTTCTCTTTCGTCTCACCGTCGCATCGTTATCCAAACCCCCTTCCGGCGCCTACACAAAGCGATTTTCACGCAATTTCCGAACAATCCCTTTTGTATTTCCGTGACGTAACACCTACGTCACCATCCGGGATCCTCTTCAGCTGTCAAAAGACCGCCATGGCAGTTCGTTCGTTCTGCACTCAGTTACGGATCGAATAAAAAGCCCACCTGCTCGCCAGTGGCAGTGAAGCCCATAATACGCAGTGTGCACGCCGTCTCACGATTAGGGGTCGGCCTCCCACACTTTTACACCACCAGATACCACCTTTGAAGGAGATCTCGTTGAAATAGAATGTCTTTTTAGATAATTTCTCGTTCAAGAGCTCCACATGGGTGAGCGAAGAATAACATCGTACAGCTTGCTGCTGTGCATCATTATCCTATCCGGATGGATGAACCGATATGTGATCGCTAAGAACAGTGTTGGTGAGTATGTCATTATCATGCGGGTTCATTATTTTTTCTAAATGTCACTGATATTGTTGTTTTGAAACGAAAATCTGTGGGAAGTTAGGCCTAGCTATTGTTTTCGAGATATTCCACGTTCTGGCCGTGTTGACGTTTTTTGGATGAGCAAGCATATTTTTGTGATTTGCATATCAATACGCGGACCACTTGTTGAGGGTACGACTTAGGCATGATGAGTTAAGTGAAACGTTTATGATGGTGCCGGTAAGGTGCCAGTATTGTTATTTTTATGATTATCACGTGTATTAGTTTGCACATGTTAAGAATAAATAATGCGACAAATGTTTTGCTCAGAATCAGTAAATTTTACGATTTTTTTAACAGTTTTTCACAACATATATATTTTGTCTGTTTAATAAAAATAAATTTAATTTTTTCCTTCCGAGAAAAACGTATTAATGTCAAAGGACTAGTGATTTTAAGTTTTCATTAATATGACTCAGTCATACATAACAATGTATTGGATAATCATATAGGATTTCTTATCAAATAGAAAAGTTTATACATTTAAGTATTAAGCTATATGTTTGTAATTGTGTTTATAAATATGTATTCGATTTCATTAATTGATCAAAAAAAATCATCTCTGTTTCTCATGTTTTGTTATGAAAGTATTTGTACTTGATATCAAATTCGTTTTAAGATTTTTTCCAGCTTAATGAAATTAGCTAGATGGTTATGAAAATTAGAATGATTTGAATTATCTCTCTAAAAGATTTATGTATATTAAAGTTATCACTATAAAAGGTTTCATGAAGAAAAGAATTAAAAAAAAAGTTTTTTTAAAAAAAAATAATGACTCTTATATTAAAGGTTAAGTAAAGGTAAATTTTTTATGTTATTTCTAAAATTAAATAAACTTTTACATGGCGAATAATATCTACATATGCTTCCATTTTATTTAAAATTTAGATATGAATGTGAAATATGAATTCTGTTTGTGTATAACATGTGTTATATTTTGAAATTGTATTATATTTATTAAATATGGTGCCGAACATTCTAATAATTTTACTTTATTTAAGTAAAAAAAATCCATTTGATTTTTTTTTATTTTTGCCTTAGTATATTATAGACTGATATTTTTTTTGTATACTATATGTGGGAATATAAACTAGAAATTAAATGTATTGATCATTTCATTCTGTAGATAAGAAAATTGTTTAGAAAATTAAATTTTAGATGCAGTATACATTTATGAGCTGGTAGTGCTATTTGTTTAAATGTTAAAAAAAATGAAAAAAAAATTAATTCAGAGTAAAAAGAATATTTTGGGAATTTTTATATAATTTTTATTAAATAGGAATATTTACTTGTGTAATGCTTGCTTTGCTTGCTTGTGTTGTTTTAATTTTTAAATGTATAATGTTGACAGTGTTTTATTTGAAGATAGAAAATGCTTTGAATATACTGTTAAATTTCAGTAAAACCATACATTCATGTAAAAAACATCTTTTAAGAGGATGCATTAGTCGATTTTAATGCCTTCTTGAATAATATAATGAATACTTAGTGATACATTTTACTGTTTATACAAATAAACAGGAATATATAAATAATAATAATAGCATAATAAATGCTATCAAATGTGATTTCTTCGATACATGTGAGTCTTTCATTTTTTACTTCAAATCGATACTCTACTATTTATTTTTGATTATAAGATTTCAAGCTTTTTTCTCAGTGTCATGGGTTATCAAAGAAATGTTTGACTTATACCACTACTGCAATGAAGAAAAAATAGGTCGATATCTGAATACTTTTTGTTTAATAAAAATGATTGTGTTACTTTTATACTATTAGAGATGTTATTAGTGTAGATTTTAAGTGTTGCGTAAATATAAATACAGGGTATGAGAGATAAACACTGGGCAAAATTTTTCACAAGACCTTTGACTTATACCATTCTTGTTACGAATAAGATATTGTACGATGTGTTTATCATATGTGTTAAGAAAGTAGCATTTTCCCCCCTTAAATTTTATTACTTTTATCCTTGCTTTATTTATTTATTTTACACAAAAGGCTGATAACAATATTACAACAATATAAAACCAAATAATAGCAATAATAAGATTGATTTTTAAAGTTAAAAGACATTTCTAAGCAATGTTCAGAAGCAAATGAAAATTTATTTTAGATTCAACAATTCGATTAAGTCTAATCTAACATTAAATTATCGAATGTTTATTGCTTGATTTTGCTAGCAACTACCAGCTTATGAAAATTAGGGCAAAAAATAAAATTATTAAGAAATTGAATAATCTTTTGTAGTTTGACGAAATTTTTTGAATATTTGAAAAAGAGTATTTTGTTGATTTGAAGATTTTGTCACAAATATATATTCTTAGAATACATATTAAGAATTACCGTAAAATCCGGTGTATAACGCGCACTTTTAACCCAAAAAATAAGATCGAAAATTAAGGGTGCGCGTTATACGCCGGGTATTAGAACGATAGCTTTAAAAATAACAAAAGAGGTGATCCTAAAATTTTTACTTCTATAGGTATCGAAATATTGTTTATTTAAAAGAAACGACTTACCTTACAAACTAAAAGAGTTGTAATTCTAGAAGTATACTATTTTTTCAGAAGTATGGGAAAATACCTCGAATAAATGACTTCAAAATATAAGAGCAATGTACACTATTATTTCAGATTTCTTCATAAAAAACGGGGTGCGCGTTATACGGCGAATATACCTATAAATTAAAAAAAAATGAGCTTGAAAGTATAGGTGCGCATTATACACCGGTGCGCGATATACGCCGGATTTTACGGTATTAAATTTAATAACTGGGCCTTAAGAAATTTGTCACCTATCGCAGGGTTATATCATAGTATGATAGTTTGGCTGTTTTTCAGTTACTTTTAGAAGAGAAAAGGTTATTTGAAAGTTTTAAACGAAACTCTAGCTAAATATAAAACATCCTTTGTATATTTTCATTTTGTTTCCCTAAAATGCTTTAATGTGGAAAAGAAACTGAATACGACTCATAGAAATCTCAAGAAGTTATTTTTTCCGTTATATTGAAGCGATTCGTATAATATTATTATATATTAAAAAAATATTTAATTCCTTTTTTAATACAGAAACCTAACGACAAATTCAATATTTATTACGTATCAGGCATTAATAAATTCTTTTACCTTACATTATTATTTTATTCCATTATATAATGTCTTATATCTTAATTATTTTAACTGAAAATTTGTTTTAAACTTTAATATATGTTCGAAACCAAACAAAAGCATTTCAGATAAATTTCATTTATTTCTTTCAAATAAAACCTTATTTGATATAATAGAAACTTAAAAGTTAAAATGCTATTATTTGTCTTTTAAATGATGTGTAATATTATCAGAAAATGAAATGTGATAAAAAATATTAAATAATTTCAGTTTCGTCACAGTAAGTAATTTCAATTTTCGTTTCGTTTAAGTATAGTTTTTTTAAAACATTGGTAGAAACATGAATAGTAAGATTATTAGATCGGATAAAATGGAACCTTTGTATTGCGCTCCGATAAGAAAAACTATTAAACTAAAATTAAACATCCACACCATATTAAATGCAAAAATTGCTGGACTTCGATAAAATAATACTTAAATAATTTTAGAAATTAAATTTAACTTTGAATTAAAAAAAAGAGTTTAAGGAAATATCAAATTGTTATTTTTTTATTTGTAATGCATGAAATTGCTATTACTAATATATTTTTTTTTCAAATTTTGCTACACGAAGTTCTGAAGCTAATATTAGTAAGAGCCTATATCATTGTTTCTCATTTTATCATTAAAAATTTATATCTAATAAAATTAAAAAATTACACTTAATGTCAAATTAATTTTTAATATTCTTAAAAAGTATCTTTTAATTTGAGTACTTTTTTTTTATCTTTCTGAATTTCAAATTTGAAAAAAAAATAGAGTGAAAAATTATTGAAAACTATTTTATAATAATAGAAAAATTTAAAGGTAAAAAATATTACGAATGAATTCGAATTTTGATATTATTAAAAACATCTAACCAAAGACAACAGTAAAAAGATTTTTCGTTATTAAATATTTTTTGAGTGTACGTAATAAGAATGTCAAATATTTTAAAAATAAACTAACCTCAATTTCAATTTTTATTATTCAACGTCATTTTGTAATACTTTATCTACATAATTTTTTTTTACCCTCGAAACTCACAAACTAAATACATCATTTTTTCAGAATAAATTTTCTGGAATTGACTTTTGTTCTAAAATTAATTTAAATATTGTAAAACAAATATTTCTTTTAAATTAAAATTCTTTGTTTGCAAGAAAAAAGATAATTAATTTATTTAATTTACCTTTTTCTGTGCTAAAGTAGAAGTGTAATTCATACGTTTCGTTTTTTTTTTTTTTTATTTCTATTAGTTTTCAAAGAATACATAAATTGGAACTACAATTTCCCAAGTTCTTTTAAATATTTTCCCTTTAAATTACTAAGAAAAGAATACAAGACAAAGATACAAAACCACGATATAAATTCTATAAAATCTGGACAAATCCACTAATTTTTTATTAATAAAAAATGTATTTGAAATATAAAATGGTTCGACACATTATGAATATCCTTATAAGGCCCAGTGGTCGAGTGGTAACTTATCGCGCTTCCACATCACAAGTCCGGGTTCCATTCCCGGGCTGGGTAAGGTCGACTCAGCCTTTCATTCCTACTGCAGTGGGTCGACACATGAGTACCAAGCTTGCTTGGGGACTTAAACCATAGGATCTCGCTTCAGACTGACCACCTGATCGGGACATCTGCTCATGCATTCCAATAAGTTTAATTAGTTTTAATTACTAGGAAGTTTCTTACCCCATGCCCCCTCGACGCACATTGAATATGTTAAAACAGAGTAAGCATTTTAAAATTATGTGCTTTACGAAATAACAAATTTTAACTCACAGAATACATTTAAAATATAGTTCTTTAAAAATTTATTTTGAGGGATTTTCGCATTTTCCTTTTCTTGAATATGAAATACGCTGTAGATTTGGACCATAAAAACAACGCAGTAGGAGCTCTGAGAAATAAAATCATTTTGGAGTTTTTTTAAGTACTCTAGAAATTCGAGGTGATATATTTAAAGTTAAAAGTATAGCTTTGATTTATTGCATCTCATAACATATTTTTAACAAAATTACCGACTGGAAAGTAATTTTAAAGCGATCAAAATACTTATAAACTACTTTTAGATGTAATCTTATCCCACTTATCTCATTGATGATATCGGCATTAAATATTCATCTGCATTGGTAAAGTAAGAATTTTTAATAATATTTCACTTAATTAAAGTAAAATTGGAAATTCTTGGGTATATTTTCATCATTTTTTTTAAAAATCATGTTAAATTGTTTAAGGAAAATATTTCATCTTTTTTATAAAAAAATTGTGGCTTACGTATTGATTTTAAAATAATTAAACATGCTTGTCCATTTTTTCCCAATAATTCGTTAACGTAAGCTCTTAAGAACTTTCAAAATAATTTAAAAACTATAATTTTTAAGCTATTTTTCACTTTTAAGCCAAAAAATAGAATATGCAAAAAACAAAAACAATCAAAATTCGTTTAATGTTGTTTTGCAATTGGGAATTTACAGAAGCATTTCGAAATAGAAATATTTCGAATTTATTTTTCCGAATATTATTCTTCTTTTATTTTCTGAGCAGGCATAGAGATATAAAATCTTTAATGGAAAAACTTGTGGTACTCTGCGTCTTTGGTATTCTGCTGACAAAATAGGGTTACTTGACCCTTAGGCGCACTGTCTTTGCCAATAGGTAATCATCTCACGGCCCGACAGATGGTGCTCGAAGGTAAACATCTAAAGGCTTAGGTTGTTCAAACAGAAGGATCTTTTTCTTTCAAAAAGAAAATAAAAATTGTTTTCATCACTAAAGTGAATTGATACGTCTTTGTTGACAATGATACTTTTTCATTGAAAAAAAAAAAGATAATAGCATCGTTGGAACTATAATTCGCGGGTTAAGCTAACACATTTCTATTTAAAAATGTTTATATTTCTTTGTAATATGAAAGCTATTAAATTATTCAAATTATGAAATTTTTTTAATGATAATAATAAACATTAGATTCTTTAGATATTTTTGACATTTATCAATACTTTATCAATACTTTATGTACAAATTAAAAATTCTCAATGAGGTTCTTTTAAATAATTCCGGAGCTTTCTTTCTGCTTGCGTATAAAATAGTTATTTCCAATTTTAAATATCTTTTGAAAGTTTTTAGAATATTAATTCATTAAAATAATAAATGCATCGAAAACCAGTTAAAGTATTGTGATTTCGATACATCTTCGTAGTTTATTACTTAGATAACTGCATTTTCCTTAAGACAATGATATTATTTGAATCTTCGTTATCAATTTGCTTAAAGAATTTTGAGATTTATTCCTATCGTATGAAATGGAAGACAATATTGAAGTTACTTCTGATTTAAGTTGCTCAGAGGGGTAAATAAACAACTTTTACTCTTGTTATAGCTTGAGTATTAAATTGTAAGACTTTTTTGGTAAAAGAGATGAATACATATTTATTTATAAATGTTTATTGTTATTCATAAATTATTATTAGATGTTTGAGTGTCTCTGTATGTGTTATAATGGTAGATACATCATCGTAGCAATAGTTCCTAAGATTAATTTAGAAACTAATTTTAAATAAGTGAATACAGAACTAAGTGCTTCATCCTAATCTAGTACATTAAATGGCAGTCAATTATAAATTCATTCATTTCGGCATAGTTTCATGAGTTTTTCTTAATTAATTACTTTAAAATTGATCGAAGAACTCTAGTTTCAGCACTTATTTTATCCATTCATGAAATGCGTTTTCAAATTCATCTTGTGCATCATTTCCTTTTAAATTCAAGATTTTTTAGTAATTTTTATCTCCCCCCAAACACCATTTATACATTGTGTTGTGCTAAATTTTAGTCGAATATAGAGTGTATGTTGATTTTATATATTTTTAATTAAATTTTTTAGCTAAAATATTATTTTCATAAATTTGTCAGCAATAATTTTCTTTCTTAAAAGCATGAACTACGAAGTTTACCAAAAAAATCTTAACATTTAGATATTTTGGTATGGATTTAAAATCCTGTCAACATATGCAAGTGGACCAACTTTTTAAATCATCCTACAAGGAGTAGGATGATTTAAAAAGTTGGTATTTTATATAACGTATTTATTATATAACGTTTTATATAACGTTGGTATTTTGGTTAACGTATTTTATAAAATGAGATACTTGATAATAATCAGCATTCATTTATCGTCATTTGTGTTTCTACCACAACTGATTTCAGCGAAGGAGTTAGAGTTATAAGCATTTTTGCGTCAAGCAATTTTTTATTAAAAAAAGAAAGAGAGAAAGAAAGAAAAAAAAAAGAACATCTAATAATAATTTCACATATAAGTAAGTAAGTAAATTTTAACTATCTAAAATAAAATAATAAATTAGATTTTTTGTTGTTTTTACTTATACCGCATGATCAACAGTAATATCAGAACAAAACCCTTGAAATTCATTGAGGTAAAGGGCTACTCTTACGCCTGTGGTTAGCTTTAGCTAACAGTGGCAGTGCAATTTGACTCGATTCTACTCCAATTTTGAGGGTGAACCCCTGGAGTAGTCAGGGGCCTTCCAGCTCCCTTTCCCTTCCACCAACTCCATGAGAGGACTAGGGGCTCGATGGCTATTTAGAGTAACCCCAGGGTGCGAAGGTACTATACATTTATAAAAATTCATACCTTCTTTGAGACGAAGGCAGGCAACACGGCACAGCAGTCAGCGTCACTAACCACTTCCCGGATGGGCTGCTGTATACTTAATTAAAAACACAAAAGATATAGAAAGAATTTGAGTAGCAGTTCATTTTTAGAATCTGGAAATGTATTTCAGAACTCAAGTATAAAAATTATGTGAATTTAGGATACGGCACTTGAATCCTGTTATACATAAGTCTCAACTTTTGGTGTGAATACAGATAAAATATTTCAAACTTTTTTTTGCCTGGCTTCTAAAACACAAACCAAAATAACGTTAAAAATGATTTTGAAGAAATTTGTTAAATGAAAAATTGAAGTTGGAGAATTATTTTTAAAGCTTTTATAAGATCACTTGAAAATTTCTAAACACTATTTAGCTAAATTTGAATCGTTTTGATTATTTCTTATATATATTATCACCATTTCATTTATTTTTTATTCCTTTACCAAAGCTTATTTATTCATTGTTTTATTTTTACTCTTACAATATTCTAACTTACAAGACTTGCTCTACTCAAAATTAGATTAGAAAGTATGGCAGTATATATCGATTTAGAATGGAGAAGAAACGAGATTTTCAGCATGAAAAACAGTAGCTTCAGAAGTCGTAAAGTAAATTTCCTTATCTCTAATGTCTAAAGCATATTACTAAGTAGAAAATAGAAAAGTTAATTAGTTTAAATATTTCTTACAAAGAAAAAGTTTCTAAGGATTTTTTATTATGAAAATAATGAAATTTTCCTAAAGAATATTTCTTAAATTTAATTCTTACATTTTTAAAGTGCCAAAAGTAAAAATGACCATCAAGTACTACTTACAAAATTTGATGAGAATATTATTTACATCTGGTGTTTTATAAAAGGGAATAGAGTTCAAAGAAAACCTGAAACGTATTATTGTTTTACTGAAGTAACTCTATACTCACTTTAAAACTTCTTTCTGGGATAAAAAAAAAGGCAAGACATATGGATACAAAAATTTTTACAATTATAATTCTAATCAAATTAATATGATAAATACATAAGTTATTTGGAGCAACACGAATTTTTGTGTGAATAAAACAATATTTAAAATTATATAGTAAATAAATCAGTCGTTGGGCGTCTAAAAAAGGTAAATATAAAATTCGATCATATTTTACATACATTGGGCATTATATCTAAAAAATTAAATGCATAACAAAAATTATTAGAGTTCTTAAAACTTTAATAAAATATTTGAAATCTCTATGTGTGGTATTTACAAAACCTTTCAAAACGAAAAGAAATAAATGGAAATTTAAAAATTACGTCAAAGATTTGCAAAACTTTATAAGAATGGAATATTTTGAACAAAATACGAACATTCCAATTCGCCATATATTTGTTCGTTTGCTGAATGAATAAGAATTAAATATTCGATAGTAATAAAAATAAACTTTAAATGCTTTTCCGTGTTCTTAAGTATTAAAATATACTAGAAATATTCAAAAAGAAGGGATTATAAAAAAGCCTTTTAAAAAAATTTAGATAAATCTTCTTTCTTAAATACGGAATACTTTTCTCTTTTAAAAGGTCACCGAAAGAGATCAGAAAAATGGAGTGGCATTATCAAAAAAGGCGATTTCTGCCAAGGCCAATTGAATCAATTCGAATTAAGAAAGGGAATGGGGAGCATTTAACTTTTGGTATTTATCAATACCAGGGGCGGTCAAACTTTTTAAGGGCATGGGCTACTTCTAATTTTTTCAAGGGGTTGCGGTCCTAAGAAAAAGGACTACAATACTTATTGTGACTTAATAAGAAATACGGAACATCTACTTACGTACATTACTACAATAAAATAAACTTACACTTTTAAGATCGTGTTTAAAACAAAACGCAAGATGCAAACACAATAATAATAGCCACAAATATAATAATATCAAATAATGCATTAATTATGAAACAATTAAAAATACAGAAGAAAAAAAAACATTTTCTTCTTTAGTTCTCTTACTTATACAAAAATTAGTCCTTATACGGTCAGCCAATCTTGAATATTTTGGTGTATAATTACTAACAGCTAATCTTCAGGTGGTCACCCCAAAATGTTTTGGTGGTCTACCGGTCGATTTAATGCCTAGCTTTTATCAATACCATAATAATGTTTCTAAAAGTTTTTGTTATCGAAAAAAAAAAGATTTTGCTTTATTCCCCCCTGAAAGACCAGTATATTTCACTTTAATAGATGACTAAAGCACTGTACATTTTTAGAAACCCGTTATAGATTTATCACTTAATTAACAATACATCATCGTATTAATTAATATTACTTCTGCATCGGTTTTAAGAGTCATAAGGTTTTTAAAAGTATTGCATGATTAAATCACTAATTAAAGTAAGTTAAGATAGTATTTTGAAATGTTTTATTTTCTTACATCAAAAAGAAAGTGAACAGTTAATAGCATGAAAACACCAATAGAAACGACTTTTTTCGTAGTTCTTTGTATAGCAAAATAACATAAAATATTTAAAAAATTAATAATTTTTTTTAAAAAACAACCATTATGTTGAATTGTAAATTTGGATTTTTGAAGAGGCATTTCTTTACCCTGGAATGAAAATTCATTATATTATGAGAATTTTTTTATCAACTCTAAACACAGTATATACAATAATATTTATTAAAAAGTTATACTATTTGATAAAAAGGTTAATTTTTTTAAAATTATATGAAATCCTGAGGAATATATAATACATTTAGTTTCTCATTAAAACTCTCGGTATATTTATTAGGTCTACATAACAATTTTAATCAAATTATAGTTAGCTTTAAGCATTAATAGTCCCTCACAAGACTTTTTAATGTTTTCTTCACAAAATTCACATAAGAAATAAAAATTAACCACAATTTTGTTTAATATAAAATAGGGCATAACTCATGTTTACATTTTGAGTTTGAAAAAACAAAAGTTAAGTTAGTTTAAATTTATTAACACTAGCTAGACATCGGACTCAGAATATAATGAAATGAAAGGAGAATTAAAATATTAAATATATATATAACTCTCATAAGAAAAGAGAATAACCGTGAAGAGAAATTATGATTGTAACTGTGCTTCCCATTTTCATGGATTCTTCTTGTGAGGTTATCCTAAGCGTTCTCAATGGGTTTTAGATCCGTATTAAGACCTGGTCAATATAGAACTGTAGATTTCTTTCAACTAATTAAATTTATTTTTAAACTCTGAATGTGGATAGAAGCATTTTCCTATTACTCAGTTTAAGTTACCTAAAGTCGCCCAACCAGTATGGTGGCTATGACCCTCGGCTTGTAACCGAGTGGGTTCGGGTTCGAATCCCAAGTAAGACATGGTTGTATCTTCTTCGGGAAAGAAGTCGGTCTTTCGCCTGTAATGGATTCCCGTTTCGAAAGGAAAGCCGCACACCCCTTCTTGTTATATGCTGGGATCATCATCTGTAATAAATGTGTATATTCTTCTATTGTATTGTGTATGCTTTCTGTTCTTCTTCACTTGTATTTCATATGTTCCTAGGATAAAAAAAACACACGCGTCAACAACAACAAGCTACCTAAGAATTTGCCAAAATACAAATAAGGACGTTATAAAGTCGGCTTGACCATTGTAAGAAAAACCCGCTGAAACATCACAGACTGACCACCTTGTTGCCTATCACAAAACTTTCTTATTTTTCTAGAAAAGTCGTGCCAATAACATATCCCCCTGCCAAGGTAGTCCAATTCCATTTTTTTTCAATGAAGAACACTGATTGCTACTTCTCAACTTAAGTTATGTGATTTGAAACCCACTGGAGTTGTTTTTCTTCATACCACATTTTAAGCAACATAGTTTTATTTTACCATATTGAAAGGGTTACCCCAGTGCTTCTCAAACTTTCAATGCTCGCGACACAATATTCAATTTGCATCACGCCCCCTTCCATACAATAACGATGTATTAAAGTCAGTAATACTATACTTAGACGCTAAACATACAATACGACTTTAACCTCTTAAGTCTCCCCGACGTATATAAACATCTCGCTCAACCGGTGTGTTAATTGTCCCAGACGTATATATACGTCTTTCCGAACTACTGTCTTTTCTGTGAACTGCTATTCATAAAATTATTCCGAAGGGTTTGGAAAGCAATAAAATGACATTGACAGTGTTTGCGAAGTATTTACTTATTTCAGAGGATTTGATTATTTATTCCATTTCTACCAACACCACCCCTCAATACACCCCATACGCTTATCTATGTGCTAAACGGTGGCATTGGGAACGAATCACGTAATTTTTAATTGACATTTAAGGAATTAACTATAAACCGTAAAAATTATCAAAAGTGTTATAATATTGGCATATAATTTTATACATGACAAATCCATAGGGTCACTGTTATTTATTAAACTTGTCTTTAATTTAGTATTGTTTAATTAGTTATAAAATATATTGCGTAGTTCTGATACATTTATAAATGTATTGTAGTGTAAATGATAAAATATTATGTCAGAATGTATTTGTTTGTTTTTTAAACAATCTTTTGTTTTCCACTTTTCAATATGCTCGCGCCTCCCTCGCAGGGTTATCACGCCCTCTTAGGGGATCACGCCTCACAGTTTGAGAAACACTGGGTTACCCCACTACGTCCATTAGCATGAGAGAGTCGGAAGGAAGATTAGCCATATTCAAAATAACTCCAATTTATTCTCAGTTATGAACAACAACACAAATTCTATTAACCAAATTAAGAGATGCACCCAAATACCAAATATGGAAAGCAATATAGCGAGGTAGACGAGATACGAATAGACTTTAAATAAACAGATCTCTTACGTCTAGGCAATAGTTTCTAATTCTTAACAATTTAATCTAATTTGCTTCCTAATTGACAAATCGTCTACTTTAATATTACAATAATCAGCTATGAAGTATCCACCCTCACTTAACATTTAATCAATCACTGCTAGCCCTTAGCTGTCTAACCTCTCTCTCTCTAACCTGAAAGTTTAATTTTTATATACAAGTCTTAATTTGTATACTCACATCTTCTTCGGGGGATGATTTATAATGTAATAATTTTTAAAGACCCAATATTTCCCCAAATAATTAGTATTTGAAAGAACGCGGATAGACCCGTCATAATGTATCCTGTTTTTCGAATTCTTTTGTGAATTTAGATCTTTGATGTATTCAGTATAGATGCCCGGTTTATTACACGAACTGAAATTTGTGAGCGGAAACCATTTCTTTCCTATAATTTTTTTCGTAGTTCTCTTGATCGATAATTTACTATGTATATCGTTCTAGTTCTTAAAATCAGATAAATATATAATATCGATATATTTATGACTACAACGCTTTCTTATGCTTTCCTCCCTCTTCCTTATAACCAATAAATTGAAAGAATCTTTTCTGTTGATAATTAATACGATTCCAGCATAACGTAGCCAATCAATATTCTGTGAAGTTGTTGAAATTTATTAAAACAATCACGTGATGTTACAAATCACATGTTGTTTGAAACTTCTACATTTTGTGATTTTATCTTAACATCTAAGGCAACAATTTCAGAAAATTTCCCGAATTGTTGCGTTATTATTATTGTCATTAACGAAATTATTTTGCTCTTTTGTAAAATGCAAGGCAATTAAATTTCGTCACAAATAATGCCAAATTAAAACGATTTTTATTTCACGCTTTACTGTGGAGGGTTTGAGTCTTTAGACTTTACAGAAGACTCTTCGTGTACAGGAACTGATTCACTTTAAATCTGTCGAAATCAAAGTCCTCCCGTTGTCGTGGTGTGGTAGTTAGTAGAGGTGAGAGTGTCAGCTCAAGTATCACTCTTGTGTCTTGAACTAGGTTTAAAATTACGAGATTCGTCGTCAAAAGCCTTCGTGTTGCCTTATAGAGCGACGTTAATATACTCTCCCTTTCTATACATTTATTTAGTATAAAATTATTTGAAGTTCAGTATAATTGAATAATTTTCTAGCCACAGAGCAAAATTTTCTTTATACCATTAATCGATGTTAAAAATAATGGATAGTCGGAGTTTTATGATACCTTTTTCATAAAATATTTCGGTACTTACGTAATATCGCAACAATCGCCAATGTTCAAGATAACACGCCAAGCTGGCAACCCTAATTTCGCATATGTCATATGCGCTCCATTAGTAATCACGTGATTCGTTTCACATAATTTCGCGAATAGGTTGCGATAATATGTAAATACTAATATTTCCTATAACAATTATATTATTCGCTGGATATTGTATTGACTTTTAACTCTACACTCTGCTCTGTTCTAATGAAATTGCGTCTCTCTAAGCAGTATTATTTTATATCTCCAAGCAGGAACATTATTATCCGATCAATTTTTTTCAATTAATTCTTTTCACTAAGCTACCCTTATAAATATAAAATATCACCCACAAATACAAATCAAAGATTTATTATCTTCCCCTGTCATTTAAGGCGCTTTTCCAAAAGTGAATGTGATCTTTTAGCATTTAATTGCAAAAGTATTTCGTAAAAAAATGCTAAGCTCAAGTGGAACTTTCTAAGTAAAATTAAATGCTGAACTTCAGTGACATTTAACTTCTCTTTTTCCTTTCGTCATGAGATCTTTCAAACGCTGACTAAAAGTCTTAAATGTCATGGCAACAAATTAGATCTGCTTCCGAACAAAAATGCTCTGAAGCCCTAAAGATTAATGTTTACAATCGTTAGATTATGGAAGTAATTTCGCCTCCATCTCCTCAGAGATTTACGTGGTTTCATAAAGGAATTCAGAACAGCATTCTTCCTGAAGGTCACGCAAGTCCATTTAAACGAGGTATAAAATGCGATATTGAATGTAAAATAATGTATTGCTTTGCAAAAAATGAAAAAAGATTCGTAAGAAAAAGAAAGGAATACTTTTCCTTATTTTAATAAAAAGTTAATGCTCGTTCAAAAAGTATTAAGCTTTTAATTATAGATCTACTTTTAAAAATAGTTGAAGCATAAAACAAATATTAAGAGTTATTTTTTAAAAAAATGTTTTGTAAGAAAGATTGCTTTTTAAAAATTTATTGTATTAAGTAACTAATTAATCGATAAACTATCGCTCGATTTTAATTAATTTTTTGAATTAGTAATATTTAAATGAATAACTTTTAACGAATTAAACAACATATTTAAGATATCATTATCTATTAAAATTTACTTTGAAACTTTATGCTAATTTTACCATGAGTTTAAAGTGAGTGTTATCTAAGTGGAATAGTTAAGTTAGTCTAGATTTAACGAATTAATGAATACTAAAAGTATTTAATGAGTTTAAGTGGTCCTTTAAATGTCTTATGAAGAAAATTTCAAATGCTAGTTAAGTTTTCTTAAGTCGAGAATTTCAATTGATACTAAGATTTATAACTAAGAGGATCTTTAAAAATAATTTAACCATTAAATGTTAAGCAATGATTACAATTAAAGATAATAATAATGCATTTATTGTTATCTTTGCTAGCTTTAAATTAAATTATATTTAAGGTTATGTGTTTATATTTTTTCGTACCAGTTTTGATTGCTCCTGAAATATAATACAGTAAGACCCCGCTTAACGCTTTTTCAGTTTAACGCTCTTTTATTTGAATTGTGGGATTCCCCGAAATAGCACGCAGCGTTAGGCTTCCCGATATCCGAAGCAGTTTATCTGTGTTTCTTCTTTCCATCGGTAGTATACGAAAGTATTTTTATCGTTTCAAACATTTGTTGACGTTATTGTAAGTATAAATTAATATAATATAACTATTGCTATAGTGAGACAAATATTATGATTTTTAGTTTTTATCATGGGTGATAATAAAAAACACGAAAATAAAGCCTAAAAAAAAGCATTTCACTAAAAACTAAAATGCAAGTGATTAGAATATTAGATACTGGTGAACGTCAATCTCAAATTGGTGCTGCATTGAATTTGGCAACTTCAACAATAAGGACCATTCTTAAGAATAAAAAAAAATACTGTCATCGGTAACTGCAACTACGAAAAGCTCTGCAACTAGAATAAGCCGTTCTAGAAATAATACAATAGAGGAAATGGAAAAAACGACTTTCTATATGGATTGACGACGAAATTGAGCGCAAAATGCTATTAAGCCAATCTACCTTCTTGATAAAATGGCAAAAAATTGAAAATACAGAAGAGACTGAATGATCCGAAATGTAAACATACTGACTTAGAATTTTATTTATTTTTATATGCATATTCGTTTATTATGTTTCTATATTTGTAAGAAACAAGTTTTTGTTTTATTGTTATAAAAAAATATAATTAATAAATTTAATGGTAAAATGGCTGACCAATTTTCTATCCACACACATCTTCCCCTAACCCTATTATTTACATGAGATAACCTCGTTTAACGCTGTTTCATATTACCCTCTACTTTGATGGAATGTATACCCCGCGTTAAGCGGAATCTTACTGTATATGATCCTAAGGTTAGTTAACTAAATTTTTTATCAAAATAAACCAGAGAGGAATTAATTTGACAGAAATAATTTTCATTCTCTCCATGAATTTTTCTTACACTTATCTTTCACTATATTTTAGCTGTATTATTTAAATTTTTTGAAAGCTATTACCAAAATCTTAAGAAACTCCATTCTGCATCGATCTTCTAAATCAGATATCACTCTGGTTATTTGATTTTTACTCTCATAAGGTTGTTGATATTAGAGTTTAAGTTGCTACTAGTGTGACAGTAATTAAAATCAGAAAATATCATTATTTCGATACAATTATGTATTAATGAAACTACTTAAAGATACTTTTCATTTAAAGCTAAGAAAATAGGACTTGAATTAAAAAGCATTCATATACATACAAATAGTTTTAAATAAACTCTGCTAGAGAGACAGAAATCACTTGAGAATGAAAGATAAAAGAATCATACAGATATTGTAAATTCAAAAAGATGTATGTTGCAGTATCAAATAAAAAGCTGAGGACACAGCTCTAAATTTTTTTTATATTTAATTATAATTTTATAAACAGTTTTGTGGCTATCCAATCTTCCAACTTTCTATTTTTAATACTGATCGAAATTCTGTTGAAAATAACGGATAGAATATGTATACACAGTCCAATCACATTAATGTCACCACCTGTCAAAAGCTGGAATAACCACCTTTCGCTGAGCAGACTGCTGCGAGACGAGCAGGAAGAAAGTCAATTAGGTTCCTGAAGGTGTTCTCTGGGATGTTGAACCATGCCGACTCCAGTGCTGTGGCCAGATGCGCTTGATTACGAGGGTGAGGATCCATTGCGCGAACAACCTGATCGAGATGGTCCCACAGATACTCGATTGGGCTTAAGTCAGGTGAGTTTGCTGGTCCAAGGAGAACGGTAAACTCATCCTCTGGTGCTCTTCAAACAACTCACGTACATTGCCAGATGTATGACACTGCGTATTGTCCTGCTGGTAGATGCCTTTCTTCTGAAGAAAAACAATGCATATATATGGGTGAACATGGTCTGCAAGGACAGATGTGTTCTTGTATTGATCCATCGTGCCTTCCAAAATGATGAGTGAACCCAGTGAATGCCAGGAAAACATTCCCCAGACTATAATGCTCCTGCTACCAACCTGGACCGTTCCAGCAATGGTTGCAGGGTATTTGCTTTCAGATGTTTCACACCGTATACGTCAGCGTCCATCTGTTCGAGGGAACATAAAACGTGATTCATCGGAAAACGCTACCTGTCGCCACTCAGTGGACGTCCAGTTGCAGTACTGGTGTGCAAATTCCAGCCTTCATTGCCGACGAACTGCAGTCAGCATCGGTGCATGAACCCGGCGTCAGCTTCGTAGGCTAGACGCAGCAACGTTCACTTAACAGTAGTTTGGGAGACACTGTTAGTAGCTCCTTGGTTCATCTGGGCAGTCAGTTGCTCAACGGTAGCACGTATATTCTCCCGAATGCATCTCCGCAGTCATCATTCACCTCTATGATCTATGGCCCGTGGTGCACCACATTTGCCACGTCACTGATTTTGGGCAGTCTCATTTTGCCATTGCCGGTATACTTTTACCACGGCAGCACGCGAACAATTCACAAACTTAGCTGTTTCGGAAATGTTTCCACCCTTTACCTGAAAGCTGACGATCATGCTGTTTTGGACATCGGATAAATCGCTCTGTTCTTATATTACGCCAACGATTGCAATGGTTTCCGAAGCCCTCACATACCCTTCATATAGGCTCAACTGCATTGTGCTTCCACCCGCCTTCTACGATTGGTTATTTAACATCGATGTTTAAAGTACGTGGTGGTGACATTAATGTGTGACTAGACCAGTTCTTCTCAAAGTTTCAATATCCGCGACCCAATATTCAATCATGAGTTTCATCGCGTCCCCCTCATACAATACCAATGTATTGAATTCAATAATATACTATAATTCGACGTTAAAACTACGATACGACCGTAACCTTTTAAGTGCCACCGGTATACACAAACGTCTAGCTCAATCAAAGCGTTAATTTCCCGGGACGTATATATACGTTTTCCGAAGTACGATCTTTTCTCTGCACTGCTATCCATAAAATTATTCCGAAGGCTTTGGAATGCAATAAAAGAACCTTGACAATGTTTGTGAAAAATTTACTTATTTCAGAATATTTTTGCTTCTTTATTCCTCAATTTTTCAATACATCACATACAAGCACCTACGAGGTAAATGATTAGCATTGGGAAGTGAATCACGTAACTTTTAATCGGCAGTTAAGGGATTAATTGTGAATTTTACAAATTATAAAGATAAGTGTTAATTTTTGTATATAATTTTTATATATGACAATCCCATGGGTCACTGGTAATAATTAAGCTTATTCTTAACTTAGTATTGTTAACTTAATTATGAAATACATTGTATATATACATTATATAAGTATAGTCTATCAGTGTAAATGTGTATTTTACCTTTTATTATGCCAGAATGTATTTCATTTGTTTATTTTCAGAAAATTCATAATTTTTTAAAATAATTTTTTTTGTTTTTGACTTTTCAATATGCTCGTGCCCCTCTCTTAGAGTCGTAACGCCCCCCAAAGGGGGCGCACCCCACAGTTTGAGAAACGCTCTACTAGACTGCGTATTCACATATATTCTTTCTCTGTATACATTCAGAGAGAGAGAGAGGGAGAGTTTTAGATATATATAGAGATATCAATATTTAATGTACTATTTTTCTCATTTCTCTTTAAATCAGTATTTTTCTGTATAAAATTTATTTCACAACTCGTTTTTTATATTTTAATAATAAATTATTATTCATGTTTGTAAATATGAAAAAACAAACAAACCCCAGATTATTTTGTTAAATATTTCTTGTTAAAGTTATAATAATGTTGAAATAGTAATTTTTTGAGCAATGAAATATTTCGAACTTTAATACGGTTTTTTAAAATTTGATAAAGAAATATTTAATGTATTGTTTGTAAAAGAAATATTTAATGCAATTTAATCAGCATATGGATAAACTAGTTTTAAGTAGAGAAAAAATAATGCGTAACTCATAAACACGCATTGCATAAGTGAATAGAATGAGTGACATTTCGATAATCTGAAGCATTGCACTTACATCTCCTTAAAAGCCCGCTTAACAACCCAGAACTTTTAAAAGTTGAGTTTTATCTAGTGGAGCACGGGAGCTATAAATAGTTTAGAATATTTCTGTCTTTTAGTAGGTTCTAATCTATTTAACTATAATGCTCTTACGTTTGCTTTTAGTATTACCTTTCTTACGATTAAGATAGAGTGTATCGAAGGAAACGCGTCGTAAAATTTCATGTTCCTCATTAATATGGATTTAAAAAAAGTTCTCAAAATGTTGCCGTTCTTGGAGTTATAAAAATATGCATAAGTGTTATTGATCTTTAGTTATATTGATGTTAATTTGCTTAAAAATTTATAAGTTAACCATATTAAAACAATAGAAGTTGGCTAAAAGTATAGATAATTAACATTTGTAATTAAATGTATAAAAATTAAGTGATACAGTCATTCACAATGCAATAAAAAATTTCCAATTTAGGAAACTTTTAATTAATAGACATGGAGTAAAAAGAAAATTGAAATGTGATTAAGATGAATGTTTAATTATTGCATATTGCAGTTCTTTGCAATCAATTTATCTTTTAAATTTGTTGATAACTTAAAACTAAAAAAAGCTGTATAAATTTTTTTTTTGTGAGTTTTATTTTTTTTCGAAACATTTAAGAGCATAAGTACCATACTCTTTAATATTTTATATAACAAGCAGCGTTAAAGGATGGATACATATAATTGTTTTTATAAAAATGTAAATTCCCTTTATTTTTTTAAAGAAACTTGACTATCTTAATTGAAACAGTTAGAGTTCTTGAGTTTATAGGTAACTAGACTCACTACTCAGTTAAACACAAAATCACTCATATTATTGAAGTAAAGGATTTCTAAATTGTACATGGGAAGTAAATCAAAAGAAAATTGCCACTTAAAGCTAATAGAGTAATTTAAGACAAAATAAGATACATGTGTACTAACTGAATTTCGCGAAGTGGTTATTCTAAAAGTTATTCTGGGTTATGTTCTAACTGAAGTTCGCTTAAAATTATAATGGTGTGATAGATGATGATTTCTCTTCAGTAAGCGTAATGCAATTTACTTCATTTCTTATTCCTCTCACACTGTATCTGAGAACGCTGCTCATAGTTAAAAGAAAATATTCACTGAAGTTCCACAAGTCACGGGAAAGAAATAACGAAAATATCCAGATGGTATCATTGTAAAAGAAATGTAGTTGGGCAGTGCATTGTCAAGATTTTCCTTCCTACTCAATTTGTTCAAGTGATAAGTTTTCTAATGTAATTATAACAAAGCTATCGCGAAATTAATAGATTTTAATGCTATATGCTTGTTGGAGAAAGAAGCACAGGGTAATTTCATTTCTGATTTGTTAGAGAAATCAACATTATACCCTGTGCCAAGAATGTGCCAAGAATATATAATTTCAGGCATTAATTCCAGCTTTGGATGATGTAACGGCCGATTACATCCATTTAATGATGGATATCAGTGGCGTTTGCGCTGAATTATCAGTATACCAAAAAAAAGCACAGCATTGCATCCTCACAATACAGAAACATTCAATGTGAGGCGTGCAACAGGAAGAGAGAACAACAAATTTGGTATTGAATGGGGAAATGTTACCAGAATACTGGCTCGAGTGCCTTTTCTAACATGTCATCGTATACGGCATACTGGTTGGTCTTTTGAGCATATCGTTTGGGTCCTAGATGACTAGAAAAAATTCTGATTGATGAAGATTCTAGATGGGAAGAGCTGATGGTAGAGTGCGAGTGTGACGCAGACGCCAAGTGGACATTGATCCAAGTTGTCAACAAGACACTGTAGAAGCTAGAGGTGTGTGCTGTTTTTACTTGTCATGGACTACTTCCAGTGACTGAACATCTCTTCAGAAATTTTCCGAATTACGTATTGAATCAACTATACGTTGAGTTTTAGTTATTCGCCAGCCAAATGAATGTCCATAGGATATTAAGTATTATCGAATAAGTGTTGGTATTTATTGTATCTTGGACTAGAAAAAGGAAGTTTTAAATTTAAATCTTGTATATTTTCATAAACTACATAAAATTAAAAGGGATTCACTGTAAGAAATTGAGTTAATAGACATGATACGGAATCATTTCGGAAATGCAAAGCTAAAAGTAAGATTAAGTATTGCCATTATCCTATTGTTTACATTGAATAATCTCTTATTTGAACTTCATTAAATCCATTGTTTTCACACACACACACACAACAATTATAGCAGCTTTTATTCAATTCTGTTTGCAATTTAATTGCAAATAGTTGACAAAACGGTAAAAATTCTTGGTATCTAAATCTTTTGTGTTTTGTTAATATTGTGTTGGTTACTCTAGACAGTAACAATCGTCAGAACAAAAGTTGTAATTTCTGCTTGCCCAGAAATTAGTAGTATTTTAAATTGCTTCATCTGTAATGTATTTAACAGTTCTGCTGGGGAGAAAATCATTGTCTCTCTAAAGATATTCCCATACAGATTCAATCAAGATCTGATGACTTAAGGCATCAAGGAAACAGTTTCAGTTCAAACGTCTTCAAGTTCACTAAACTAACTGGTATTACACTTTGATATAAGGATGCAAATTCTATTTATCTGAGACAAGGGACAGCTGTTAGGATAGATTGTATGTACCGTTGGATAAGGGTAATCCTTAAGAGCTTTGAAATACGTCTGATTTTGGGATCGTACAGAGAAATTACTGTTCCTAAATGCAAAGTTATTCCAATAATATTTCTATATTTTATTATCAGAATCAAGCAATTTGGATGGGCTATTTCAGCGGGATTTTGAAAAACGTAAACTTTCCCAACTTCTACGAAGCGAAAAAAGATTCTTCAAATCAAATTATGTCTTTCTAGTCATCATAGTTCCAGTGTTCAAACTCTAGGTACCTTTGTTTACTTATTTTGGCATTGATGCCAGCAACGATTTAAAACAGGCATTGAAAAACCTAACCTATGAAGCGAAAAAGTGTTTTATTTGAAATGGAACAGATGATCGATATTTAGAAGTTTTTCTTGTTTAATTATGGATTTATCTTTTCGCCGATCTATTTTCTTTCAGAGAATAATTTCATATTTATCTATAAACTTCGTTTTCTGTCCACAATGTTCCTATTTGCATGTAACGTGTTGTTTTTTTAATATTCGACCATGATTTTAGACATTTTTTTTTCATCACATTCCTAATTTCAACAGTTTAATGAACATAACCCCTACTTAGCGAATTTCAATAATCATATCTTTCTGCAAATCATCGAGATCATTCGTTTGAACTTATTTTTACACAACTGAAATCTTATTTATCGCTAAAATACTAGATAACCGACTTTATAGCCTTTTCTTACATAGGGTAAACAGCGATGCTCTACATTGTACTAAATACTTGCATCAGAATTTCTTTTCTATTTGTATTTTCGTTATCACTATATATACTATATACACATTCACATATATATACTATATATGTAAATGATTTACATTTCTTCAAAAAATTTCTCACTTTAAATTAATTAATGCATCTCAACGAGGAAATATTTCCTATTTCAACAAAGAAATATTTTACACACATTTTAGTAGATTATTAACATTTTACCAAGTAAAATGTTTATCTAGAAAACAATTTGTTACATATTGCCTAATGCATTTATAACAAAATAACGTTCCTAATTGAATCAATAATAAGATTTAAAATTTTATTACACAATTATACAATTTTTCCTTTAGATGAAACTTCCTTTTCAAGCATTGCGTAGACAAAATTGATTACTTTATATATTCCAGCAACATTTTTAATAATTAAAATTATTAACATTGATTCTGCGAATCAGAAAGTAATTCTGCAATCAAATAATTTAATTATTTAAAATCATTATTTAAATTTTCTGCATTAGAATAAAATCACTCAGCAGAAAACTCAATTCTTCTCATACCATTACTAGTTAATTACCATTAGTATATTTTTCAAAAAGGTGTTTGTAGCAGTCTATCCAATTAATTCTATGCCTATTCATTTCAATGGAGCCCGGTATGTTTGTTTTGTTCCGTCTGCTGTTGTAGGAGAAGAAAATACAAATTAGATGGAATAATTGCTTCCCGTGCCTTCATGAAAAGGATAAGAGGATCGATAAGCCTTGATATGTCAACTTATTTGCTCCAGCTCTGGTGTGGGAGGTATTAATTACTCTGTGCTGGGTGGATCTACAGATGTGAGTGAACTCTTTAGAAAAGACATTGCGTAGTTAGGGAGAAAATAAAATATTTTTCTTTGAGAAACAATCGGTTAAATATAAAGTTAAGACGTCAAAGAAAGTGTTAATTTTACTATTTAATTATAGAGCACATTTGACTTCTCAGTCTTGGTAATTAATTACCGGTTATTCTGTTTTCTGAGTTGAACAGTGATATTATTTTTTAACCTGATAATAACGTTATCAGTGATTAAATAAATTTTAAAAAAACCCACGTAAATAAAAAGATTTACATTCAAAAAAAAATATTCAGTATTAGGTGGATCAAAGCATTTTTGCAAAAAATGGGGGAAATAATGTAAATACTGTGTCGAATATAAGAAAGAGGTTGAAAAATTTCACTCATTTTTATCATGTTTGATCCTATGTGATATAACAACGTGTTTTATCTGTATTTTATTTCATGTTATGGCGCCCATCCGGTATAGTGGTTAGTGCTGCTGTGCCGCAGGGCCTAGGTTCAAATCCAGTAGAAGGCATATATTTGTAAATGTATAGTGCTTTGCGGAATGGGGGTATTCTAAATAGCCATCGAGAGCCGCAAGTCCTCTCGTGATATTAGAGGAAGGGAAAGGGAGGTGGGAGCCCCTCCCCAAGTTGTTCTTCCTCAAAATTGGTGTGGAATCGAGACAAATCATAATGTCACCTGTATGATGCTCAAAGCTACGAATAACAACAGGTGCACAACTTAGCCCTTTGCCATGATTAATTTCGTGGGCCTTTGCCGATCAGTTGGCATTAGCAACAACGTTTCATGTTATGTCTACTATCACATTATTTCTAATATTGTCCCTAAAACAGCGTTTCTCAAACTGTGGGTTGCCCCCTCCCCTTGGGGGAGGCGAGTATCTCAAAATGTCGGAAGTAATATATTTTTTTGAAGAAATTATTAATGTACGGAAAGGAAACAAAACAAAATGTATTTTGACATAATAAAAATACATGTTGCACTTTTATCACAATTGTTCCAATTTAAAAATTAAAAAGAAAACGAACCTTGTTGGTACCTTGTGCGCTTCCGCGCTATTGTCGGTTGTCGCGCACCCTACAACTTCTCACTTCTACGACGTTACTCATACCGAGGGGGCGTACCATGCCGGTCGTCCTATCGAACGAAAGTGCCTCATGTCACATAAAGTGCCTTTTTGTCTAAAGACACTTTAATTATGAAATATATTGATAAATTTTTTATACTGATTACTTCATGTTGATAATAGATAATTCTGAGTTTGTTTTGGATTAAGATTCATTTCTCTCACGCTTGAACTACATCGATGTTAATTTTAATGCTAGCATACCGCCGCATTTAGGCCTACCGCCCCCTATTTACACTCTACTTATTACTTAAAATTAACTCACTAAAAAAACATCTGTTTGATAAATAAAACATATACAAAATATAATACTTATCTTGATAATTTAGACGGTTTATAATAAAGGTCATATGGTAGCTTTAGTGTCAAAGTTCGTTATATATTACAAAGCATTCAATGCATTGTTATTGTATGGCGGGGGGGGGGGAGGCGATGAAAGTTATAAACGAAAATTGGGTCGAAAATATTGCAAGTTTGAGAAGCACTGCTTAATAATATTCTGATATATGTCATAATAAATATTTGGGAGCATATACGATATAAGAGTCAATACTTTATAAGCTGCTTGGCCCTTGCTTGATAAGAACTTAAATCCTGAGATTCCTCTTAAGTTTCTTGTGTGGAGTAATAAACTCTGCCACTTAATAATTTAACATTGAGCCTTTATGTGGCTGCAGTAACCTAGTGGACATGATCACGGGTTCAAGTCCTGATGCCGCTGAACACTTGCCTGATAAAGGAGCTGAAGCACATTAAATCTGTCGTGGCTTACGTTGGCACGGTGTGGAACTCAAGTTGGCATTGTGTGGGAATTAGAAGGGTGGGGTTGCAGCTCATTTGTCATTTTCACCACTTGACCGCAGTTCAAAATTACTTGGCAATCATTGTCAAAAGCCGTCATGTTACTTTAAAGTGTGACGTTAATAAACAGTCACTCAGTACATGATATTGTATTGAAATTTGATAAATATATTAACAAAATTTGCAAAATACAAGCATTTAATGGATTTTTTGTCTTATAATTATTAGTTTAATAACATTACACTGGAAGAATCCAAGAGCTATCGCTGAAAGTCTTGAAAAGAGGACGACATTCGAGTTGGAATTATCGCATCTTGTGTACCTGTCATGTACATATGTTGATAAAAGATAAATTTGTCGAGGCTTTTAAAATTTTCTCGTGGAAATCGTCCACTATTTTGATTTTTTCATTACGTGCAGCAATGGAAAAGGCTACATGTTAAAAAGAATTGGATCTCTATACCATAAAAAGTTCAATATGAAAGTGAGGTGAGAGAAATTCAGAGCCATTAGGTCTAGTGTTGTCTTCGTTTATGATTAAAATTTATCAAAATTGTTAAAATTACTCTTCGCATAGCTCCTAATATCATATTAGTTTAAATCAAATCAGCGACAAATTTAAACTGAATTGAAAGTCACACTTTCCAAAGTGGATATAAATACAAGGTGTGTTCTGAAAGTAGTAGGACTCATTTTTTTACAAAAAAAATTATTCATGACAATAGTACAAACGATTAGAAATTTTCAAAGTAACACCCTTCCACATCTATACACTGCTGCCAACGAGTTTTACATCATTCGTACGCCTCCAGAAACGCCTGGGAAAGAATGCTGTTTAGTTCACTTCACACGGCCTGTTGAACCACTTCTACCTATCCGTGATGCTTATTCTTGGTAATAGAAAAGAAATCTGGCTGGGACAAGTTGGTGCTGTAGGGAGGCGGATGAGGCAGCTTTGCCACATTGTGCTGAGCAAGATACTCCACTACTCGTGGCACAAACTTCGCGCACTCTTTCCTCCTGGCTAAGATGCCTGTCACGACCTCAAGCACTTGGGTTTCAGGAATGTTCAGTTCATCATCAACAATCATTCTGATACTCATCCTACGATTACTGTTCTGTAAAATTTTCACTCCCGACTCGTTTTGGTTGGTCTTGCTAGTCGAAGTGCGTCTGGAGCGGGTGTCGTCGTCTTCCACTCTTTCTCTACCTTCTCGTAACAGTTTGTGCCCCTCAAAAAAAAAACACCCAATGGCAGCATCCCCGTAGACCTCTTTAATCATGGCGTGAGTCTCTGCTTGTTTTACCAAGCCTCACACAATATGTGATGAAGTATCGCTGCTCCAGAAAACGCTCCATGATTCTCCGTGACAAGGAGTTTCGACAGGAGTTCACAGTACAAGCGACCTGCTCTCTTCAACGGCCGAAAGCTGTTTGCCGATTTTTCCTTGCATTCGTAATATCCCCGTCCACCGATCATGCACGCGCGCACCGCCTCCCATCCACCCTTTTTCTCAGGATAAAATGAGTTCTCTCTCTCTCTATATATATATTACTTGCATTTACAAAATATTTTCATACATAGAGAGATTTCACGGTAACCCCACAGTTAATAAAATAACAAATTCTTAGCTGATAGGCTTGGGTTTCGTAATTCCAAAGACCGATATTTAGGATAAGGATTCATGTTTTCGGTTTTAAAATCCTTAATTTGGTATGATGTTGTTATGAATTCATTAGTTGTTTACATCAACATATTATTTTGAGTTAACACGTGGGTCAAAAGGCCTCATAATTTTGAAACACATGGTTAAAAATTATGAGGTAATAATTTTTAGATTTCATAAATTTTAGTCATGTGTTTCAACATTATGAGGTGAGGAGGACGACATCTGTATTGCACTCTTATGATATTTGTCTACAGTGACTGCATCAATATTTTGCAAATGAATAAGAACCCTTCTTTAGTTTTAAAGTATTACTTTAAAATGCATTAAATTAAGTTGATTAACTATTGAAAAATACTATTTTACTAATATATTTTATTATCTACTTCAGGAGTTACATTATAGAAGTCAGAAAAAAAGCTATCAGAGAATAATTAGACTTTGAATAATTTCCCTTTTTTATTGATTTTGGTAATACTTTTTTTTATATTTATATCTGATTATTTAAAAATAAAAATCTGTAATATTGCTTTAAGTTTAAAATATTATATAGAATCAATTGAATAACAATAACGAGGTTTATATTCAATATAACCCTCGTTTAATAAATATTTAAGGTAATTGTCTATTGAAATTATTTAAAAATGACATCGTTTTAAAAAAACTCAAAACTGTTGGGGAAATATCTCTGCGTATATTTTTAACGGAACTCTGTTACGTAAATCAAACATTATCAAGCATATGAATATTTTTAAATATGTCAGTAGCATCTCTTGTTAGAGAACTTAAATATTTTTTAGTTCCTTAGTTGAATTTTTTCTTACTTAAATGTTACATTGACTAAAAATTCTAAAGTTAATCCAGCGCTTCTCAAACTGTGGGGTGCGCCTCCTAGGGGGCTTAATAACTTGACGAGAGGGGCGCGAGCATATTAAAAAGTCGAAAACAAAAGATTATTATTTAAAAAAATTTAATTTACTGAAAGTAAGCAAATCAAATAAATTTTGACATAATAAAAAAAACATATTTACACTGATATAATACACTTATAAATGTATCAGTACCACACAATGTATTTTATTACAAATTATTTTATTACACAATTTATTATTATTATTTACACAATTTATTATTATTATTTTACTCAATTTAAGAATACTAAGTTAAGAACAAGTTTAATAATTACAAGTGACCTGATAGGCTTGTCACATAAAATTGCATACAAAAATTAACACTTATCTTGATAATTTATACGGTTTATACTTAATACTTTAAAACTGTCGATTAAATGCTACGTGATTCGCTCCCTAATGCTACCTTTCTCCATATAGGCATACGTATGTGATGTGTTGGGTGTGTGTGTGTGAAGAGAAAAGAAATGAATAAGCAAATTACCTGAAATAAGTAAATCCTTCGTAAACACTGTCAAGGTCTTTTTATTGCATTCCAAAGCCTTTGGAATAATTTTATGGATAGCAGCGCACAGAAGAAATCGTACTTAAAAAAGACATATATGTCCGTGGAAATTAACGTTTAGGCCGGACGTTCAAATACGCCGGTGGTACTTAGGAGGTTAAAGTCATATTGTAGCTTTAGCCAAAGTATAGTATTATTTAATTCGGAACATTGTTATTGTATAGAGGGAGGGGGCACGAAAAAAATTATGATTGTGAATATTGGGTCGCAAATATTGAGAGCTCCATAAGCACTAAGTTAATCACGCTTCTGAAGTCGCAAAACTACGATGAATGATTTGTTTGTCAGAGTAATTCATTATAGCACTTATTAAAATCTCATGTGATTCAGTTGTGGTACTCACAAATGAGGTAACCGTCAAACTATTTTTAATTATTTCTAACTAGTTAATTGGTTGTGGCTTGCGGTTAATTTATTTTAGTGAGTTGGCAAGTTGATAGATCGAAGATTATTTAATCTTTGCAGTAAAGAAAATAATTTTTTTTATTATTTTTTTCTAAAGTGTAATTAAATAAGAGCTTAAATTTTGGAGAAAAGAAATAACAATAAAAAGAGAAACGTCTCTACTATTTTTTAAAAAGTTATATATTGATTTTTAATACCAGATAAAATGAAGCCCGAAGATAATTAAATTGTATGCTGTCCAGCCATCATCGTAATGCACCAATTATATTTTTAAGCATTCTTGGATACACTTATTTTCAGACCATAACAGTTTGAATATATTTAATTAAAATTTCAATGGAACTACTTCCAGGACATTTGTAAAGGATAATTTTGAGCCGAGATTATATATGTCAAGAAATATTTTATTAACTATATTGCGGTTCAAAATTAATAAAATTTATTTAATTGAATTTCTGAAGAAGAATACTTAACTCAAAATAAAACGAAAGCTTTCATATAAAAACGCAAATTTTAGAATTGATTACATAAACGAACATATGCTTGTGGATTATGCATTTCGAGGAAAATTGTAAGTGCACTTGCCAATTTTCACGCTTTCAACATTCCTGAAATTCTTGGCGAATGGACAAGAATTCTTGGTGAATGAATCTCTTGTTGACTTTAGTGGTGTTTCTTTGCAATATGCGGTGAATTTTTAAAGCAAATAATTAAAATGAACGCTTATCAATATTTTGATAAATGAAAGATGGGATGAATCATTGTGATTGTTGCAGTACATCTTAAGTGCAGATTGCTTGAGACTAATATATTACCGAGCATTGCGAGCAACATAGAAACTTCTCAATGAGATCGGATTTGTTGACAGAAGGCATGAACAAAATCGCAGAAGAACGTTCAAGAACAATGATCAATATTTGTCTATTACATAAAAGAGCTAACAGAAGTGTAAGAGTTTCTAAGTTGTCTTGCGAATTTCATGCAGCCACAGAAATCCATATTTCAATTGTTACAGTTCTCATTTGCTGGATTAAAGATGTCTATTTGCAAGAGGATTTACTGTGGGCGTTCCATTCACTTCTGAGAACACGAGTACATTTAGCAAGGGGTAGAACAATTGACATTTGGTGCAAGTGTATGAGTGGGAGAACGAAGATGCTCCATTCATTGATTTTAGATTCAGCTTATAATTATTGATTCTCATCGTGCCTTCATCTATAGAGAACTACATGACCAATACATGTTTCCTAACACCCGAAAAAGAGAATGGTCTGGCGACAGAAATTTGTTGATCTAGGTAGGTATTCGTTGAATAGGAGCGCAAACTTTTTCATGTTTTGTCAGAAGCAGTGTGATTGTTGACAGATATAAAAATGAACACTTAGAGTGAATTGCTTACTATTTCAAAGGTGAAGTTTTTCTTGAATTCATTTTTACGCGGATCGAAACGTTTCTCCTAAAGGACTCATCAAGTTGAAGAATTTTCGGAGAGTATGAATATTCATTGGATGGATCATTCAACCAGATTAACAGATTTTAGTTTATGGAGATGCTCTTGGGAGCGCACTCAAATTTTACAAACACGTTTCAGAATCTCCTCCAGGACTTAAAAAAATTTTATTAGATAAGTGAGATCAACATGTGTGCAAAGACTCATAACCTGTCTAATTCACGTTAGGAAAGTTGTATATCTATAAGAAGACCAATATTCATTATTAACCCCCATTTTGTTTCATCTTGGAATGGCTCTTTTTTTTCTTGAGCTAGTGAGCTGAGCACATGATCATGCGTATGTGCCATAACTGTTGCACGGATATTTTAGCTAATATATCAACCTGTGCAATTTCACGAAAGTAAATTCGGTACTTCCAGGAATAATCAATTGGAAGGGAAAAGTTTCTTGACCGAGCATCTTATAGTACATTTTTCTATACCATGTTTAGAACAGATTTGAAATTAAATAGAATATACTGTACACTAATTTCCTTCTCTCTAATATTAGTCTGCAATGAAACAAAGATTCAAACCTACTTCAACGAAGAACATGACTACATTGCAGTTTTATATCGTAATGTAAAACGTTAATGAAAGAATCATAACAATATTTTTGTAAAATACAACAACATTAGACTTTTTAAGGATCTGAAAATGTGTGATAAATTTAATGTTAACTTATAATAGGCTCAGCAAATTAAAAAATATATGAAGGCGGTGGGATAAGTACTTAGCCTCACTGCCAGATGGTGCCACTATCGCAAGATAAATACACTATAGTATAGTACCTTCCTGTAGACGGCTACTGACGAAATTTCAGCCAGATTGGACTTGTAGTTCTGTTTGAGAGAGTGTGAAAGCAAGCGTGTCCGTTGATTTAAAAAAAAAATGGAAAATGAGCAATATCGGTCGGAGATTCGATTCTTGTTTTTGGAAGGGAAATCGCGCTGTGAAATCAAAGAACGCTAGGATGCAGGGTATGGGGATGCTTCTCCTTCGATGGTGACCGTTAAAAATTGGTTCAACGAATTTCAACTTGGTAGCACATCGGTTTTTGATGAGCCACGTCCAGGTGCCCCGAAAACAGCAACCACGGAGGATAACGTGACGAAAATCCACGATCTCGTTTTGGCAGACCGTCGATTGAAGGTGCTCGAGATACCTGAGATAGTAGGCATCTCAAACGACCGCGTGGCGCATATCCTACATGAAATTTTGGGTATGAGAAAGCTATCGGCAAGATGGGTGCCACGTTTGCTCACTCCGGATAACAGGCCCAACCGTGTGACCACTTCAGAGCAGTGTTTGGCTCTGTTTAAGCGCAATTCAAAGGAGTTTTTGCGTCGTTACGTGACCGTCGACAAAACATGGATCCACTGGTACACAACCACAGACCCGGTGAACCTGCTCCGAAGAAGGCGAAGACTGTCCCATCGGCTGGAAAGGTGATGGCCACCGTTTTCCGGAATTTGCAAGGTGTGATACACATTGACTACCTGAAGAAGGGCAAAATGGTCACAGAGCAGTACTATGTCGAATTATTGGGCCGATTCGACGTTGAATTAAAAAAAAACACGGCCCCATTTGACGAAGAAAAAGTGCTCTTCCTCAACAACAATGCACCTACTCACACCTCCACCCTCTCCAAGGCTAAGTTGATCAAATTGGGCTATGAACTGCTGCCCCATCTACCGTATTCTCCAGATTTGGCCCCGTGCGACTTCTGTTTGTTTTCCAACTTAAAAAAGTCACTCGCCGGGCAGAAATTTCACTTGAATGAGGAAGTAATCGCCTCCACGGAGGACTACTTTGCAGACCTCTAGCAAACTTTTTTTTTAGACGGATTAAAGAAGTTGGAGCATCACTGGGTCAAGTGTATCGAACTAAAAGGAGATTATGTTGAAAAATAAATTGCATTTTTTTCCCAAATTTTTGTTTTTTCATTTGTAGGCTAAGTACATATCGAACCGCCCTCGTATATTTCTGGAATTTCTCATCCACAGAGATTAAACTCTTTTTTTCTCACCAGTGATATTACATATAGGTAATTTTTGAGAAAAAAAATTGAATGTACTTTAATATTTAGTAAACATAATCTGAAACTAATCACTACTATTTACTTAGGTATTACTAAAATAAATAGCACTGTGAGAAGGCATTTTTCACGAATTTTACATGTGTAAATAATAAACTGTTATATGTATTACTGTTCCTATTCAATTATTCATTCAGTCAATTTGAATAATGTAGTCCTAAACAATATAGATTTGTTTTTTTATCAACTCCATTACCTTAATAATATAAATAATACACAAAAACCTTAATTATAAATTACACTTGATTGGAATATTTCTTTAGCACACATATACCCTGAAAGAAAACATGTGTGTATTTTTTTGGTGTGGAAATAACATTAATTAAAAGACTTTGTTATATTCGGCACTGATAAAATATGGTATTATTTCCTTCTTAATTTCGTAACAAGAAAGGTAAACTGGAGATAAAAATGTAACGAATCTGCAACGCGCAAGATGTCGACATAATAATGTTGAATGGGCTGCAAAAATTAATGGTATTCTCTTATCACTGCATAGGAATAATTATTTCTAGATGAAAAATAAAAGGAGAACAAACAATCTATTCATGTAATGGAGAACTAGTAATTTGTCAGGTATCACTTGAGACATTTTATTATAATTTGTTTATAAAACTGTTCTAATTCGTTACATATAAATTAAGCACTGTTGAATAAGGGTAGCACATTCAGCACAAACAAATGATTAAAACAGAGTTTAAATTTCTTTTACTACTTAGGTTTTAATAATATCCATGTTATTTTTTCCTAGGTGAACGCCATCTAGCCTTTTCGAATATTAAATGAAATGATAAATTTAAAATACATAATGGAAAGAAAATATTGAAAATTCATTTTTATCGACAAACCACTTAAAAAAGTTCAATTATTAATTTTCTTGCAGCTCTTTACTTTTTCTTCCTCCCTCCTCCCCCATTTTTTTCGGTTCATTCACCATACATTTTAGGCTGTTAAAAAATTTCTAATCATTCTTAAAAACAAAATGTGGAATCATTATAAAAAGATGAATAATGAGATCTCAAATTTCTTATATTATTCATTTAGTTTGTGGCTATATTAAATGTTTAATTCTATTAAAATTTCACAATTCTTTATAAGAAATTACAAGAAATACAAAAAATGCTAAAATTTAATTTAAAATTATTGTTTTTCTTACAAAATATCAATTTCTATTTAATTTTGGAATTTAATACAATCTAATTAGTTTTTTTATATGTGTTTTTATTGCACATTTAGGGGATAAAACACAATAGCACAAAACTGATCGGCAAATAAAAACACAGTACGCGTGTCAGAGTGCTATGCGAAAATATTGGCTCATCTATAATTTAATAGATGAATTCTACTGGAAAATCTGAAGTTAAAGACAATTATTATGCTTTAATGTATCATGTTGAACGTAAAAGAAAGTAACCGGATTATGTAGTAAAAAGTTGCTGTTTACATTTTGACTGTCATGGTAATATCTAGTTGCTTAAATTGATGCCCAGAGTTATCCATGAGAGTGGTGAGTTGGCGTTCTTTTTTGTTCGATAATATGTTTTGATAACTTAGTTAAAAATAAGTATTTATTCACTGAACGGTACAGTAAAAACATATTTTTCACAGTACATAGATCTTAATTATTTTATTTACTTCCTTGTTAAGATGTCTGTTGTGCTCAGACAAAGGGAAAATTTTAATTTATGGTGCCAATTTGGGAATTAATTGATATTGCTTAAATCAGCTTACAATTTAAATTTTTTTAAAAAAAGAATTGATAATATTGTACTGGTACAAGATATATTGACGCAAGATCTTTTCTGATTGTATTAATATCTTGATCCGTATACAAAGTAGGATTGTTTAAATTTAAAAAAAAATTAGGTTGTTGCCTTCATTTTTAAGAGAACTTTATCTGTTTCTGATATAAAAAAAAATGGAAAATGTTATGTCAATTCTATTAACGTCATTTCAACTAGGGTTGTCATTAGTTGTTATTTATATTTTGCTAAATAGTGTCTTAAAATAATTGAATAATATTGAATATATATATATATATATGAATTATTTTAAGGGGAAACAATGCAATAAATTGATAAAAATCGTTCAAAAATTTAAATAAAATTTTTTTTAGTCTAAATCAGCGATACTCAACGTACGGCCCACCGAGTTTTTTTCAGTGGCCCGGCTATGGTCCATACACTGAGAAATTTACTTATTTAAGAACATGGTATTAAAAATTTGGTGGGAAATTCTTTGTCAAGAAATCAAATATATCACTTTGCTTTTTGCTGTCGATGTCGTACGGGTTCGCATTGATATTCTTTTTCTATTTGGAATGGTTACACGATTAGTGATAACAGACAGCAGAGGAGTAGCGGCATCTTCATGGGTGGAACTAGTAATTTTTAACTATCTTTCACATCTTGCAAGAGAAAAATATTCGAAGAAAGTAGATCGTGTCAATACGATTGGGAGGTTGACTATTTTGTAGTGAAAAACAAACATGGATCAGTAATTGTTTGATTTGTCACGAAAGGGCTCTATTTGAAAAAATACCAATAAACAGGAATCATTCAATGACACTTCTCGAATATCTCTTGAAAGAGGTGATAAATAGACTTTCATGAATAATCTTTGCAACAGCAACGAAGTGTTTTGTCACTGGTAAGGCCACAGCGGTAACAAAGACATGAAGTTTGTTATATTATTGGTAATCATATGAAACCGTTTACTGATTCAGAAATTGTGAAGGAATGTTTCTTGTGGCCTCCTCCTTTCTCTGCCTTTGTTCAAGGCAAATCATCTTTTACATCGTTTTGTACATGCATTAATAGCATTTTTTACTGTATTATTTAGATTGTAAATTTTGTGTGTTTGTTAACATTTTCTGTACATGAATATACATGTGTATATGTGTATGTGTATGTGTATATATATATATATATATATATATATATGTGTGTGTGTGTGTGTGGATGTATGTGTGTGTATATATATATATGTTTCTGCATGTGTGCCTATGTGTGTATGTATGCTTTATGTATTTGTATTTTGAAAATTTTTTGTGATCATGTTTGCTTATCTTCCTCATTGTATACTTTTAATTTTTGATTATCTCCGTTTGCATATGAATAATCTTGTATTTATTTCTGTATTTGTTGTATTTGTATCCACTTTTTTTCACATTTTTTCCCCTTTTAGTTCCCATTTGTGCCTATATCCTTCTACATGTAACTTCCTATCACTATTGTTTGAGAATTGACTTACGTTTGTAAGCCTTGTGTTATACTTGTCGGCACACAAGGAGTCTACCTAGAGTCTAAGAAATGCTTCTAATTTAGTGTTAGTGACAAAAATAAAAATATATAAAAAATAATAATTAAAAAAGACAAAACAGGAGCTATAATATTTTGAACAATTTTCCACATTTTAAATTTCTAATGTTATCTTGGTTTTAAAGCATTTCTTTCCTCCCCCCATTAATTCTCATGTTGCGGCCCGCGTGAAATAGCAATCATGTGTATGCGGCCCAGCAGAGGAAAAGGTTGAGTACCCCTGGTCTAAATTATTCTTTATATAATTTTCTATAAAACCATAACTTTTAAAATCTCTCTAAGTTAAAAAGCTTCAGAATTATAATAAATTTATATTCTTTTTAGTTCACATTCCAATAGCAAATAAAAATTTTAAATTGATTTTTCTCAGAAAGAAGTAAAGTAACTAGATTATCTTCATTTAAAATACTAAGCCTTTTTTCCCATTGTGCCACAAATGCTTTGATATTTTTATAAGTATTGCTATCCGTACATGTTACAAAATTTGATAGGCATTTTTGAATCAAACCAATACTTATTTGTTTAAAAACAACTGATCTTAGAATATATACATTTTTTTCAAGGGATATTAAAAAAGCATTCATAAAAAAGTATTTTACAAATATCAGTCATATTAGTTTCACTTTTGTTACACACAATTTACGTGCTTGTAAATAAATTTTAAAAGGCGGTCGTCAATTGTAAGACAGATAGAATTATAAAAATTCTTAGATAATTTTAAAAAGCTTCTCTTTAAAGTTAAATGGTTAATACCTTTTGTAGCTTTTTTTAACACAAAAACTGTCTTGCTTAATACATACACACAGGTTACAAGCAAAAAAAAAACATTTAATCAAATATATCTTTTTAAATTGTACAATGTTCGTTTGAAGAATGCTCTTCCAGTACTTACTATAATATTTACTACAATCTGGTTATGTATTTAAAGAAAGAATTGCATATAATATTCCAGAAAAAAATATAATAAAAGGAATGTATAATTATACGAGGGCTGTTCAATAAGTAATAAGACTAAAATTATATATATATATATATATAAAACAGAATACCTTTAATCGTCATTATTTACATGGTTTTTTTCAAAATAACTTCCGTGGCACGTAATGCATTTATCCCAAAGTTCTGTCCATTTTTTAAAAACATGTAAAAGTCCGTTTTGTAAGAGCTGTTTCAAAACCGCCTCCACAGCCTTTACACATGCTTTGTTGCTTGCAAAAGGTTTGCCTCGTAATGGTTTCTTAAGTTGAGGAAACAGCCAGAAATCGCATGGAGTTATATCAGGACTGTATGGAGGGTGTGGTAAAATCTCTACATTGTTCTGCTGCGTAACATCCAGTATGCAACGAGCAATATGTGGTCGGCATTGCATGGCGCAATAGGAAGCCATTTCGAAGCAATGGACGTTTCTTTTTAACGTGCTGTACTATTGTTTGCAGGACATTCGTGTAGTACGAGTCGTTTATGGTAGTACCGGGTTCGACAGCTTGTTGATTCACAGTTCCTTCATAATAGAAAAATCATGGTCATAACTTTACCAGCTGATTTCACTGTTTTTGCTTTCTTAAAAGTAAGTGAAGATGAATGTTTCCATCCACTGCTTTGGTGCTTTATGGTTGGATTATAGTAATACAGCCAAGCTTTGTCTGCTGTGATTAAACGTTTTAAGATATTGTTGACTTCTTGTTCCAGTCTTTAATCATATCGTATCATATCAAAGGTCTCCGATGCTGATTTTTGCTTCCATTTTGACTACTGGCCACGTCTCTTAGGCACCCACAAACACGCTTCAGTTCAATCACGTGATACTCAAGAATATGAGTCTGTACACACCATTTATCCGTAGCTTTTGTTAATACAGACAACAAACTTTTCTTATGCCACAAAAATTAACATTCCGATGAGTGGTTTTACGGCAGTAAAATTAGTCTTATTACTTATTGAACAGCCTACGTATATATAAATATTGTCGAAGAAAATTCTTGCTTTTATACGTTATTATGTTTATCTTAGAATGTTTAACTTTTCTGGGGAACATAAATATATACATGAGAATAAATGTTCTTTATTATTTTCGTGTATTGTGAAGAACAATAACAGACATTTAGTCATATATTAAAAAATAACTTGTCAACACAAAATGGAAAGAAGACATGTCTTTGATTAATTAAATATGAGGTGTAGCAGTTGTCTAACTTAAAAGAAACTTTTCTTTTAAAAAAAGAATTTAACTGACATTCAAAATACAGATTTAATCTAATATGATGTTTAAAGATAAATTAAACGACGAGTAGGAAATGAACATTTTAATAATTAAATAAAGGAATTTTCGGGCATAAATTTTTAAAAATATATAAATATCACTTTTAAGAAATTGTGCTTTCCTGTAAAAGAGTTCATATGCGATTGCAAAAATATGTATTTTAAGGAAAAATGCTTTCAAATAATTTAGAATTATATCCAACAATGAGCTTAAACTAAAACTTAAGATTAAATTTTAATTATGAATAGATTTTTTGAAAGAATTTTGTTTCTTTTGTAATTAAACAAAATTTTTAATATCTCGTTTAATCAAAAACGTTTTTGAGACAAAGAGCATTTAATATTTAAGCAGAATGGATAAAAAAAAAACGAGCTGCAAGTACATTATTTTTATAATTAAAAAACGTCTTCTAGAAAAGTGTAGGATTTCATCGTATTTATTTCAAACTGCATTAAAAAGCTCGATATTCTGCATTTTTTTTGAGACTGCAACAGGATTCTTAGTTATTAAAATATTTTCAGTGTAAAAAGCAATACGACCAGCTTAAAAATAACTCCACATTAATAATTTAATTTAATTTTGTGTGTGTCATATCTGATTACATATATGTGTGTTTCACACAATTTCTCAGCGTAATATAACCTGTTCTAAATAACAACACGTTCTGAATAATTTTTACATCACTATTTTTATTTTTAATAATTTATTAGATGCGTAAATGTTTTTTTCCAGAAAAGCATATTTTCCTAGAAATGTAGAAATAAGCAATTAATAAATAATAAATTAGTACGCCAATGCTTTCGATTTTTAAAGTTAATCTTTTTAAATACATTCCATGCATACATGAGCGGTATCTGTTTGAATATACGAGGTAAAAGGTTTTTAAAAAAGCATAAAAGTTATAAAAATTCACATTCTACTGTATACTACCAAACCATAAAAAAGTAAGTTGAATCATACCTACACCTCGATATTACATGGAAATGATATGCTTTGCAGATAAAAATCCTCTGTGTTACCTACAGACATTAAAGATAAAGAGGAATCGAACACTCTTTCTGAAGTATATTCTATTATTTTATTCTATTATTTATTATTATATTCTATTATTTTACTCAGGATTAGTTGCCTATATAGAAAGTGTATTTAATTTAAAAACTACATTTAAATGGTCAGATTCTTGAGATACCTCCTAGTATCGGGTAAGATCTCCTTATGAGGCAAAGAGCAGCAAGTCGATAGAGCATTAAATCAAAAAGTCATCGAAAAATCTTGTAGAAATATGCAACCCTTCTGCCTTAACAACTGCTTATAATTTTGAGCATTTTCAATGTAGGATGTTGCATACGAACTGATCTTTCAATCATTTCTCACCCATGTTCTATAGAATACATGTCTGGTTATTTAAGTGGCTAAATAATTCACTAGAATTTTTTAGAACGTCCATCAAAATAATCGTAAATGACATGACATATTGTGAACCGATGTAAAATTTCGTTGTTGTTTGAATATATTAAGTCCATGAATGGCAGCAAATGGTATCTGAGTAGTTGAATAAAACCATTTTTATAGTCAATGATTACTTTAATTTGACCAGAGGGCAAAGTCCATGGTCCAAACCATCAACTTACACAATGCCTTATTGACAACTTTAATTCACGGCTTCGTGGGAACTACGCTATTCTCAAAACAAAACATCCTCTATGGAATCGTAAATCATCTCATCAAACAACATTTTATCCAGTCACTAGGATCCAACGATATTTTCACTTGACCAACAAATGATTGTAGATGATGGAGTGTTGTTAATAAAGGCATTTGAGTCAGTCGTGTGCTTCTATACCCAATCAACAACAAATTTCGTTGTACTGTCCTCACAAACATGTCAACTGTACGTTTCGTATTGATTTTTACTATTATTTGACGCGGTGGCGAAAATGAGAATATAAAGGATGCCCCTGCAAAGTCAAGTTTGTGGTCCCAAGCCGGATCTTATAAAGGACTGCAAAACCATAAGATAGCATAGGTTTTGCCCTCCCCCCGCCCCCTAATCTCTACGGGGGGTGTACGTTACGCCACTGGTGCTGTCTTTACTTGGTAATAATGACTACTTCAAGAAAACGTTGTTGATCTCGATCATTTATTAGATGTGGTCAGCCACTCTTTGTATACAGTGGGTGCTTTTGTTTGAAATTATATAATTTCGGCACACTTTTGACATTGTGAATTGGGAAATGTTGAATTTCATAACTATTTCCAAAATTGAGTTTTCCGTGCAACTATTTCCATATTTCCAACCATCATTATACTATTAAAGTCTATTGAATTCCATTGTGAGTCTTTAACAATTACCCCTCATGAAATATCTGATAATGCACTACTCATTTATACAATTTTTTTTCGCGATGCTATTAGCATTTTGATACTTTCGTTTCTCTATCCAACAGCTTTTGGCACTTCAGTGTATGTCTTTTGTGACGCAATATATTTCTTATTTTAATGTATTTATATAAATTTTATTAAATTTAGAAATAAGGGATGATACCCAGGCTATATATTGCCGTTGAAGTCAAGTTGTGAATTTCAATCCTATTCCATGAATAGGATTGAAATTACTTTCTGATTTCGATTTCAATCATAACTGATGATTTCTATGGGATGTGGTGTTTAAGTTAGGTTGTTCGGAAACCTTCTGAAGTTTGACTATCCTTGTCAAATTCCATGATTACATGATTCGTCGTTCTGTAATAGTTCCTTTTAGTTCTTGAGTGATTATGTTTAAATAACTATTTTCACAATTTTAAATAAAATTTAATTACATTTTATTTTTCAAGGCAAAATGTGTTATTTACCATTTAATGATGGTGCAAAATTTATTAACTACAATTCTAAATATGACTTTTCAATAATAAATTTGTTCTCTATTGTCGATTTATCATACGGCAGTGATATGGTGACTATATTTTATTTACTCCAGGTAAAATATAAGTTCTTTATTGAAATTAATCATTATAATTAGAATTACAAAATTCTTCCTCTAGTTGGAGGAGATAATAAGGGATACAAAAGGTAACATTCAACCCTGCCTTCTTTCAGGACAAGATAGGTAAGGTGTTATCGGGTAGAGAGAGAGTCAACTTTATAATTTAACTCCTTGTTGAAATAACACAATCGCTTACATTTAGCTTTGTATTACTATAGCGTGACGCTTTAGTCGAAATGAACATTTCATTATTTTTTGGATAAAATATTCGTTTGATAAGAAAAGGTATTTTAATAAAGTAATGATGAATAGTTCAAAAACCGATACATCATTTTAAAAGAATGAAATATATCGAGTAATTTGGTTAAAAATATAATTCAAAAATAAATTTTAAAAAATTCTTATGAGATCTTACAATTTGGATTTATATTTTTAAAAAGTAATATATTATATAGTTTTCCTTATAATTTGTTCAAGACTCATCTCATAAGTCAAGTACTTGCTTTCATGAGTATTCAGCCAAAAACGAATCACTCAGAACATAAAAGCATATATTAAAACGCTCAAGGCAAGAATTGGAAAAAAACAAAATTCAAATCACTGGGGGACATATAATATTTCAATATATTATTAAATATAAAATAAAATGAAACTACACCTCTTGTAATTTTAGTATCATTTTTATTGCTTGTCAAATATATCAATAGTAAGCATGAAACAGTTTCTTGAAAAATAATGTAACAAAGATGCAATTACTATATATACGTATATATATATATATATATATAGATATATATATACACATATATATATATATATTAATCCACTGGTTATACATGACTGTATTAACGCGATTCTTTAGATATTGAAAAAATAAATAAATAACATTACGTCAATTTCCTTAATTGCAATAACATTTTAAATCGTCTGATGCTTTGTATTATAGTATTTCGATTAATTGATGATTTATCAAGAAATGTATTGATTGTTCGATTGTAATAACTTAATTCTTTTGATCCACCAAAGATCTTATTTTCACTTTAACAAATGTTTAGTACGTAAAGTATGGATTAAAGAGTACCAAGTAAGTAATGCGCTGATTAACGAGTTCTCGTAGATAATGTGCTTAACTGATGTTTAACCTTTAATGGTAACTTACATACTATATATATATATATATATATATGAGTTTCTTTGCGTCACTACAACAGTTTGCATTCGTAAAAAACATTAGAATAAAAATATTTAAAAAAAACAACGCTTGATCTATAAACAAAACTGTTTCCTTAAATTATAATTAATATTACTCTCAAGTACTTTTTGTTATCGTTACTCGAAGAAGACATTGTAAGCAAAGGAAAATAACCATGAGATAAATGAACTGATGGATTAGAAAACTAAAAAAAAAAGGAAAATAAAAAAAGTTAATGTGTTAAAGAAAAGAATTTAGACTTTTTATGTATAGAGTTGAATGTGTTTCACACTATATATATATGTATATATATATATATAGACAGAGCTTAAAATTTCTACAGTATTTAAGAACATTAATTGGATTTGAAAGGTAGTGAAATTAAAAAAAAAGAAAGATAAACTGAAATAAAAAAATACAGAAAAACTCAAGTGTTGGAAAAAAAGCGAGGAGAATAAAGAATTTACAGAGTTTTACAATGAAGCTAAAAAATAAATTTGGAAAAAAATTAGCCTAATTTAAAGAGGATTTAAAAAAAAACAACCAAAATTCCGAAGTAAGTTGATAAAAGGTAGTCGGCTAAAAGATATATATAGTTCGTTGCTTTCTATCTGTTGCTCTTCACGTTGCTGTATGTTGTAGTTTGTCAGTATAAATATATTGGGCAGACCTCAAATACTAATAACATCATGATTAATGAACATAGACATGATGCTAAATACTTTAATACTTCCAATAATTCTAATAAAATTGAACTTAGACACTTTCACTTGCATGATTTCAAAAATGTTGAATTGTCAATTATTAAAATTATTCAAAATACTAAGCACAGATTATGGGGGAAAAATCACTATATTAGGAGTTTTAATACAATATATCCATCTGGTCTTAATGTTATGTATTTTGCTAAGAATACATTGCAAATTTTGTTACAGAGTTATAATAAAGAATTTTTTTATAATGTTAACAATTTAAATAATACTTCTAAAAGAAATTCTAGAAGTAAAAGAACTAAAAGAAAAAATAGAGATAAAAATCATTAACTGATAATATTAAAGTTATTATTGATGATTTTGAAAAAAACTTTATTATCAAGATCATATGTTTCATGTTTGGTCTTAATAAAAATGAAATTGTATTGTTAAATGAAATCTTAAATAATGTGTGTGTGATTCCTTAAAGGAGGTCATGCAGTATGCATTATTAAAGATATTAATAATTTTTAATTAATACATTCAAAATAAATATTGAGAAAATTAATGAGCCGATTACAGAGTACTGCACTTTATTATTCCTGAATACAACTTTGATAAAATTAATTTTCCTAATGTATTTAATAGACATATGTCACTTTTTCCTGTTGGAAATGTGGTTGTTAAGAAAGCATTTAAATATAATGAAACGATGGGCAGATTTATCTTTAATTACAATAGTGTAGTTCGCCTTCTATTAACAAAGAAGATTTTATATGTAAAAACTATAATGATTTTATTGATGATCATCATAAATTTGTAGTTACTGGCAACTTAGATATAATCAATGACAAAATTTTAAATGATATCATGAGTAAAGGCACTAGTATCAGATTAACTGTTTATAATAACAAAAATACTGTTAAAACACAAATTAATAAAGATATGGATAAATTTATTACAAAATCTGCAATTAAATATGGACTACCTATAGAGGCATTTGATGAATTTAAGTACAATATTTTAAAAGATCTTATGAAATTTAGCTACCATTCTCATTATGACTTTACTTATAAAGATATAAAATAGAAAATTTATGAATTACAAAAGAATTTTATCATAGTTTACATAGATAAAGTGCCTGGAAACTATGCTGTGATTTGTAAATATTTTTATTATAATATGCTTAATGAACACTTTTTAAACAATGAATCTTTTAAAAAATTGGATTTGTCACATAATGAAATTAGCAACGAACTTCTATTGAAATA
>BMAV01002808.1:0-26804 GCA_019973955.1 Trichonephila inaurata madagascariensis
AAAAAATGTCACCAAGGGTTTCCGGAAAAATCTATTTTTCTAACTTTAAAAATATACAGTATGAATGCCAATAAGGAAACATTATCTTTTAATAATGGAAGTTATTAATAAACTTTAATAATAAGCGTCATTTCTTAAGGTATCCGACTACTTGCAACAACTTTTTTATTAAAAAATAGTGATATGGAGATTTTTTGTGGTTTTTGGATTTATTTAGTACATTTTAAGAAAAAAAGGCTAAAATTAAATAGAGAAAAATAAATTTTTCCTACTAAAATGGGAAAAGATTACATTACCGGAGCCCGCTCTGTACAAATAGTAAATGAACACATTCTTAAAATTTTTCGATTTTAATTTATTACTTTGCTATTCCTTTGTGAAATGATCTTCAGGATAAGAGATATTTTAATTTTTACAAATACTTGAGCACTTTATCTTATGTATTATATGAAATTGCTTAAAAACAGTGATTATATTCATAAATAACTGTAAATTTTGTTATAAAACAGTGATTAATAAATCTGAAGTTCAAAGCACTTCTACTGTTATACATAACATGTACAAAAAATTTCAGCAATTTATTTTAAAAACTTTTTGAGCAATCGCTGTTCGCGTTTGAGCTTTTGGAAAAAAACATATTTCGAGTAAAACACATTTTAAATTTTCAAAAGTTAAAGCTATGACATCTGGTTTTACTAAAACACTTGTAGTTTTTGTTCTGGTGAATGGAAAATAAAACACTTGGTATTTTTATAAAGCTAATAAGTAGGCCTATAATATAATATCATAAAAATTGTCCATGTTGTAAGAAAAAAATCATGATTTCAGGATAGTCGGATATCTTAAACGTTTACGAATGCTCAAGAATATTTTTCTATGAAGACTTTCGATAAAAGCTTTAAAAGTTCTTTTGCTTATAAAAATTAGGGGAAACTGAATAAATTATTTGATTATTGTGTGCTTCTAGGAAATAATTGGTTCAATTTCTTCTGTCAAAAATACCGAAACTATGTATCATACTGGCATGCTTTGTGTTCATGAAAAGTACCGGCATCTGGACGTAGCAAGAAAGGTACTTATTCGATCAGCTATCTTCTTTCTTTTACACACTGTGTAAATTTTTTATAGCTTTATTTGCTCAGTTATTTTAAAGCTTTACCATTTTACTACTTTCACTCATTTATTGTATTACTAAATGTTTTAAATATAAACTGAATATGGTCTCTAGATTTAAGAAGTTTTTTCTAATTTACAGTATAATACAAGTATTAATAAATGCATTTGAGGTGTGCTATTTGAAAAATAACGTTATAATAATACTAAACTAATTATAGCCTTTTTTTTTAAATTTTGAATCATTTCAGTAGGAGTAAAAGGAAAGAAATCACACATCTTATATCACATATTTGTTTGATTATATCTCAAAACTTCTTGGTGAACTTAATAAATTTCATACAAAATGCTGTAATTCAAAAAGCATACAATATAACAGCTAACGGTACGATGCACTATCATATATGCAACATATCCGAATTCGTTCAAGGATGCAGTAAAATCTGATATTGATAAGTACGAGATGAAACAAAATGTTTTAATGATTTAGTCTTACATATTTCCCTAAACAGATTTCTCAACATGAATTTGTGTTGAAACTATGTCAGTTAAAACATACTTTTAGCAGTCGCACCAATTGGTCCAACAGTTCAATTCTGCGTCTTGGAAGATTTTCGGAGAGCGAAGACGACTTGAAAAAGTTACAACAGCATATCAAATATGCTTTGTTGGGTTACATTTTATACATGTAGCTCAGGGATACTCAACCTTTTTTTTTCTGCTGGGACACATACATATGTCAGCTATTTCACGTGGGCCGCATACATATGTTGATTATTTCACGCGGGCCAAAACATGAGGGTAAATGGATAAGGGGGGGAGAGAGAAATGCTTTATAAGATCAATAACACATTGAAATTTGAAATGTGGAAAATTGATCAAAATATTACAACTCTTGTTTTCCTTTTTTTAATTATAATTTTTTATATATATTTTTTATTTTTGTCAGTAACACTAAATTATATAGAAGCATTTATGAAACACTGCTTTCACAATTTCTGCATCAGTAAACGGTTTCATATGATTATCAATAATCTAACAAACTCTTCATAGGAGGTCTTTGTTTACCGCTATTATATTACCACTGACAAAAGACTTTGTTGCTGTTTCAAAGATTGTTCAACAAAAAACATATTTATCCCCTCTTGAAAGAAATCCTCGAGAAAAAGTGTCATTGAATGATTCCTGCTTATTGGTATTTTTTTAAATACACCGCTTTCGGGACAAATCAAACAATTACGGATCCACATTCGTTTTTCACTAATAAATAGTCAATCTCCCAATCGTCTAATAAAGATATATTTTCTTCGAATATTTTTCACTTGAAAGATACAAAAGATAGTTAAAAATTAGTCCAATTCCCCATAAAATTGCGGCTACTCCACTGTTGTGTGTTATCATTTACCGTAACCGTTAAAAATGGGAAAAGGTTATTAATTCGTACCCGTACGATACCGACAGCAAAAAGCAAAATTGATGTATTTGATTTCTTGACAAAGAATTTCCCACTAAATTTTAATACAATGTTTTTAAATAAGTGAATTTCTGAGAGAAAGGGCCCCTGACCGAGCCACATAAAAAGGTTCGGTGGGCTGCAGGTTGAGTATCGTTGATGTAGCTAATTGATCCTTTAGGTAAATACATTCACATTCCGGTAATTTATTATATAAATAAATCCCATGATGATAAATGTGGATAATTGTTCTCGAGAAGTTATTGTTGCTCTTTAAAAGATTTCCTGTTTCTAACTTCCAAGCTCCATGAAATATATATAAGCCTCTTTTCTCGTTCAACATGATCCTTTTACAATGCCAAGAATGACATTTATTAGAGCTCGTCAGTAAAGAGCTCCCTCTAATCCGTTCCCAATATTTGTTCTACCTGCATCTTGTTAAAGAAACTCCTCTGCCCTTAACATTGAGCTAGAATCAAACAGGATGATTTTTTTAAACTTGTAACGGGTCTATTCGCAATCATTCACTAATTCTCTTGGGGTAAATCTATTTATTTTGAATGTTTTGTTCTATTAAAAACTTTCTACCCTGAAGCAGAAGACATGGTTTATTGAAATGAATGGATATATTTCAGTAATAACTTTTAGGTACGCGAAGTTAGTGGTTAGTGGAAAGTAGTTGAGATCTAGTCGAGAGTTATTTGCCGATTAATTGCTGAATATTCCAAGATTGCTGATTGACAATTTAATCCATATGTTAGAATCGAATAATAACGACTGAAGGTTGAACTACTGAGAACGGAATTACGGCAATTTAGACCATACATAATCAAAGCGTTCCAAGAGTAAATTAATTGAACTAGAATCAAGTATTAAGTAACCTTTCTGTGCCGAGTAATTGCTCCTATACTTATTAGAAAGGTGAATTTCTTACATTGGGTTGTTAATTTAAGTGAGAGAATAATACATTAGAATTGTTCTGATTATGACTGATCTTTCTTCTAATCCCCAAACACAATAAACGCGACAGCACGTTAATCACAAACTGATTACTTTAATCTATTTTGTGAATACAAAAACTCTTTAAACTTATGTATTTCTACATTCGCGCGAAGTTCACAAGTCAATTGTGAAACTTTTGCATTCCTGTTAAGTCTTGTTCGAAAATATCAACTTTTACTTGTCATTAAGGTTTTTAAATCATGTTATCCAAGCATTCTTTATATGGATCTGTCTCCATAGATCATACACAACTATCCTTTCCACTATCGATTTCCTCCTGAACGTACTATACTATTCGAATTAATTTGGACAAACGGAAAAAAAACCCGATTTTTTCTAAAAGCTTACCTTTTAATCGTTACATATCTTAAGTAGACTGAGAAATCTCCTTATTAGTATAAATTATGTCCTCTTTTAGCAGAAACTACCTCTTGAACCCGTTTTAGCATTGACTCCGCTATAGCGCTTATGTTCTTGATTTTATCATCGAGGAACAGCATTTGGACAGCAATTGTTTTCATTTATTCTGTTGTCTATCAATGCATCTTCTCTAAGCAATTCTTGAGAATATGCAATAAGTTCTCAATAGGATTTAGGTCTGGTGAGTTACCTGGCCAATCATGTGATTGTGTTTTATTTTCCTCATAAAAGACTGGACTAATATATTAAATTGTGACAAAGATCTGAGTCGTGTTGAAATGTTCCATCAAATGTTTCCATGAATTGAGAATTGGCGTAGCTAGTCCCCCAAAGACCTTGGTGCAAAAAATAATGAGGGCTCTATCTTGGTTGCGTTTTATCAATTGAAATTATATGAATATTTTAAATGTACAAAGCTACTTTAACATCAGCTTTTTATCGTGCTTGCCTGAACACAGGAGAGCAAAGCTATATACTATCTACATGTATGTGTATGAGTTAAGTAATTGCTCAGGTTCAATTTGACACCATGACAGACTTCTTGCAGAACAGCTGGGAAGAATTAAGAAAGTGCCGGAACAGGAAGACGAGAAGTAACGTAATAGATAATGAAACATTAAGCAAGAACGAACAAGTTTACAAATAATAACACAGGTGTGACATCTCACGCGTCCTTTCTCTAACATAACCTCTGTGTTCTTTGACGGCCACGATTAATGGCAAATTTTTTCCAACCCAAATCCAAGATGTGAAACGAAGGATAGATGCAAATAAGATAACCTTTAAAAGGATAGAAGTTTTAGTGAGCGGATGGCAATCTAGAGAAAGTTCAGTTCGGAGAAGATAGAAGTGTTGATTGACGGCTTGCCTAGAATCACGAAAATTGCCATTCATCCAAGGTACATACCATTGTACGCCAGCCTAGAGAAATATCCGAAGTGGATTGGACGTTGCGTAGAAAACAAGGTAGGAAGATTATGTTCTGAACGCGAATATATTGAGATTGAGAGTAGGCGGATATAGAATAATTATATTGATAAGTGATCTTACGAGTACTGAGCTCTCTCTCTCTTAAGTACAATCTTTAATCAAAGCAAATTTGAGCGATACACTCATTAAGGTATCCGACTATGTTCGGAATCGTGAATGTGCAAAAGCGTATAAATGGATAATCAATATATTTAGTGTCACTTAGATTACAAAATGTATATAAAACTGTTTTAAGCATAGTATTACTATAAAAAGTTATGTAAGTACAATATTTTGAAAAAGAAATGAACATAAATAGAATGACCCATTTTCAAAATATTCACCTTTCGTGAAAATTGATTCTATTATAATAATATTTTGCCTGTATATATCTCAGACCTCTGTATAGAGGCTCAACTAGAATTTTTGAAATATATAACTTAGAAGTGGGTTTATCCATGTTTTACGACAACAGAGGGGAAAAAAATTTTAAGAAAAAAACACCGATAATTATTTCAAATGGTTGTAACTCTGAAAATGTGAATTTTTCAAAAATCATAGTTGAGCCTCTGTACAGAGGTCTGAGCTATATAAAGGCAAAATACTATTATAATAGAAGCCTTTTTCACGAAAGGAGAATATTTTAAAAAACGTTTATTCTAACTTAATTTTTAGCCGAAATATTGTATTTAAATAACCTCTTTTGTCAAAAGATCCTTAAAACCATTTTACACATGTATTCTAATCTAAGTGACATTAAATATCTTGAAAATTATCCATTTATGCGCCTTTTTATATATATATATATATATAAATATAAAATCACTGTTCCGAACACGTAGTCGGATACCTTAAATTAAAGAGAGAGAGAACCAAGACTTTCTTAACCTTCATAAAATTACCTTTTGAATTTTTATTTTAAAAAATTATAAATTTAATGCTTATTTTAAAAATGTATATCATGTATAGATTTAAATCTTGATAACCGAGTAATTGCGGTTTTAAAATATAAACAGCGATTTTGTTTTACAAAAATCACTTGTACTTGGAGAAAAGTACTCCTACAAACATTCCCTCCCAGAATCAGAGTTACTGTTAAGATAACTTACTTACAAACATATACATAACTTTTAAAACATATATTTAGAGACATCTGTAAAAGAGGTTTTACTAAATTGTTTGCAGGATCGTACCCAAAAACCAAATGAAAGCTTCAATATAACTGTGTATGTATTCAAGTTCCAAAAAACACATTTCTGAGCACAAAAAAAATTGTAAATGTGTGTAATGGACGCAGTGATATGTTTTAATGAAGGTTCACATGAAAGAACAAAAGTATTAAGATAACTAAAAAGAAATCCAGGTATTAACATCTGTGAAGGCCTTCGAAAAATTCACAAAGTTAAAGTTTGTGAAACCGAGAAGTCCGTTAAAATAGCCAGCAAAGAGGCCAGGACTAATTAAAGACAAACTAAAACAAATAAGGAAGCTTTAGAAGAGTTTGTGCAAGATTAATACAAATCAAGAATTTTTAAATATCAAATTTTAGTAAGCTATGCCATTTTATACATAGTTTTGTATTTTTTAATATTACTCAAAATTAGTTTTTCTAGTTTTTAGGTACATCCGTAGAAATCTCTATCTATTATAATTTAGTGAAACTCGGTATGAGCTTACATATAGTAATAAGCATTTAATGCTTCTAATTTATTTCCTAAAATGTTAGTATATTTGTTTTTACTGCCAATTTTCTAAAATAAAAATTACCGTTTTTATCAAAATTTCAAAAAGTCAAGGTTCAAATTTTTAAATAAAAATTTCTAAGCAACGAAATATATGAAAAAAACTAGAGCATTTAAATATAGACACGATTTTGTAACTAAACAGCATGCTTTGTGGTTTTGTATATTATAAAAGGGAAAATACAGGTACCTAATCAACAGCATGTGCACCTTTTGAAGTGTACTTTTCCAAATCCTTATTTTTCTAAAAATATTGCCCACATTTAAACATTGTATGCTATAGTATACTAGGAAAAGTATACAGATTGTGTGACATAATTTGTTTTATTTATGGAGGCTTTTTGTTTTTGAAAATAACGTTTCTACGAAAATCGAAATTTTGCTGATTTTGCGCTATTGAGAACGTCCCGATTCCCTTCATGACAGTACAATTGGAAAAAGTTTTATTCATAGTACTACTATATTATTCCTGTAACACAAAACTGATGTATGGAATATTTGATGTAAATTAAAATGAAACCATCACGATATATCCAGGTATAGAAACAAATATGCATACTAAAATTATACGAAGGCTCATAACTTTGTACATTTCCTGGTGTAAGCATTACTACATCAAAAGAAGCAAAATAATTATGTAATCATAAAGAGGAATAATAATTAGTACTTAAGTATCCCCTAAAGTAACTGACAAAATTTAAATGAAAGTTTCCAAAATGATCCAATTTGTCCATAAATTATGCAGAAGTATTCCGAATATAAATTGTTTCTAATATTTTTTTATGATTCATAATTTAATTATAAATGCTCTGCATTATTTCTATTAGCTGAAATTTCTCTAACTATTTTTCTTCAAATCTAAAATTCTGACAATTACCATAAAATCCGGTGTATAACGCGCACTTTGAACCTAAAAATATGTTCGAAATTTGCAGGTGCGCGTTACACGCCGGATATAAAAATTATACCTTCAAAAATAAAAAAAAGAGATGATTATAAAAAAAAATTAGGCATCTACATTGATCAAAATACTGTTTATTTAAAAGAAATGACTTACCTAATCAACTTATAAGGGGTTGTAGTTATAGTAATATACTAATTTTTGTGAAAAGCCTGGACAATGTCTCGAATAAATGACTTCAAAACATAGGAGAATGGCATACGTACACTTCAGGTTCTTTCGTAAAAAAAGGGGATGTGCGTTACACGGTAAAATTTTAGCTTGAAAGTGTAAGTGCGTGTTATACGCCGGATTTTACGGTACCTAAACTATACTTGAATTGCACCAAGTTACTCTATAGAAACTCTTCTCGTAAAACACTAAATTTTGTATTTTAAATTCATAATTGAGTGGTTAGTTACCGTACGAAGTCAACTTGAATGCAATTTTAAAGTATCTCCGAATTATAAAAAGAAACGTGTTTTCCTTTCTGTGATTATACTCTGTTTCTACATATTTAATAGTTTATAGCTTATTTTTTGTTATTGGGAAGAAGCAGAGATTTATTATTTGCTATTTTCAGTAACTACAATTTATGAGCAATTAAATGCTTCTAGAATTTAGGAGCAGCTGTATCACACATTGCTAAACAGTTTGTAATAAAGTACAATTGACCTTTATTGTTACAAAATTGTTGAAAATACATCAAAACAATTATCTGATTTTTCCTCAAAACTTTAATCACCGTGTGATTGCGCTAATTATCTATACTGCACCTCGATACGTTGTGTCTAATATAAGTTAGTTTTTTAAATTTAAAATGTAATTTTTACAAGGCTTAGAACGTTTTATTTTTCTCTATTATTGAAATGTTGCAAATGTTTTGACCTACCTTTACAGTTTGTATTTAAAAAAAAACATCTTCAAATTGATGCATCGTTTTAGTGCAATAAATGCTGTCCAGTCAGTTCCTGAGTAATAACATGAATGCTTTTTTATAACTCGCATTCTAATTATCTCACGCATCAGCTGGTTTAAAATACCATGAATATGTTTGAGTATGTACACATTGTTCACGCAAATCAATATACAAACACTTATCAAAGTTTCTCACCGTAAAATGGATACAAGCGTATAAATGGATAATATTTATGATATTTAGTGTCACTAAGATTATAAAACGTATATAAAATTGTTTTAAGAATATTATTACAATAAAAAAATTATTTAAGTACAATATTTTGACAAAAAATGAACATAGAATGACCCATTTTCAAAACATTCTCCTTTTATGAAAAGTGAGTCTATTATAATAATAGTTTGCCTGTATATAGCTTAGTCCTCTGTACAGAGGCTGAACTAGAATTTTATATATATATATATATATATATAACTTAGAAGAGTGCATTTATCCATATTTTTTACAACAACAGAGAGGAAACATTTTGACTATGGCTAATCTTCCTTCTAACTCTCGAAATCTGATAGATGGGAGGGCACATCCATCACGCTACATTTAATATTGGAACATAAATTTCTCTAAGCACATAAAAATAATTTTTATGAAATCCTATCAAAATTATTTTATGGGAATTAGAAATTCCAAGTATAATACTTGTATGCGCAACGTCATAGTTTATATGGTTTTACTAAGCAAGTAAAATTTTAATCAACAAAAATACAATAGTTCTAAATAAGCTGTACACGTGTACGAAATAAGCTATAAAACTGAAGTTAATATATAAAATGGTGTATATTCCTTACCAGTATTGCACATTAATGATCATTCATAGAATGATCTAAGGAAATATCACGTTAACAATTTTCAATTTACTCAACACAAACCAATAGAAACGAAGTATTCTGTTTTTAAATAGAATAAAAATCATTTACTTTTATGCTTGTTTTTGTAAGATTTAGAGCTGAAAGGTTCTTTTTCATTATTTTTAAAAATATCCGGGAACATTACCTTAAATCAGTGTTTCTCAAACTGTGGGGCGCGCCCCTGGGGCGCGATAACTCTCAAGGGGCGCGAGCATATCGAAAATAAAGGTTAAAAATTAATTTACTGGAATGAAAAAAAACAAAATGCTTTCGATATAATAAAAAAATACAGATTTACATTGATATGATTTATATATATCATCTGGTGAAAAAGGTCATCAAAAATAAAAGATTCTACTTTGTAGACGCTCATTGCTATCTTTGATCCTATAACTAAATAAAAAATATTTTGTTTGCTTTGCTGTAATCCTACGATGAGAGATTTTTTATTACGTTTCTTTTTAACCTTAAAATATTACTTTTGCTGGCTTTCGAACTTACTGGTATGGTTACCGCATCCCTTTTTTTAGGGAGGTTGTAAATTATATAATTCTGTTGGCTTTTTTCACAATGTGAAAGAGTTTTTGATACATTGATAGCTATATTATTAATTGGCCAAGATTTATTTTTATGAGTGTACTGAAACATATAATACAAAAATCGTTAATTCTGGGAAAACTGTTTTATTTGTTACCAATGACCTTGACAAAAGAATCCTCTAATATGACAGTCTTAATGGGAGCTAAAATGAATTGATAACATATCTCCTTTTTGGGAGCGGCAAACGTTTTTAGAATCTTAAGGTACTTGTTTGAACCGAGTTCCCGGCACGACCACTATTTTTTCTAAAATATTTTCTTGAACATGCTGCATTTTCCCCTATGGATAACTTAGTGGTTTTAATTGTGATGTTTGACTGATTATGGTTTATAAATGTAAATGGCAGAATCTAAAAAATTGGGCATCTTGATCTCTCTGAAAGGGGAAATGAAGCTGATCAAAAAAGGGGAAACACTTGCGGGAAAAATGCATATTAATCATGTTAGCAAAAGATATTTGAGAAAAGCAATAAACATGAAACAAAAAGGAAAACTTTCAATAGCTACTTAAGAACTTTATCAGAAAATATGAAGCCATAACTGTACCGCAAATGCACTTCCCCCTGTCAAAAACACAACAAGGAAAAGTTCAACAGGATATTTGTGATATCAAAGGATATTAAAATTACAAACGTAAACAAAATGTGACATTTTTTGCTTGAAAATATTTTTCCTGTAATGTTGGCAAAAAGTGTCTGGTTTGTGTTTTTATTAAGGTCACCATTTGGCAATTTAGTTCAGTTTTATTGGATATTTTCTCAAATTATGAAAGACAAATTAAAAAATCCTTAAATAGGTAAGTATATTTTCTCTTATTTAAAATTATTCACTGAAATTGTGATTTTTATCTTGTATATTGAAAATAACTATAAAAAAAATTGGGGTCATATCCCCCGACCATTAACGTTAGTATCAGTGCCCCTTGACCCGGGCTTTCTCGCTTTAAATTTTAAAATAACACAATTGTTACTTAAATTTTTTAAATTTTTTTTTTTTTTTATTATTAACATTTATTCTAAACTAATTCTGCGAGGTTAAAATTACAGTTCATTCCCGTTTATAATATATATTCATTTCAAAAATCTTTTTACTTTTTTGTATACATTGTCATGCCGGTTTTACTCTCCTTACAATTAAGCTATTATATCAAGAATAATATATTATCATTTTTTAAAAAAAAAAACTCGTGTTAAAGTGTCAGTGACTTCCATGGGCTTTTCCAGAACAAAGTTTTTCAAAGGGGGGTAAAATTAAAATTGCACTCAGTTATTTTTTTATATTTACTCAGATCTATATTTTGTTTCAAAATAGCCATCCGAAAATCTGGATTCACAAATGTAAAGTTGTTAAAACTGGTAATAGTATACGAAATGCTTTTTTTTAGTGCAGAAAATTCAGCATCCACCTCTATCAGAATTTAAAAAAGTGATTTATTACAAAATTGCCCTTTAATTTCGTCACTGGATTTAAATCTATGAAGATCTCTTTTGGCGGTTGGGGCTCTTCTGAAGTATTTTGAAATGGATCCCAACCCATTCGTAACTTGCTATTAATTTGCCCTCGTCGTGTACTTGTTAGTTTATTATCGTCAATGCTCGCTGTGATTTAAAAAAATGATTTTGTTATTCCCCTGCCGTAAATACTTAATACCGTGAATTTAACGCGTGAATTATAAATGTACATTCAAAGAGATTCGGTAGCTAATCGATTCGGAAAATGACATTTATACATGTTTTGTCAGACGTCTGTTAGGTTGCCCAGACTCACTGAACGTTCGCGGGATGCCCGATGTTTAAAGGATATGATAAAGAGCAACATAGATTACTATTTTTTTAAAGACATTTGTACTTTTAGAAATGGATCTTGAAAGGGAAAAAATCTTTAAATATTATTTCTCAATCTGTTTCAATTTAAAAAAATTTGAGAAAAAATAAAAAAATTAACCTATTTCTTATAAAGTAATTTCAAAAAATATATTACTTAAGAGTAACATATATAAAAATTTAATTATCTTTTAATACTGGATAAACAAATTTAATAAGTATTAGCGACTTCCCTGGGCGTCTTGCAGGCAAAATCTTTCAAAAATTTTTTTTAAATTGACCCTCTGAGTTCTTTTTTTTATATTTAGCTGATATCTATATTTTTTTCTGCACCACCGCATTTTGCAATATGTTCCCAAATTTAAAAATCAGAGAAAGGAAAAATAACATAATAATTATCCTATTACTCAATTTTTTTTATTAAAAGTAACATATCAAATATTTTCTTATGTTATTAATTTGTACCTTTATAATTAAAATCGCGTATTGTAGCTTTAGCGTCAAAAAGGGGGTTATTATTGCATTATAATTTATTAATGTATAAAGGGGGCGCGATAAAATTGTGTTTGAAAAGGGGGGGGCCAGTAGAAAATTTGGCACTGCTTTAAAAGGATTTGCATTATTGTATTTTATGAGCATAAATATTTTTCTCATTGCAGATGTTGTTTGATTTCTGAAGTAGAAATTCGTTTGAATAAATGAAAATGAGGATGCTCCGCATTGTGAAACAAAATGTACGCTTCTTCTCAAATACTACTGGGTAAGTAATTATACTGGGTTTTTTATTTTTTATTTGAGTTTATGATAATTATAATCATCAAAACCTTTATACTTTTTCTATAAAAATGTATAAATTATACGTGGAAGTCTGTTTTTAATTTGCAATTTATTGGCAACATTGACCTATTACAGGTATTCCAGTCATCAAAAAAAGAGGGCCAAATCAAATAAGTCTGTAAAGATGCGTTTTTGATTATTTGGGTTATTTTAAGAAAGTAATCGATTTTACAATATTAGTTTTTATTTCTAATATTAATTGATTATAACAACGCCGGTTTATCCATTGAGCCCTCAGGGCGAGCACCTAGGGTCCCGGAAAGGGGTGAAAGGGCCCGAATAAGCTGGACTTAGCCAAGTTTTCTGGTGATAAATTTCCATCCGACAGTCCGAAGGGGGCCCGTAGACCGAAATGAGCTTAAATCGGCGCTGTTGCTTACTATAACACAAAAACGGAAGTAAATATAATATCAGAACTACGGTCATAACCACTTTTTATTAATAGTACTGCTGACATTAAGAAACAACCATACGGATTTAGGTTTAGTTAATTTTGTTCTTTGTCATTTAAATGATTTTTGTCTTGAAAATAAACGCAAAATACTTCAAAAATAACTACCGTAAAATCCGGCGTATAACGCACACCTATATACTTTCAAGCTTTTTTACACAGGAACCTGCAATTTATGTTAGCAATGCTTTTTTGTTTTAAAGCCATTTGTTCGAAGTGTTATCCAAGGATTTTGACAAAGTAGTATACTTCTAGAAAAATAAACCTTGAAGTTCATAATGTATGACATTTTTTTTTAAATAAACAGTATTCTGATCTTTGTAAAAGTCTGTTTATATATATATATATATATATATATATATATATATTAAGCTATCATTTTTATACCCGGCGTATAACGCACACCTGTAAATTTCGATCTTTTATTGTGTGTCCTAAAAGTACGCGTTATACGCCGGATTTTACGGTACTTACTTTTTCCAGTGGTTCCTTTTTACTTCATTTTACTTTATTCTAATAGTTATTACGTTGAAATGAGATTTTCATAATGTCCTTACTTTGATCTGAATTATTTTTTTAAATATGACCCTAAATTTTTAAGTAGAACAAAATTTAATTATTTTGTTCTTATATCATGTTTTTTGAATATTTTATCACATGAATTCATATAAAATATTTAAGTAAGCTATTAGTAAGTAAAATCTATAAAATCACAAAAACATTTTTTAGTAAGAAAAAGATATCTGATTATATTTAATAAAGTAATCAATAACGTAAAGACATCTCGGGATTAAGTGTGTTACATTATTAATGCCAAAGTATATTAAGTATCAAAATATTACATTACATGTAAAAGCATTTTTATGCTAGTATCCAAATGTTATTTAGTGGAAATTTACTTCTTTTTAAAATGGCTTTGTACTGCATTCCTGGAGAGATTACTCTCTCCTTTGTCGCATAAAGATAATCTCACTACGGAAAGAATGGTGTAATTACTACAAAGCAGAACTGTAGTTTTTTTCTTTACTGTAGAAACGGATTACATTTGCTGGACCAATAATCTGACCTCCAAACTTTCTCAAATTTAAATTCATTGGGTATAAATTTCTGTAAGCTATGAAGGTATGATGAAATGAGATACTTGTGGAAAAATTCTTACCTCAAAAATCATTGAAATTCTGAGACGACGATTGTCAGAGGAGATATTACCTAAGCGTTGATGTATTTCCTAATGCCGACTGTATGACAATGTTACATAAAACTTTTTTTAGAGTGCCACATCAATTGGTTACCTTGAATCAAATAGAATTATTATAAAGTTGAAAAACATCAATTTTTCACTGTCAGAGTATTAATATGGATGTGTTTATAGTTGACCATTAAATTATCGCCTTCTTCAGGAAATAAAGAAAGTAAGAAAATTATGAATATTATTCGTACACAAAACAGAAATAATGAAACGTAATTAAATTTGCATGAAATTCGAAGTATATTGATTCCAAATGTAGTACACAGAAGTGCCACAACTGGCAGCTAAAACGGTTCAAACTCACTTTAGTATTAAATCGAAATAGTCTTGAATGGCATACATGAGATTCTCAAATTATGGGGGTGCGTTCCATTGGGAAGGGGAATGGTGATAACTCTACGTAGGGGGCAAGAACATATCGAAATATAGAAAATAAAAAGGGTAACTTTAAAAACTTACTAATTTACTAAAAGGAAAGAAAACAAAATACATTCTGACATAATAAAAAGTAAAACACACGTTGCATATTTATTTGAATACTATCCAATTTCAAAACTAGAAAGGAAGAGTTAGATAATACTTACCCTATTACTTAAAAGTAACTTACTTAAAACATCTATTATTTAAAAGACTTGTATAAAAAATTTAATACTTATCTCGAAAATTTGTACGGTTTCTAATTAAGGTCAAATTGTAGATTTAGCGTTAAAGTAAATTATTATTATTTAGAACATATTTTATTCATAAGAGACGCGATGAAAATTATGATTAAAAATTGGGTCACAAATATTGAAGGTTTGAGAAGTACTGACGTACATACTTATTAATTACATGCTACTACGGGTCTACTTCACCAATAGTACTAGCTTGAAAGTTGTAGCATTTCAGTCTCTTAACAACTTATGATGTTTACAATGGGTGAGAGACCTGAAGGGCATGCTTGCCAGGATAAAAGTCAAACATCCTCTGCATTGAAATAGGTAATGACACGAAAGGCAGTATGAGTCCTTTCGTTACCTTATTGACCGACAACATTTTCGATGCCTCGAAGATAAGGCACGGCCACCAGCCTTAATATCTTTGAAATGGAACTCTAACCGTTCAGGTAACGGATGACATGAGAAAAAAAGTATTCGTGTCGTGTGCTCAATAGCTGCCAATACCATTATTCAAGGTGAAAGGTTTGTATGACGATATCGAATGCAAGAACGTCAAGTGTATTCTCCTCAGCGCCTGATTATACGAATAGGCCAGCTAGTAAATAAAATGAGTCATCTTTAGTACTTTATTGTCGTCTATACATCACCATTCTAACATGACACCCACTTGGCGCCTAATTGGACGCAACAAAAGACGTCATCACAGAAAAGAGTCACCAGCCTCTCTTAATGATTCTCTTATTCACGTCAGTGCACTCGCTCTACCTTAAATGGTCCTATTCACCACAAAATCCCTCGCTGAAATAAGGGTTTATCTCTTATTTTATTTATTATTTGATAAATTTTTAAGTTATTTTATATATATATAAATATATATCAAGACTTGGAGTAATGGAAAGTGCAGCCATTTATCGAATGGTACTTTATTTCAATGCTTCAGCAAATTCTTCTGTTCCCCAAGCAATGACAAGATAAGAGTACTAATTCAGCATCGATCAGGAGCGAGTGTGTCTTTCGTTCACATGTCTTCATTGCCGATGTGGAAGTACTTATGTGGTAGGTGGGTTGAGTGGTCCTGGTAAGAAGTTTACCCCAACTGACATAAAAAGGAAGCTGGAATTCATCACACACACATCATATATATATATATATATAATATATAAATGTTCATTCTTAATTCATTTTTAAAATTATCAGTATGAGGGAGTGATGTTATTCTCTCACTCGAAAGCATCGGGAGCGCACACACATACATGTATGTACAGTAACACATATTTAAAAATTCTGAATACACTTACTTAATCCGTAAACACTCCCATAGAACAATGGAACATAATTTTCGCATATTTTTTGCAATATGTGACCTTCTTTCTTAAATCTTTAAATGAGTTTTAAGAGCTTCTATTTTTTTTAAAAAAAATAATCATTCTCCAATCTTTCGGATTATATTAGAAACATACATTTTTAATATATAAATTTCTAACCCATTTCACTTATACTCACTAAGGCTATTGACTAGCATTTTCTTTTACCTTAGACATGATTTATCTGGCAAAATACCCTTTCGACACACAAAAAAAGATCAAAATGTCCATATAACAATATTTTTCTTAAATAATTTTATAGTAACGCATTTGGAAACTAAACTTGATCAATAATGAGTTGAATAACGTAAAGTTTGTGTGTATTCCTTGTATACGCTTAATAATAAATATATTTACACTCATGGACAAAAAAATTAGCTCACCAAGAAATAATTGCGGGATCGTAGCGAAACTTGGCATGAAGGTACATGTCGAAGGGATATACAAATGATTAGAAATGCAGCTTGATTGCGCATTACGTATAGCCGGAAGAGGGCGTTTAACGTCATTCTCTGTGGAGTATAAAACAGGTAACCAAAGCTTGTTTGAGTGTGCTGAATCGTTTAGAAGGGAAGAGCTGAGGTAGACATGCCAGTACGCCGTTTTCAAGACAATATAAGCAGCTGTCGCAATTATTTTGAGAGGGGGAGAATCAGCGGCATGATGGAAGCTGGGTGGTCCGCTACGCGAGTAGCTCGTCAATTAGGCAGGTGTGATTGCGTTGTTAGGAGGTTTTGGGACCACTGGATCCCGCAGGTGTCCTTTACACGAAGAACAGGCTCAGGACATCCTCGACAGACCAGTCGTCGAGGAGACCGCCACATCGTAGGAAATGCACGTGTACAGGCAACTGCTTCATCGGCCGCTATCGAGGCAAAGGTAGCATCTTCACTAGGGGCCCCTGTGTCTTCTCGAACCATACAAAGGCGCCTGGCTGAAGGATATTTGAGATCGCGTGTGCTGCCCTTGACGCCCACCCATCGACGCCTCCGTTTGGAGTGGTGCCGCACACGAGGAAACTGGATAGCAGCGGAATAGAATTAGGTCTTCTTTAGCGACGAATCCAGATTCAATCTCAGCAGTAATGAAAATCATGTTCATGTGTGGAGACCCAGTGGTGTACGTTTCAATTCTGACTTTTTTTACAGCGACACACCGCTCCCCACACCACTGTTACAGCTGGTGTGATGGTTTGGGATGTCATTGCCTACAATACACGGTAACCCCTAGTATTGATGCATGGCACCATGACATCCCAGCGGTATGTCCATGACATCCTGCAGCCACATGTGTTGCCACTCATGCAAAGGCTCCCAGGAACCATTTTTCAATAAGACAATGCTCGGCCTCATACGGTAAAAGTATCACAAGACTGTATCCGCACGATTATTACCTCTTTGACCTGCTTGATCCCCAGATTTGTCTCCAATCCAGCATATCTGGGATCATTTGTAACTGCGAGTTGGACATTCTACGAGTTTGAACGAACAAGAGGCAAGGTTACAGCATTTATGAAACGAAATGTCTCAAGACATACAAAACTTGTATGCATCAACGTAAGATCGTATCGCAACGTGCATTCGCGCTATAGAGGGCGTTCAATAGGGTATTAAATCTTCCGTTCTTTTGCCTTTTTCTCTGAAGTAAATTATCCTTTTTTTTCAATTTTCTAATCATTTACTTATATCAAAGTAGTAAAATTTTGATTCATTTTAACGACGCTGATTTTTTGTCCATGAGTGTATTTTTTTATTAATGATTACTCTCATTTCAGGAATATCAAAGGAGAGCCTAAAAACAAATCGAACTTGGAATTCAAGGTTCGATCGATGAGAATAGAAGACATTCCACAGATTGTTGAATTAACGCGTCTGAATAACTTTCAGTTTCCTGTTTCAGCCCTAAAATTTTGGCACACACAAGACCCAGACGGGATGAAAGCTGCAGTTACAGAATCAGGTTGAAAGTTCTTGTAGTTATTTTCAGTAACATATGTATTTGAACATAAATATCTTCATACATATTTCTATATAAGTGCTGATTTTTAAAATAATTTCAGTGATTCTTGATTTTTAAATACCTATATGTAATTTCCCTTTAAATTTCAATAATTTTATTTCGACACTGTCTCATATATTTTTCTGCTTTTGAAATTATCCACGGCAACTGTGGGTATAACACGCATTATATTTTAATGATGAATCTTGTTTACACGGTTTTAATTAGCTTATAATTTCATTGAAAAATAACTTTTTTAAAATAATTATTACAAGCACAAATTCTTAATTCCTCATTATATTATATTTTAAACTCATTCGTTTTAACGAAGTTCTTAAATTTTATAGTAATTATCTATACTATATCTTATAAACTTAACTCAGTGGTACGACAGCCCATGGGCCGTGGTAGCCGAGTGGTATAGGTATCGGACCGTGGCTTGCCTTGTCACGAGTTCGAGCCCAGTACCACTAAAAGACCCGCCACGTAGGGCAGCGATGCATGTTAAATCTGTCGATAGCTAAAATGTCCTCCCGTCGGTGTGATAATTAGGATAGGGGGGTGCCAGCTCAGTTGTTATCCACGTCACTTGACCATGGTTCAAAATTACGTGGTCCGTCGCCTACAGCCCTCGTGTAGCTGAACAGTGCGACGTTAATATTCAATCAAGCAATCAAGCAATAGCCCATGAGAACTAAGGTCTACTTTGCCCTACTCAGTATACGCGAACTTGGGTCCTGAGGTGCATGAGCAGATGTTTCGCTCAGGTGGTCAGTCTGACGCAGACCCCCAGTGTTAAGTTCCCAAGCAAGCTTGGTACTCATTTGTCGACTCACTGAAGAGATGAAATGCTGAGTCTGCTTTTCCCATCCCGGGTTTTGAACCTCAGACCTGTGGCATGGAATTGCGATGCAATAACCACTCAGCCACTAGGCTTCATACTATAACTTATACCTTAAGTAATTCTGCGATAAGTATACAAATTGGTAATTTTTATACACTGGTAAAAACAATTAAAATTATATATATAAGTGTGTTATGTTACAATAAAAAACACATAAATAAAAACAAAGCAAATAAAACCAAATGTGGCAAAATATCGACCGATGTAAGACCATGATATGAGAAATCCAAAAAGGGGCACACACACACAACTTACACTGTGAATACGGAAATGAGGCAACTTGCCAGCACAGCAGCTGACAGTTATTCTCAAATTGTGGGATGTATCACCCACAGGGGGTGGGCATAATAACCCTACCGGAAAGGCGCAAGCATATAGAAAAGCTGAAAATAAAGGGTAAGTTAAAAATTATTAATTTACTGAAAGGAAGCAAAACAAAATATACATTTTGATATAACGAAAAATAAAATACCTATTTTCACCGATGAAATATATTTATAAATGTATTTGTAACGTACAAGTACTTGATAATTATCAATACTAAATTAAGAGCAAGTTTAATATTTATTAATGATTCTCTCCCACGGAATTTTAAAATAAAGTTTAATATTAGACTCACACACATTCTAATTTCTGTTCCTATATTTAACTGTAATTTCTTCAAAGCAGCCACAACAGAAAATCCAGATAGATTTAGAATGGATGGAAAATCCATGATTGGGAAATAAATATATTTAATTTAATTAAAAATTATTTTGTAATCTATTCCAATTTAAAAATTAGAGTTCAATAATACTTATCCTACTTAACCCGGCATCAATTGCGCGAAAAAAACGTCCGAAAGTTCTCGGTCAACTATTCGGTCTCTCATACTCAAAGGTGTTTACATTCTGTTTTTACGCGGTAACATTTGTAAATAAAGGTGAAAGGCGAAGAAAAGTAGTAAATACAGTTTATTTGTTACACTTTTCACTCATAGATTTAGTTTTTCTGTTCTTTTTATTAGGGCATTCAGTGCACTTTTTATACACTCCTTTAGACTTCGTCCCGATGTTTTCACTAGATCTTATTTTTTAATTCCGTAGAAGCATCGATTGCTGGTTTCTACATTCTTCTGGAAATTTAAATCCAAAACACTTCAGAAATCAGCGTCTGTTTCGATGTTAGGTTGAGAAGGTGGGGAGGCCTCTGAGTATTTAACAAAGTAATATACGCATTTATCATCGTAACGTTCAACAGCACAAAAAAAAATGTTGCCATAGGCTAACGATTACTTTTTCTAGCCATTGAATTTGATGTGGTCATTTTATCAATGACAATAATTGCTGCCTGAGTTAAACTAAGGAAAACATTATTTCAGATTTCAACCCAACCCTATGTGGATGGTACTGCAGATGTATTCATTGTATCAGCACTACGTATTATTGAAAGTAGAAGATAATTCCAGTTTTTCTTGGGTGTATATGAAGCAATTGTTATATATTTTTTAAAAAACTAAACATGTAGGAGTAAACATCCATATTCTTTAAATTAAAAATTTTTGGAATTTCTTTTTTATCTTTTCTTATTGTTTCAGCAATAGGTTTTTAAAAAAGTTCATCTGAAAAAGGATAAGATGTGTACCAGTTGTCTCCTTTAAAATTAAGTTCTTCTCAAAAGTTTTTGCGTCTCAACATATAAATAATTTATTTTTTCAACAGTGTCTCTCTCTTCTAAATCTAGATCTATTTCAGTGGAGGAATCATACTTGCTATTATACTCTTCATTATTTGATTCTTCCTCATCATAACCACGAAGAGAACTTCTTCATCCGAAAATATTGTTGTACTATATCTATTAAATACTGTATACATTAAATATCACATTTTCTTCACCATAACTACAATAGTGCGCCATAGCATAAGAAAGATTTAAAGTTTGCTCAGGCATTTAGAACTGTAACGGTGATTCACACGCAAGGTATGACATACCCGAAGAAGCGTTATCCAAAAATTTATATTTAAAATTTGCCTATAATCTAAGGCCCCCTCAAAGGATATGACCATTAAGTCAGAAGCTGTGGGCGGTCAAAGGATATGGCCTTGCTTAAGCTATTCAAAGAACCATCCATTTCCGAAAAACAGGTTTAGAAGGAATGTTTAAAAAAGTTAGACGATCTATACGACACACCCTGCGTGAGAAGTGCCAGGTTAAAAATAACTTACTTAAAACTTCTTACTTAAGAGTGACATATCCGACATTTAATGTTTATCTCGATAATTTGTACGGTTTATAATTAAGGGCGTATTGTTTTTTTAGTGTCAAATTACATTATTTTGCCTTCAATATATTCTAAATTTATGCGGGGGCGATGAAAATTATGATTGAAAATAGGGTCTCAAATATTGAAAGTTTGAGAAGCACTGCATTAGGGGTTTGATGTTATGAACTGTTATCAGCATAGGTGGACATATTGACCTGCATATCATTCAGACTAGCAAAGCAATATCTTAAATACAGGGATGGGCATTAAATCGATCGCGATCGTCCAGTAGACCATCAAGACATTTTGGGGTAACCACCATTACTAAGACATAAGACGCGCATACAAAATAAACATGTTTATGGAACACCGACACCATCTAGACTGGGGAATCAGCTTTTCGCTATCAATGTGACTGTATTTGCTGAAGAAAATGATTCGATAAAGTATAGATAACACATTTACCTTCATTGGACATGCATTATGAGGTTTAACACGTTCACTGCCACTTTAAGGAAAAAAAGCGATCCCTACGATGCCAGTCGAAAAATGATTTTTTCCCACACTCTAACTGAAGGATAGAATAAATATTGATGATCACAGCTCATCCTGTGATTTTAGAAGATTGGCTATTGAGACATCACCCCACACCCCGCTCTTCTATCGAATTCAGTTCTCTTGTTGATTTCGTATCCCGCGATAGCCCGGGACTCGGTAGTTAATAAATTAAAAACATTCCATCGGTTCACGCATGTTCTCTGCTCGCTGCATTGAATACGTCCACGTTCGGGCAGTTGCTCAAAGCTGTTCAAGCATTCAATTTTGCAATATTGTGTTGAGTTTGTGTAATAAAAATAGTAATATGTCATACTTTGAAACAAGGGTACAATTTCAAAAACAAGTATTAAGAAAAGAAAACATTAGATAGAATAGTTTTAATATAGAATGGCCACACCTACGCCACTGAGTAGACCGCATCACCTTAAATACATTAGAAAATTGTAGTAGACCATATCATGGAAAAGCCCGCCCACCGTTGATTAAAGATACTCAGACGAGATCTTAGATCTCGTGTCGTACCTTACGCCGCAGCCATAGATGATTCCTTGTTTTAATGCAGGATAATACCAGACATCATATACCTCTTTTTGCGGAGAACTTTCTTGAAGGTAAGACAATACAGCGTTTGGAGTGGTCAGCAAACTCCCCTGATTATAATCAGTTAGATTATGTCTGGGACATAACACATATCTGCAAGTCCAAGGCCTGTTGTGCCTCTACATGTCTTGGCGATTGCATTTCTTCAAGAGTGGAACAATATACTTCAATGTCTTATGCATAATTTCATCGAACCCATGCAAAACTGGTGAGAGGTAGTCTTTGCAGTTAGTGGATACCCCATAATATATTAATCATCATGTATCATTTGGAAACATTTTTTTTTGTCATTTGCATGTAGACAAATTGTTCTCTGAAGCATCATTTCATTTGCTCTATGCCATTCCAAAGAATTAAGGTTCCAGCACAGTTGTGTTTGCTTCTTTCTTCTGCGTTTTATTTTGTTACACCAGTATTCTTCATTTTAAGTCCATGCACGGCTCTAGTGCAAAGGTCTCTTCACTTTTGTTCTGTTCCCCTAATTTTTTTTAGCAGTATACATACCTGTTTGGCGCAGTTTAGCCAGAATTGGTTTGTGCACGATAAACCCCCACACTCACTTACGATGGTTGCTTTTTTCTTTATTTATTTAACATAAGAAAATGATCCCGGCTTATAATTCAATCGTTAAGAAACATTTCTAATCAAAGACAAATATATATATATTCACTTTTATTTTATACTCTACATATATATATATATATATATATATTATATATTTACTTTTATTTTATACTACATATATATATATATATATATATATATATATATATATATATATATATATAAAATAAAAGTGAAGAAGTACTAGAACCTACAGTGCTAAAGCAGGAAGAAATTGGAATTCACCAGACACAACAAATGAATACAAAAAAAGTCTTTGGACTAAACTGGAGACCTATTATGATTTCTAAAGATGTGGCTGAATTAGGCCAGCAAATTAGGGTTAGCAATGCTTTATGGATCCACCTTCCCCGTATAGCAGAAACTTTCGACATAATAGGGAAAAAAAACCAAGTTGAAAAGTTAAGCCTACGTGGAAGAAAAACTGCTAATAAATTAAAATGAAGCTCAGAAAAGAGAACAGTAATGAGTGTCTCAAAGAGAGGAATAATAATAATAAAAAAAGATAAATAAATAAATAAATAAACCCACTTACATGTAAAATAGTTACTGGAGATTGAAAATTCAACCTTCAACTATAAGCTCCCAACGCGAAATGACGTAAGCTATTGAGACGACTATTCGAGAAGAAATAATCGTGGCGCTACCTGGATATTTATTTTGCAATTAAACAAACCACTAAAATTTATTTATATGAAAATAAATTAAGTTTTAAAACAATAAAGTTCAAAGTTAAGAATAGATAAAATTAAATAAAGATATATTACAAAGTAAATAAACTTGGATGATTATATACTAATCGATATATTGCAATTAAAATAAACGCTTAAAAATTTTTTGGTTTTTTTAAAATATTTTTTAAAATAAACTAAATAAAATAATTTTAAATAAAACAATGAACTAAGATAAAAATATATTTAATTAGAAATAAAAATATATTTATAAATAAATTTACTTGAAAAATTGTATTCTAAGCAATTATTGCAAAAATTCACAAAATTACTTTGTTTTAAAATGTTATCACTAACTAAATCATTGTTTCTTTTTATAAAATTTAAGTTAATATTTCTAAATATTGAAGGTGTAGGTTACTACCCCAATAAGGCATTTTTATAATGTTAAATTCAAATGAGTCTCTTTTATCAAAAATATTACTTAATAGCAAACTATTCTTAACCTTTAACTGAAGGTCCAAAAAGTTAGCTGACTCATTATTATAATTAGTTTTTACTAATTTTATAAATAGTGGAAATAATAATTAAGGTTAGGAACAAAGTCTACTATATTACTAAATATAATTAAGTCATCTATGTATCTAAAAAAGTAACAAGATTCATAACTAATACTTTCCTTTTCATAAAAATGCAAGTAGATATTTGCTAAGCAGTTGTGCTAGCTAGTCCCCCTTGTGTTAAACCTTTAATTTGCTGAAAATATATAAGCGTTATTATGGAAAATATATAATTTTCTTTTAATACTAATTCAATAATAAAAATATATTTATCATATTTTAATATCCTATTTAAAAAGTATTTGCTATATGCTATTTTAAGAATCTTAAACATGTCTTCTATATCTATAGAATTAAATAAATCTTCAAAATCATAGGTATACATAGAAATAATTTTTTTACCTTGCACCTTGCATGTACTTAATATAATGTCCATACTATTCTTAACAATAATAGAATTATCAAATTTGTCTATATATATATATATATATATATAGCAGAAAATAAATTAAAAAGAAGACTAATAAATCCTAAAACATCTTAAGATCAAACCGAAAGAACTAAGAACATGGAACCATGACAAATCAAAAAAGAAATTTAAATAGAGTTTCAAAAACTATTATAATTTCCCGAGCTGTCACTGGTTTAGGACAGTGAAACAGTGTTTTGTGAGATCTCAACCTTCCCCTACAGCGGCAATTTTCGACATAATAGCACAAGAGATAAACCAAGGCAGAGGCCCAAAACCCACGTGGGTGAATATAACAGCAATAGAATAGAATTGGAATATTAAATTACTATAGGAATCCGGGAGAAATAGGCCAATATAAATATGTAAACAAAAAATATTTGCAAAGATGTTAAAAATGTTTATGACCATAATTAATAATAATGTAAATGAACGAAGAAACTAGAATCTTACCCGATGTAGACAGATTCCATGAGTGTACTGACTCAATGCACACAAAAAACAGCATAACTAAGAAAAATGGTGCCCTCTGTATATATTTTTAATAACTAAACTTATTATAAGAATATATTAAGAAAATTAAATACTATAAACTAAATGGAAATGAATATATTAAACAATAATAATTAATTAGCAATAATTTTGAAGACATATATTTATATATAAAATTAGCTAGATAGTTATAGTCTAGGCAACTTTGAAAGAATTTTTTATAATTATTAATTCTTAAAACTCCTTCAGATACTAAATCATTATTTCTTTTTATATAATTTAGAATAATATTTCTAAAAATTGAAAAATTGAAATGTGAAGGGTACTATTCCAATACGGCATTTATATATATATATAGTAAAAAGTATTATATATATTGTAAATGAGCAAAGAGAATGAAAATCTTGAGAGCATCAAAGATTTCCAGATGTTATCAGCTATCTCTGGTGAAAATATTTAATGAAGTATGAGAAAGTAAATTCTTCTTAAGGAATATTTTAATGAGAATAAAAATTTAAAACTCAATACAAAAAAAAGATGCAAGGAAAAAAAGAATGTGTGTGCTTATGACCACACGATAGATGTGATAACTTCAAATTTTGTAATGTTATTTCAGGGGGTTTGTTAGGTGAATAGAAAACCAGGGGATATTAGTATTGTCAAATAAATTACTCATTCAAATGTCTTTACTCAGATAAAGTAATATTTTTTGGGAATTATATAATCATATTTGTGAATTAATAGTATTCTAAGAAGAAAACAATAGGTATATGGTAGCTGAAATAAGTTATAAATAATTTAGAGATCAAAATTATTTAAATATCTAAATAATAATAAATAACAAATTTTTATTCTTAAATTCACACTGCAATATTGCTATGAGAACTATACTATTTACTTATTCTATAAAAAATTGTCCTTTTTCTTTATTTTAAGTTTAATTTTAGTGCAGGATTTCTCTCTCTCTCTAAGCCTATTTTTTAAAAAAATATTACATGTTTCATTTTCATGCTTCTACTAGGATTAGAAAGAATCCAGCCATTCATTTTTATCGAAAGAAGTGGAAGGGAACGACATTTAGTCGAAGCAAGAAACTTCAATTTGATGGAATATTGGGGGAAGGGGGAGGGACAAACCGCCTCTTTTCACGTGAGTTTATAGTGGTGGGGGAAGGAGGACAACATTTTGCAACTCTATGCTTCCCTTGGTGACAAGAGTGGCCAAAAACAAAACAAAAAGAA
>BMAV01002809.1:0-10016 GCA_019973955.1 Trichonephila inaurata madagascariensis
TCATCTCTGAATAAATAAAAAGGGAAAAAAAATTCAGAAAATCTTTTGTGATTGTTTTAAAAAATCTCAGTGGTTATCTCTTTTGAAATTAAGGTAATGATAGAGATAAAAGAAATACTAGAGATTTATGGTAGTAAGATATGAGATTTCTCGATTAGATTCTGTCTCAATGTTGACTAGATATTCTGCATTGATTATACTAAAATGTGTATTTTTTCATAATTATAAATAATTATTTTTCTTTGTACTGGCAAAAAATTAAAACTATGTTTAATTTGATACCTGTGTCTCGTATTTGTAAAAATAATTTAATTTAGCTTCGAATTTAAATAATAATTCTTTGCTTTGAAAAAGGAAAAAAAAACCTTGAAATTTAACTTTTTTGACATACACACAAAGTTTTTTTTTATCTGATTTTGCGATAAAAAAGTTAAAAATGTGAATTCGAGAAGTCATTTAACCTACCCCTCAAATTACACTGGTAATACTTTCAGAAAACATCAGCATTAAAAAAAAGTCGAATGTCAGGAATACGATGTATTACTACGCGGAGTCATTTTCTGAGGAGAATTGTATCGCGCACACACATATGGTTACTACAAACCGGTTCCTTTCAAGGATACGCCTTGGCAATCGACCTTCGGCTCGAAAAGAGGATTTGGCGGTAAAAGAACTGTTTTATGAGCGTTCACATGTACAAATTTCTTCTATTTTAATCTCTTCATTTACACTAAAATTATTACTCTAAAACTCTTTGAAAATTTGTTAGCATTCAAAATAAGCCCAAAACTGAAATTAAAAATTCCTTTTTTTATGTATTCTCTTTAAAAAATGTAATTATATTTTGGACTATATTATGTTGCGGAAGAACCGCATTCCACCATTTTTTTCTGACTCTTCTTACTTCGTGTTGCTCTAAATCTGTGACGTAGCCAGATTTAATAGACGACAGCCACATTTGAATGATATTCGCTCTGTTTGGTGATCTTGGTGTAATTTGAACTGGTTAAAAACCTCTATTACTGAAGAGTTCCCAGGAGAGAAGGGATATATTTTTTAATAACAAGGATTAAGAGAATAATATTTTTAAGTCCGTTACACGTTACCTCTAAGATAACTGCGTGCGGTTATTGAAAGGAAGTTTTAAATAACCACTTGGAAGAAAAAGTAAGAAAAGATAGAGAAGTTTGAAATAAGATCACGAGGGGTAAAGTTGCCACACTAAACGCGATCAAAAACTTGTATGGCGTGGGGGAGGGGAATAATTAGAGAGAGTGAAGTCTTGCAAAAGAAGACAACTAGTGTAACAATAAAGCTCATATCTTTTTAATTCGTATCAAGACATTCTCATCCTTTTCAGAGCTGGGAAGTGTTGATACGAGTGATTAAGAACTGCTCTAGGTCTCTTAGAAGAGCTAGGAATAGAATTGTCGTAAGCCGGGATTTCCCTGATAGATTCATTTGAAATCTGTGGTAACCGGTTGAAGAAATTTTCTGATTGTTTTTTGATGAAATCAAGAAGCGGCGGAACATTAAGATCTTACTAACCGTACATTACAACTCAAGCTAAGATCTAATTCATAATACATCGGAGCATAAGGCCTTAGCCAAGTCTCCATTTTTACAGTGTTAACCACTGTACTGAACTGAACTGAAAATGAATGATTGGCATCGTATTCAAAGCAAGGACCGATATTGGCGAGAAATTTGCTAAGCTCTGTAACCCTGCAGAATGTCATCCCCCTGTTTCCTTCCCCTCTCCTCATCTAAAAAAAGTGCTCTTTATTTAACGATTTCCCATCCGAGCTGCCCACAGAAAAACGGCTGTGTGTTGTGGTAAATTGCGGAGATTGCACTGAATATATTTTCACCTTTTGTGACTTTTTTTAAAAAAAAAATTAATTTAAATTCTTATTAACGATGGGTCTACCTAAGAAAGCAGCTGCCTCTTCAAAAAGAGCCCAGGTTTGTGGTATTTTTCTCTTCTAGAATTGTGAACTTTGATGAACACGTGTTTAAAGTTTGAATTATAAATTTTCAGTGTTCACATTATTTCTAAATCGAAGGCTTAATACTTCCAATACATGAAGTAAAAGGCCAGTAATTATTTTGAGAAAGTTTAAGGCAAATGGAACGATTTACGAAAATGAAATTGGTTTACATTATATCACTTTTTTCTCGACATACATTCCAATCTGAATTTCTTATCGAATTATTTTGTGTGCATGCAATAAGGAATGTTTGTTATTAAGTGTGAGTTATCTATAAAGCAGCTCATTCAAACGTTATCAAGTCCTATTTTTGTGCAGATGTTTCTTTTCTATATTCTTGTTATATATTTATTATAATTGTTATAATAAATATATAACACTATAATAAATATATAATTGTTGAGTTCACTAAATAGAAATACAATAGAAAGTGCTAATTAACGTGGATACTTACATATTAGCGACACCACAGCTAAATTGGCGTCACTCAAGTCGCACCATTTTCTACCAAATTCTGACTGATTGGTATTTTTTCATATAAATCACATTAGAATCTTTGTCCATACGTAAGTACCTTAATCCCTTGCCTGTAGAACATGTTCAAGAAAAACATGACAAAAATTTGGAGGGGGGTGATCTTTTATTTGTTCATTATATCCTGAAGTCTTAGAAATAGAATATTTTATTTTTAAACGAAATAACTACTACATTTAATATTTTCACATGCATGGGGAATGTCAATGAATTACAATAATTTTTGCTTAAATTATAGCAAAATGAATCAAATGACATGATTTTCAAAATAAATATAACAAACTAATACAACAACAATATTATTTATATGAACTATCATGAATTTCATGTCCCTCAGATTCCTATGAATTTCCCCAATCCTTTATGGTCTGGTACTATGGTGAAAGAAGCATTTCTCATTCTTTTATTGTGGTGTTCATCACACATTGTCTTAGTGTGGTTACATCATGTCATCTGCCAGGCCAGATTCTCAAAACTATTCTAAGGGGTTGCCATATTCTGCTCAGGACCCATGGTCTGGTTTACCACAAAATATCCACCCAGTGACTGAAGGTGACAACCCAAGGGAACGACATTAGTTTAAAATTTTATAAACATTATTATTATTATTTATTTAAGAATCCGTACTGGAAGAAATACATTAACAGTTTTGAATATGAGATATATACTCAAAAATAAAACATATAAATGAGATATATACAAATATAATACAAAAACAAATTCCAAATGAAAGTTCTTCTAAAGGAGAAAAAAAAAAAATTTGTAACGTAAGTGGTTAGTTTTTTTTGGAAAATGTATGTCTTCCTGATTTTGTGGTATATTTTGGTTTTTTGTTAGTGGATATTTTATCATCTTTTATGCTTTTGCTCACTGTAGGAGGTGATTTGCACACAGTTTCTGAGAGAAGATGTGCAGGTTTGTTGTGATTTAGAGAAACTAGTTTTTCAAACATTAACATCAATGGTGATGGTTTTGTCTGTTCTATACAGATTATGGTGAAAGAAGCATTTCTCATTCTATATTCTTTTATTGTGGTGCTCATCACACATCTTAGTGTGCTTACATCTTATCTGCCATGCCAGATTCTCAAAACTATTCTAAGGGTTTGCCATATTCTGTTCGGGATCCATGATCGAGTTTACCACAGTACATACGAACTGCATAATTACAAAAATCAGACAAATGCTGCTAAACTGCCAAACTTTTCTCAAGAAAATACTGTCAACTATTAGGAAATTGGTAAATTGCATGTTATGTGTTGGATGAATTGAGTTTAGGCTTCACTGGAATTAAAATACATTAGAAGAAGATTGTTTATTCGAACGTTTATTATCTGGAGTGTCAAATATCTGGATCAGATTTTTTCTTGTCAACTACATGTACTGTAAATGAAAATGCATGGAATAAACTGTGGCCAGATTTAGAAGACGAAAAACTTCAATGATGATCATGGGGAGGAGAATACTGACTTTGTCCAGTCAATCTCAGGATTTCAAGAATGCAATGAAGATGTAGAAACACCTGGATGGTATGCGATGCAGAAGACTGTGGGTTTTAAATGTTAAAGGTTACGAGTTTCTGACTTATGTGCAAGAAGAATCTGACCCTGTCGACGATGAAGACGAGGACAACAACAAAAGTAGCAAGAATCCATCAAAGAATCTTTCGCTAGAAACAGCTGTGGGTTGGTGTGGACAACAATCAGAGTGCTGTCCTACTCAACTACTGCTGCTCAAGAGATTCAGATCTTGCAACGAAAAAATAAAGGTGTACAATGGTATAGTGAAAAATAAGTGATTATTTTCCACAATAAAGTTAAATTTGCAACATTTTGAACCTATTTTGCTTTTTCTTCAAGCACGTTTCCCACATGGGATAATTTTCAATATTCGTATAGTGTCCGGTTTCATATACTGCGTGGATCGCATTTGGTTATTCGGATAAGCAACTGTACTAATTTTACTATTGCCCAAACTGATTTGGCATTTCAAAATTGGTGCATTTGCTTTTCCCAAACTGAGTTCACGTGTCTCAGGCAAGGGGGTAATGTGTATATTAACTATGTATTAAGTAATATGTGTCCTAATTTAAAAATGCTGTATATCATTTTTTTTTTCAGGGCAAAAAAGCATTTCAAGTTGACAATGATAGTAGTTCTGGTAAGTTAAATTTGTAACATTTTTTTTGTAGAACCTTTAGTTAATAGGGAACTAAAAAATGTTGGGAGACATGGAAAAAATATGGTTTCTAAAATGGAACAAAAATTAAATGCATGCATTAGTTAGTTAAGTAACAATCTTCATTTTGTCGATATATTCTCTCCAAATTTTGGACTTTCATACCGAGATGCAAGCATTCATTCATTCATACACTAATCAGTCATTTCTTACCTCTTTCATTCGAAAGAACAAAAATTCACTTGAGCTTCTAAAATGAAAAGTCTCCTAGAAGAAAAACATCACTTCTTAAATGCATCAGTTGGGAAAACTTTGGATATGCATGCTTTAGGTTGAATTAATCAATGTATCTCCCTTTCTCTTAAACATTCTTTCCACATTTTTTCCATCCAAAAATAGAAAAAATCCATTCCCTGCTTTGGTTTGAGCTATTCAAGAAAAATTTCAGCTCTTGCATATTATCACAACTGTTTTGGCGACATTATATGAAACGAAGTACATGATTGACAATTCAGCACATACGACACATGCAAGATTGGGTTTGCCAACTAGATGAATTATCTTGAACATTTGCATTGTTGTGATAGTATGCAAGTGCCAAAATTTCCAATCAAATCTTCAAAGTTGACCCTACCCTCCCTCTGTGTTAAACTGATCACTTTCAAAAACTAGAAAGGCCAGTCGAGTAGATTTGCTATTTCCTATTAGGTGTGCCAAAATCCTAAAAGGTGTGGCACTAAATTTTTTTCCCAATCAAAGGGCTGTGTTTAGACCCAACCCTGGATTGTTAGAAAGAAAATCTCCAATTGGATTCTAGTTGATTGGCAACAAAATGAAAATTTTATCAACTTGGCAGGATCAATATACGTTTTGACAACACTACTATTACAAAAAAATATAACTACTAGAAGTAAGTAGTTTTTTTTTTTTGTTTTTTTTTAAGTTTATAGTCCCCTGATATTTTGGTGCCAAAGAAAAAACTTTTTACGATGTTATAGTGAAACGCATGCTTTAGATTGATTTAAGTAACAATCTCCCTTTCTCTAAAACGAATGTGTCTTTCTTCTGAATTTTGGACATCCAAACTGAGATGCCGTGAATCCTTCATTCATACACTAATCAATTGCTTCTTTCTCTTGTCTCTTTCATTCAAAAGTAGAAAAACCAGTCATCATGCTTCTGGAGGGATGTAGTTTCCAAAATGGCTTCTAAAAGAAAAACGTTGCTTCTAAAATGCAACAGTGATAAAAACATTGGAAATGCATGCTTTTTGCAATGTGGTTAACATCTCTTTTTCAGTTACAAATGTTGACACAGTGAACCTAGTAGTCACCAGCATGGAATTGTAGCCCGAGTGTCACAATTTCTATTCCTAAATCCATAGAAAACTCTTATGTAGAAGGATTGATTCAAATTAAATCTTTTGAGGCTCAAAGTTCTCTCATTGGTTATAAAAACATATTGCTAATATATATATGTTTGATTGTGCTAACATTTAGTTTAAAATAAAATAACTGTCTCTAAACACGCTGCTAATAATCTTGTCCTGCCATCTGGTGAGTAGTAAACATGATTCTGGGCATAAGAAACATAGTTATAATCTTTTTAGCATATTACTTTTGAACACTCCAGCCCAGAAATATCACCGGCACAAGAAATAGAGCGGGGAAATTTCACCCCGTGATTTTGAGGGGAGCAAGAAGTAAGGGGTTAAGTAAGGCTTAGAAGTGGATGTTAGCAATTTTGGCTTTCAAAAGACATACCTGTTATTTATCCCAAATTATGAGTATTGTGAGAAATTTTTTAATTGCTTTTCCTAGTGAGAAGGAGATTCAAGGTTTCCAATCACCGAAAGAAAAAAAATTGGACAGTATTAACTGAGAAGATATAGGATTAAACCTGACAAGATTGATGCCAAATGTTGAAATTTGTTATTGAAGCAGCAGATTCATCTCTCCCATTATAAGCGTTTGTTAATCAGTTATTTTATGTATTAAGTGTTTCTCTAGTTTTAAACACTATACACTACAGTTCAAAATTTAAATCTTTTAAAGTAACTAACTCTGCACCAGCTGTCAAAAAGACATCTAAGTTGATAAATTTGCAAAAATTCAATATTAGGTAAGCAGGGTTCTATAAAACAAAAGGTTTTGGAACCTCTCCTTTACACAAAGTAATATTTTTCATTCCTTCTTAAAACTATGAACTGTCATTTATTTTTATTGCTGACTCAATTTAAGAACAACCATTGTCTAAATATCATAATGTGAGGAATTAAATTTTCGAGCCTTGTGAAAAAATGCCTCCTACCAATAATACAATAAGAATTCCATTCTGAAATGTCATGTTTACACTAATAATGAAAATTTATTTTGATTGGTCCTGCATATAAAAGTCATTTCAACTCTTTTTATGGACCCTTAAGTATCACAAAATACTGAATGTGTTTTTGTCACTTCTGTTGGGGTTTATGAGTATCACTTGCTTTTACATTCAAGAGTGCCCCCCCCTAACTTATATATGCATTGCTGAAAGTCACTTAAAAAAGAGTTTCTCTATTGTGGCATTAATACCAATAAAGTAAACTTTTACTGTTTTAGAACTAATTTTAATATTTTTACTGATCCTCAAAATTCTTTGCCAATTGAAGAAAAAAAATTAATACTGATATCTTAAGCCAGTCAAATGCATAACTATAGATGCAAATAAAATATTTTTTTTTTTTGTTCACAGTTTGGTGGTTAAAATTTTTTCAATTGATTTTTTAAAAAAAAGAATTTTACTAGATATAATAATTTTCTTATAATACATATAGCTAGAGAAATTTGAAAAAAACTGTCTTTACAAGGGCAAAAATTTCTTCTTTTTTTTACAATAGTTTAATTTAATTTTAAGGATTTAGAAATATAGAAACGGGGGCAATAATTCAGTTTTAAAAACTTTTTTTCAGTAACTTTTTTCCCGGCAATCATGTTTTATTTTCATTCTTTCAATTGTAGTGTTAAAACTGTTTGTGTATGAGTTGGGATATTTTTTTAAAATTGATATACCTACCTTATTATGCATTTTTGATAAATACAATATTAGAAAGCTAGAAAATTTTCTTACTTTGAATCTTCTTTAAAAAATATCTTCAGATTTTTGACCATTGTTGTGGTTGCTCGTCCACCGCCGACATAGTGGGGGGGCCAAAAATTTCCCCATTGGAAATTTTCTAAAATATGCGTTGGCAGCCTTAAGCACCAAAAGGTGCGAGCGTTTTAGCTGGAGAAATTCCCAAAGGGCGATGATGGGACCCACCTACTCTCCTCCACAATTTAGGCATGGAACTGTTGGAGAAATCTTCCAGTTCCCTGCATTTTCTGATTCACCCACAAGCTTGGACCCACTGATAAAACAACACGTGCGGGGGTGTACTGGGGGAGGAAATTTGGTGTCCCCCGAAGGCCTTCGGTCCGGTGCTCTAACCACTAGGCTACCATTGTAATTCATAGTTGTGAAAAAGGATCCAAAAACCCTTTTCTGTACACATTCTTTTCCCCCTTTTTGTTATATGGTATACAAGTCTGATGAAAAAATTTTTTTTGGATAAATTTTGCTCGGTTTTTTTTTGATTTTGATGGGACATGGTGAAAAATAATTGTAAAAAAATAAAAAAAAAACCCCCGGGGTGAATCCCCCATCTATGAGTGCAAAAAAGCCATTTTTAAATTTTCCAAAAAGGCACCGGGGAAAGCACCACAGAAAAATAATTCCTTTATTGGAAAAGAAACAGCCTACTCCAGTTGCAAAAAGGAATAAAGGGGGAACAAGAGTGTGAAAAAAAGTAAGTTTTTTTTTCATAATGTTTTTAAAATCTAATCAATCTAAAATCATTTGTTACATTTTTAAAACTTGTAGTGGATGACACTTGATGTTCATACAGTTCTTTCAAATGTTAATTCAAATTTTATTTTTTAATTTTAAATTTATTCTGTGTTATTTCGTACGAAGTTACAACTAGCTGCACTAGATGGTGCAGTACATTTTTCTAACGAAGTTGGAATTGACTTAAAAAAAATTTATATTACCTGTTTTTTGTAAAGTTACTGCTCATAATGTCTAATTTTACCTAAAAAGATCTAATGATTTTTCAAAAACTATCTCAAAATAGCTCATGTTTTTTTTTTTCTTTCTTTTCTCATTTTCTTTATGATTGATACATGAATAATCATGGTTATATAATAAACTTGTAGCCTGTTTTGTTTTTGTCAAATCTTGGGTTCAAGTCCTCATATCAATAGAAAATTGGGGTGCTAATAATATAATCTATCAAGATTCAGAGTCTATGTTATGCTTTGGAAGTTAAGAAAGTGGGGGGGCATATAATCTTGCAGTTCTTTGAAATGGATGAAGTATTTTAAGTTAGGTTAATATTTATTTTGGTTCTGGTTAAAAGGATTATCTAAATCAGTTTATAATCTTTTTTTATGCTTAAATTTCTCCAATATGGCAGAAGTCAGACTTTCTTTTTTTAAAAAACAAAATTGTCTTCACTGCTTCATTTTTTAGGAAAATTATAGGGTATTTTGGGGGGATTCAATTCAATTTTCAGAGTATACCATAAAATAATACTTAAATCAGATCAACATGTTATAGGTATTTTATATTTTGTGTAAAATGTTTTTATATTAAAAAACTTCATATGAAGTCAATGTAATCCATTTACTTATTCATATTAATTTGTGCTCCAGGTGGCACCAACCCATGCATTATATTTAGTAACAGGAATGTGTTCGCTTTTTTTTTTTACACAAATCATTGTAAATCTGTCAATAAAATTTTCAGCCCCTTTTTTTATTTTGAACTAATTTGTTTTTTTCGGTTTTTTTTTATCTGTGTTTAGAAATATATTTTTAAACCTTTTTCCCTTGTACAAGGCGTAAACTTGATGCGACACATTTTTGGGGGAAAAATGCCTCAATATTTATAAAAATTTTGGACATTTTAACTCATGCATTTGTTTATTATATGTTTTAAAATTTCAAAAATATTTGTTTTTTTTAGCGTGTGAAGGGATAGCTCATTTAGCATTATGGTATAGGGAAAAAAATGCAAAACACGTTTTATAAAAGAAAAAAAATGTGTCAACTCTGATAAAAATGAGTAGTATGATAAAATAAGTGATTCTCTGCAGGAAAGTGTAGCCAGAATATAATAATGCTTGAGTACTTTTATATCTGAAAACATATTCCGAATTGGGTCCTATTCTTTAACGTTAGCCAAAGATACCTTAAATACACTGCTCTGATTGGTATTAAAATGTTTATAACTG
>BMAV01002810.1:0-97170 GCA_019973955.1 Trichonephila inaurata madagascariensis
TTTTTATATTAAAAAAAAAAAAAGGAGTTAACATTTAGATAAGTTATATGGTATTTTAATACAACTATCTAATTTTTTAATGCTCTAAATACATATTTGTATTATTCTCTCTCTTAATTTAAAAAAATAAGCTCTATAACCATTGATAATTCATCAGAAAATACATAAAAGTATTCTAGAATTAAAAAAAAAATTGCTTATTTAAATTATATTGGAATTAACATTTTAAATGATATTGGGAATAACTTTTGATTTAGGTGGTGGTGGAGCGCTACATCATACTGCCGTTGTTCAAGACCCAATTTCAGGACCAGTAGTTGTTGAAAAAGTATCATCGCTTGGATCAACTGGTGGCATCAAAACCGCTGGATTAGGCGCTGGTTCTGCACAATATACATTAAACGATGGACTGTTTGGTCAGCGACAATTGTACCGTACTGGTCCAGCACAGTATCCATATGGACTCTTAGGATTAGATTATTATTCATACCCCAACTCTTTGCTTACCGCTCCTCGAGGTCTCCGACGCAAAACTATCTCCTCCAACAACTTATCCGGTTTGCGACCAGTTGGCTTTTCAGGTCTAAAAGGAGGTGTTATTGCGATCCTACTACATCTCAATTCTCCATTGGAGATGCTCAGATTAAAACAAATGTTTTTGGTGCCAGGAGAAATATTTACCGAACCGGACTTTCACCTGTACCATTTGGTTTGATGGGATTAGATTACTACTCATATCCTAAGAATTTGCTTTTGCAAAGGCAAGTTGATGCTGGTTTTGGTCTCGGACAAACAAAAATCTTGGGTGGTGGATTAGCTTTTTCTGCCGGAGACTCACAGAGTTAGAGGACCAATTGGACAGGAAAAAGTAACAGTAGTTGAAACTGATCCTTTTAGTGGTGGACAAAGAGTAACAACCGTACAACAAGCCCCTCAAGTTATTCCACAGCAAGTTTCTCTTTTGGATGATGGAGCAGAATTCGGTCAACGCAAGGTCACCACTACCACCATCACAGAATCTGCAGATCCAGTTGCTGCCGCTCTTGGAGAAAGGCAAATCACTCAGACAACTGTAACCAAAGGCGGAAGTGGTTTGAGAGGAGGAAATATTATTCTCAGTGGAGGACCAGCTATTGGCGGATTACGAAGAGTTAAAACGCGCCCATCACTTGTAGCATCTCAGCCTGCTGCTGTCGTTGTACAAGAAACTTCTGGACTTGCTCCAGCAATTGGTGGTTTTGGACAAAGACAGGTTATTACAAAGACTGCTCCAGCTCCAGTTATCGCACAAGCACCAATTGTTCAAGCCCGAGTAGCACCAACAATTGTTTCAGCCCCAGCCCCTGTTGTTGTGCAAGCACCCGTTCAACGACGAATTATTGCCAGAAGACCAGGAGACGTTTTCCTTTCTCAAGTAGCCCGCCCACGAGTAGCCACTTTTGCTAGACCAGTACAAGTTTCTGTACCAGTAGCTCAACAAAGAGTAGTAGCTCCAATCGCTGGAAATGTACAATTTACACTTGGAGGCTCTCAGCTTATAGGAGGACCAGTTGCTGCTCAAGCTCCTATTTTCGCCGCACCTAGACCTGCAGTCATTGCCGCTGCTCCACGACCCGCAATCTTTGCTGCTCCAAGACCCACAGTTATTTCTCAAGCCCTGTTATTGCCGCCGCTCCCCGACCTGCAATCATTTCCCAAGCTCCTATTATCGCAGCTCCTAGACCAGCAGTCATAGCTCAAGCTCCTATTATCGCAGCTCCAAGACCAGCAGTCATTGCTCAAGCTCCATTTGTTGCTGCTCCTAGACCTACTATCATTTCTCAAGCTCCACAAGTGATTTCTCAAGTAAAGACCTCTCCAGGACTCATTGGTAGAAGCTTTTTTGGTAGACGGGCACCTCAAGTAGTATACGTTGATGGAGGTAGACGATTCTTAGGTATTGACAGTTTTGGAGGAAGCAGAATTGGAGATCCACGATATGGTTACACTCAACTTCCAATCAGTACCAGCAGATTTGCCAATTTGGGTTTGAGTCAGGCTCGTATTCCAGTTCGAAGCTTCGCTTCAATTGATGGACAAGGCTCTATTGATGCAGGACCAACACTTCTTGCACCAGCACAGTTGCCTATTGGTGTATCAGCTTTGAGAAAATCACCTGTTTTGGCAGTATCTGCTCCAGTAGCGAAAACTGTTGTATCCGGTCCTTCAAAAATCGGTGGCCCAGTTATTGCTGGTCCATTGGGACTTACTTCAGTTGGTGCAGCTCCTAGTAAAACCATAACTCAAGAAGAAGTTGTTGGACCAGCTGGAGACGTGCAAACTATTACAACCGTTACCGAAACTGATTCCAACCGTCTTGTTGGCTCTAAAATTGGAGGTGCAGCTATTTCCAGTCCATTAGGCTTTGCAGGTATTGGTCAAACTGGGGCAACTAAAACAATTACTCAAGAGGAAGTAGTTGGTCCACTCGGAGATCCACAAGTAGTTACAACTGTAACAAAAAGTGCACCCGCCTCAATTGTAGCTGGACCATCTAAAATTGGAGGATTAGCAACTGGAGGACTCGCCGCAATCGGTCAAGCTCCCACAAAAGTAGTTACCCAGGAAGAAGTTGTTGGACCAGCTGGAGATTTGCAAACCATTACCACCGTTACCGAAACTGATTCTAACCGTCTTGTAGGCTCTAAAATTGGAGGTCCAGTTGTTTCCAGTCCATTAGGATTCGCAGGTATTGGCCAAACTGGTGCAACTAAAACAATCACCCAAGAGGAAGTTGTTGGTCCACTCGGAGATCCACAAGTAATTACAACTGTGACAAAAAGTGCACCAGCAGCAGTTGTTACTGGACCATCTAAAATTGGAGGATTAGCAACTGGAGGCCTCGCCGCAATCGGTCAAGCTCCAACAAAAGTAGTTACCCAGGAAGAAGTTGTTGGACCAGCTGGAGACTTGCAAACCATTACCACCGTTACCGAAACTGATTCCAACCGTCTTGTTGGCTCTAAAATTGGAGGCCAGGTTATTTCCAGTCCATTAGGCTTCGCAGGCATTGGTCAAACTGGTGCAACTAAAACAATCACTCAGGAGGAAGTAGTTGGCCCACTTGGAGATCCCCAGGTTGTCACAACTGTAACGAAAACTGAGCCCGCTGGAGTAGTGGCTGGACCATCTAAAATTGGAGGACTTGCTACTGGTGGTCCATTAGGTATTACCGCCATTTCTCAGTCTGCACCAGCTACTATTGTACAGCAGGAAGAGATCGTTAATCCAATCACTGGACTGAGAACTACTAGTCAACTCACTCAGGAAATAACCCAAGATCCAATTGAAACAGCCATTTCTCAAGCTAAGTTGGGAGGTTCTATCATTGCAAGCCCATTGAGTCAAACCGTACAAAGCCTTGTAGATCCTTTGGGAAGCGGCCAGACTCAAGTCAGCCTAGACAACATCCTTGACGATCCTTCAACTGTCACACAAGTTAAAGAAACCACTTTTGCTGAACCAGGTACAGGAACCATCACAAAGGTGACAGAAGTGTCAAAGGGAGGAATTGGAGACAGCATTGTGCAGCAAAACATCGCTGATGCCGTTGTTCAGGAGAGCATTTCACCTGCATTTGGAGGTGGACTTCGTTTCTCACCCCGTGTAACATTTTTGTCTCAACACCCTTACGACGTGCCTGACAGCTCTCTACTGAGGTCAGTAATTACAAGGCCTGTGATTCAACAACAACAAGAGTTGGAACAGATTTTAGTAAAATAAGATAAGAACTATGAAACCTCTTAAAGTGACTATCCGTTACTTTCTCTTTCAGGATGGACAGTCAGTTCTATGTGATCTGAAAAAGAATTATTTTGTCATGTATAATTTTGTGTTTTGTTAAGTTTTGTGCCGTTTTATATCTGTCATGCATAGCAATAAATATTCTATTTACCAAAAATCTTGAGTGAAATCATTTTTAAATGTATGCTTCTGCTGGTTAAAAATAAGTTAAAAATAGGTTGCTTAAAATAAGTTTAAAAAGGATAGTTTTTCATTTCATAAGATTTAGAAAAGAGAAAGTAGTTTAATTTATTGCTTACTGTAGAAACACTCTGATAAAATGTAAAACGGATCTTTAAAAAAAAGGCCTTAGTCTAATTTATTTATACTTAAAAAAATTTAAGCTTTTTCTCTGCAATAAGCAAAATAAAACTTCAATAGCATTCTATGCCTTACGAAAACAGTTAAATAAGGAATCAGTACAATAACTCATTTATATATTTATTGTTAGTAGTAAATAAGTTTTGAGAAATCACTGAAAAATCAAGACAGTAATTCCTTTACATATTTTTAGTATTGGTAAGCAAATTTAAAATATCAAATTTATTTCGTAAAAGATTAACATCAAATTGAAGTTACAAATTTTACTGTCAATCGTTATTTTAATCTCATTTTTTCATAATCGGTGAAAAAATAGACAATTATAATTCCGAAAAATGTCAAAGCTATTATATTTAAAACAAATTAAAAATGTTTTTTTTATTCATGAATTGACAAGGTTAAAAATAAGTTATAAGCAAATAATAAATATTCATTTGTTAAAAGAGAAATGCAGAATTTTTGTTGAAATACATTTATATTGTATAAAACTTAATACCTTCTAAGTAAATAAAAATATAGATTTCCCCACAAACTTAACAGCTTACAAACAGTAGAAGAAAAATAAATTTTATGTAATACAAAATATGGTGAAAATCAGCTCAATAATACAATATACTATTGGTAAACATTTAAGAAGTATATGTACTCTTTATTTTATGCACAAAAATATTAACTATAGAAATACAAAATGTATTTAAAATTAAAAATATATTCTTTATACAGCAATATTTTGATTTAAACTTCTAAAAAAAAATTCAGTCTAAAATAAATTTATTACATCTGGCAATTTTAGGAATTACTTTTTAATTTCTTACAGAAACTTAATATAAGCACTGCATTGATTTGTTTGCTGTGTCAATAAGGCGTCGGTGTTTTGTCAATACAAGAAAATAAATATTTGCCATTCTTTATACGCATCGAAAAAAAATATTTCTTTCAGCTATATAACTTTCATTAAATATCAGATATTCGCTAAATTTAATTATAGTGAACTTTCGAAAATCCATCTTTAAAACTTGGCAAAAAAATATGGTAGCATAACTTAAATACAAGCTATCAAATGAACTACATAATTGAACAATGCTTCTTTCATTAAAAACATTTGTAGTTCTCCGTGCACAATAAAGTATCACACAGGGTTTACAGAAGTAAAATGAAACCCATTACAGAATGAAAAATAAAAATATAATTTAATAGTTATGAAGGATTATACAAATATTTACAATGAATTTACAGAACTGGTTACAAAAGATTCTGGTGGAAATAAATTGGTGAAAATTTGGAGACTATTTATATCAATGCCCTTGAGAGACAGTCTTAAGATCTTTCTTTCTTTGATAAATTTAGAACAGTGTTTCTCAAACTGTGGGGCAGGCCTGAAGACAGATTGAAAATAAAGGTTTAAAAAATAATTTTTGGAATGAAATAAAACAAAATGCTTTCTGAAAAATAAAAATCATATTTACTGATATAATTTATATATATCATCTGGTTTTCACATTCAATAGATTCCACTTCAAACGTTCATTAGCTATCTTTGATCCTAAAACCAAATAAAAAAAGACATTTTATTTGCTTTGCTGCAATCCCACGATGAGAGATTTTTTATTACGTTTCTGTTAATCCGTATAAGATACTTTTTTTGATTATAATCTCTTTGACCTTCAAACTTACTGGTATTTTAACTCAGTCTCTTTTTCTTTTAGGAAACTTGTAAATAATATTTTCTGTTGCTTTTTCCCCATTTGAATGAAATTTATGATAAATGGATAAGCAATATAAGCACTTTGAAGGATTATTTGACCAAGATGTAATTTTATGCTATTCTGGAAACATATGTGCATAATGAAAAACGTTTTACACAATTATTTTTCTAGAGCTGACATCGATGTTTTCGTATCGAATACCATTTTACTGGGAGCGGTCGCATGAGGCGCTGAATCACTCAGAGCTCACGAAATTGTTAATTCTGGTAAAACTGTTTTCTGTTAACAGTGACTTTGACAGTATTCTCCTATTGTAGACAGTCTTATGGGACTAAAATTAATTTGTCACATGTATGCTTTTTTGAGAGTGGCAAACGTTTTTACAATCAAGGTACTTGTTTTGATCGAGTTCCCTACACATCCACTTTTGTTCAAAAATATTTTCTATGAATATGCTATACTTTCCGCTATGATTAACTTTGTGGTTTTCATTGCTGTGTTGTACGACTTATTAAGGTTTATAAATGTAAATGAGCAGAATATAAAAAAATGGGCATCTGTGATCTCTATTGAAGGAAATTGAAACTGATCAAGCAATTGAAGAACCTGATGAAATATTGCATACTAATCGTGATAGCGAAAGTAAATATGAGTAAAGCGATGACATGAAACGCTTGGTTGAGATAGAAATTTTCAAATGCTGCCTAAGAACTCTATCAAAGAAAGCTATGAAGCCATAAATGTAACTCTTCGCCTTGCCAAAAAGACACAAGCAAGAAAAGGTTCAACATGCCATTTGTAGATCATCAAAGAACAGCAAAATTACAATAACGTGAGCAAAATATGTGACAGTTTTGCTTGCAAATAACTTTCTTGTAATTGTTATGAAAAGTGTCTGTGATTTATGTTCTTTATTAAGGTCACGCACATGGAACAGTTTCTTTAGTTTTATTGGATTTTTTCTCAAATCTTCAAAGAAAAATACAAAGTCCTTGAAAGTAGGTAAGTATATTTTCTTTTAATTAAATTATTCACTGGAATTGTAATTGTTATCGTGTATAGTAAAAATAATTAAAAAAAAGGATTGGGGTGACTTAGTCACATCGCGCGACCATTAACGTTAGCGTGGATTGGGCGCCTGCTCCCTGGTTAAAACATTTTGAAGGTTTCTCGCTTTAAATATTAAAAATAACACAATTATTCTTCTTTAGAATTTTACATTCATTTTCCTTATTTAATATTAATTCTAAATGCTAATTCTGTGAGGCTTAAAATTACACACACACAGTTCGTTTTAAACTATTTATAATAGGAGCATTCATTTAAAAATCATTTTATATTTTGTTAATTTTGTTGCATTGTTGTACTATTTTTTTAAAAATAATCCATGAACGGGTCTTCAGCCAGTGTACTTCTAAATGTATCAGTACTGCAGAATGTATTTTATAACTAATTTATTAATACTAATTTAAGAACAAGTTAAATTATTATTAGTACTTCCATAAGGCTTGTCTTGCAGAAAAGGTTTTCAAATGAAGGCTTAATATTGAAATTGACACTCTAAGTTCTTTTCTATATTTGCTGAGATCTATACTATCTTCAAAGCAGCCACCGCAAAAAATCCGGTTTCACAAGGTACGATGTTGAAAATGGTATAGTATACAAATTGCTTTGTTTTCAGTGCAGAAAATTCATCATCACTTCTGCCCAAAATTGAAAGAAGTTTTATTACAAAATTGTCTTTTAATTTTCGCCACTGGATAAATCTATGAAAATTTCTTCTTCGATGTTGAGAGCCCTCTGGGTATTTTGAAAAGGATCTCTAACATTTCGTAACTTGCTATCAAGTTGTCCTCAGCAAAAAAATATTTTTTAAAGCTTTTTGCCAACATAGCTAAATGATATTCAATAGTTTATAAACAACTTCCACATGTTGTTCTTCAGTTTTGTAAGTTTGTACACATTTATCCGCATTTTCAAACATTTCTAGGTTTTTTTGCTTTAAATTTCGGCTCCATAATTCTAATTTTCTACAAAAGCATTAATTTTATCACTCGTGTCAAACATATGTACATTGGATCCTTGAAGTTGAAGATTCAATATATTTAATTTCTCAAATATATCGACTAAGTAGCTCAACTTCATCAGAAATAAACCATCACAAAATTTCTCAGCTTCCGGTAAGTTTTCCTCTTCTAGAAAAATGGTAATTTCATTTCTTAATTCATAAACACGTTGCAAAAATTTCCCGCGTGATAACCATCTTGCTTCGCTAAAATACAATGATGAATGCACTGCGCCCATGTCTTTGCAAAGTCAGAAAAGATTCTTGATTTTAGGGCCCATTTTTATGTAATTTACTACAGTCACAATTGTCGTTAGCACAATATTCAGACCAAGACTCATTTCTTTGGAAGCTAGAGCTTCTCTGTGGATCATGCAATGTGTCCAGATGCACAGTGGAATTTTTGTTTAACAAATTCTTGTATACTTTAAATCTTCCTGACATTGTACGAGCGCCATCGGTTGCATATTCCGACACAATTTTCCACTCTATATTTGCCTCGTTTATAAAATTATTTAAAATATCAAATAATGCTATTGCTTTAAGTTTTATTGGTTTGCAAAATAGTTTACTGCTGACATACCATCCCAAATCAAACATTCACAATGAAATGAGCATCTTTATTGCTATCTGTTTGCCTCGTCAAGCTGATTGAAAACAATTTATCACGCAACTTACGAAAGCTGTTGCTCTACATCTTCAACGATATCATCAATTCTACGGGAAACAGTATCATTTGATAGGGGTATGGACTGCAACTCTGGCAAAATTGTCTCCAAACAAGTTTCTCAATCTCTCAATTGCTGCAGGCAAAATAAGCTCTTCGGCAATATTGAGCTTTTTAACATCTGGCTATTTTATATGATACTTTGTAAGAAGTAAGTAAAGCTTTTTCATTCACTGACAAAGTTTTTTTAAAAATTTTTTTTTTGTTTTTCATATGATTTTAATTTTGATTAGAACACTCGAGATTTGTTAATGTACTCACTATGAAGCGTTTCGAAATGTCTTTTAAGTTTATTAGGTTTCATACTGTCTGCTGCCAATATTTTTGAGCAAATAACACACAGGGGCCTTTTTCTCCATTTACTCAGTAATGAAGATCAAATTCAAGTATTCTTGAGAATATTTCCTTGATTTAATTTCGAACTATGCTCGTCTGTGCACTTGTTGATGCCTTATTATCGTAGAATGTTCGCTTACGACTTAAATTATCCATGATTTTTCATCTCTGCATAATACTTAATACCGTGAATTACAACTAAGACAAATTATAAAATGTACATTCAGGATAAGAGATTGGGTAGCTATAGAACATCGATCGACAAGACTGATTGAGTTGTACGAGTACAGCATTATTACATGTTTTGCGCAGACGTCCGATAGTTTGGCCTGACTCACGCAGACGCACGTGAATGACAGATGTGATGTATATGATGAGCGCAACATAAAGTAGACTATTTTTCAATTTCTACTATGATTTCACTCTCTCATATATATCTTGTTCAAATTTTCAATCGTAGATAAAATACTTTTATTCATTCATTCAATTCAAATACATTTATTTTTATTTTTAAATTTCTGAGAATGTTTGGTTTCTTCTTTACTATACTATTTTCTTGCACTAATTAAATTTAATTAATGAATAAATAGTAACACAAAAAGAACAGTCAATGCCATATATAGAAAGGAAAATGAAAAATTGGCAAGGAAAATTGCTTTCTATTTTGTAGCTTAACATTGTGATTCTCTCATATGTATTACATATTTGTATTAATTGCAACTATTTAATAAAAGTAACTAAAATAAATTTTTCTTTGTTGGCCTAAGTATAGGAATTGACTTAAAAATTTATTTTTTATATTACTTGTTCTAATGACATTTGTACTTCTAGAAATGGATGATGGAGGAAATAAATCTTTAATTAAATATCATTTTGCAATCTGTTCCTATTTAAAAATTAGAGAAAGGAAAAATAACATAACATTATAACTATTATTTAAAAGTAAACTTGCTTAAAATATATATTACTTAAAAGTAACGTATACAAAATTTAATACTCAAAGTGCATTATTATTGCATTCAATACATTATTACATTTTGGGGCGCGATGAAAATTATGATTGAAAATTGGGTCGCCAGTAGTGAAAGTTTGAGACGCACTGATTTAGAACATAGAAGAATCACATCTTCTACATTTTCCTTGCTACCAACTCTACGATCACTGGAAGAGAAAAAAATCAAATTAAATTTGTTCAAATAACTTTTAAAGGTACCATGATGAGTGAGAAATTGGGCTATTTTGTAATAAGTAAAAAATTGATGGTATGACAATCTCTTATTAATGGATGAAAAAATTTCTTTGTTAACCCAGGAGAAGGCGTGTACTTTTACTAACGCTAGTGGTCGCGCGAGGTGACGGAGTTCCCCGAATCTTATTTTTTATAATTATTTTTATTGTACACCGTAAAAATCGTAATTTATGTGAATAATTTAACTAAGAGAAAGTATACTTACCCACTTTTAAGAAATTTCAATTTGTCTTTGATAATTTGAAAAAAATCCAATCAAACAGAACTAAAATGTTTCCACACAATGTGCGTGACTTTAATAAAGGACACACATCACGACATTTTTTCGCTAACATTACAGGAATGATATTTGCAGGTAAAAGTGTTTTGTTTTGTTAAAGTTATTGCAGTTTTATTGTCCTTTGAGGATCGACAAATAGCATGTTGAACTTTTCTGGAATGTGCTCTTTGACAGGTGCAGTATCTTGTGGTTCACTCGTGACTTTATATTTTTCTTGATGGAGTTTTTTAGGTAGCATTTGAAAACTTTTCTTTCAACTCCGAAATTTCATGCCCATCATCAAATTTACTTTCTCTATCATGATTAATATCCATTATATCCTTAGGTTCTTCCCTTGGTTGACCAGTTTAAACTTCCTCCAATTAAGATCGCATAGATGCCCATTTCTTTCTTTATATTATGCTCATTTACATTTATAAACAATAATGAGTCGTACAACACAGCCATTAAAACCACTAACGGGGTATTCTCAATCGCAATTAACCTCGGGTTATCCCGAACCGAGGTAACCCCGCAGATTGGTGCAAACATCATTATTTCTCAACTGCGGATCCGCCGAATCCACGGATTATTCATCCAAAGGTTACCCACCGATTTGGAGGATTACTCCGGTTTCGATCACACGAATCTGTTTGTAAACAAAGATGGATGGATTTATCGTTTTTTGGCCTTTTCCCTTTTTTAAAATTGTTTTGAAGCTGCTGCCGACTTCGTTACATGGCTAGTGCATAGAAATCCCCCGTCAAACTATCTCATGCTTCTTCTTTTCTTGTTAGACGCGTTGGTAATTTTGCAGTTTATTATGCATTTATATTTTCTACAAGATTTAATCAATTCCATCTCCTGAACTGAAAATTTTCTTTTCGACATAGAAAACAAAACAAGAAATACGTCAAACAAAAAGCGTGTTAAAAAACAGTGATCAAATTTTTTCGCGCCACTTTTAAACAAAATGAAAACAAATGTCACGTGATTATCAGTGTCCAATAAACCGCATCCCCCCCGTAAACTCCGGACTAATCGTCAGTTCGAGAAAAAGAAAGGAGAATTATCGGCGAGCGAGGTTCCCCAATCCCGATTATCCAAAACCGCGTTTGGGAAACCCAAAAATTTTTGGGGAAAAAAGACCCGAAAAAATTTTTGAAAAAAATGGTCCGGCGAACTCAGTCCCCCAAACACCAAGATTTACGAAAACATTTGCCCCCAAAAAAAAAGGCGGAAATATGAAAATCACCTTAGTTCCCATGAAGACTATCATATAGGAGGATACTCTCACAAGGATATTGGTAGAAATTTAAAATGTTTTAAAATTAAAGATTTCGTGACCCTGAGGGGGGGTTTTGTTTATCAAACCACTCCCGGATTAAATTCCTTTATGTGAAACAGCTGATATCCGTTTTCATCGGGGGAACTGAAAAAAAAACAAACAGATTGAAGGGGGAAAAAAGGGGTTTTTAATAAGTTTTAATTTGTTAATTGCAAATTAAACAAAAAAAAACTTTTTCGTATCTCAGCTGTAAAAAAAACCCCGTTTGTTAAAATTTCGTTCCCCGTCTAATAGCTGATAAAAAAGGTTTTTTTTTTTAACTCCCGTAACTTTTTTGTGGGTGTTTTTGCCCCCTAAGCTGATTTCTGCTTAGCAAAAAAATAAAAAATTGTTAAAATTTTGTGTAATGAGGGTTAAAATAATATAAATAATTTATATCTGGATAATTTCTTTTTTGTTTTATTTTTTATTTAAAAAAGTTCGTCTCACCCCCGCCTTTTAAACTTTTCGTTCCGGGGTAGACAAAACAAAATCAATTTTGTTTCAGTAAAAAAGAAAAATGTGGGGTTTTTTTTCGATGGGAAAATTTTTCCTACTTAAGAAATTATAGTTATATTTTGGAAATTCACCAATATCCTTATAAAATTTTAGCATGTGTGTTATTTTTTTATGTTAAGTATATTAATTAAAATTTATTAAAATCCATTTAGTTGTTTTGCGTGAAAAAAGTACCAAACATACACAAAACTTTCCTTTTTTTTAAATTAAAAGGAAAAAATTATTGGTTCCCCGACTCTACCCTATTTCTCGCATAACCTCTTTTAAAAAGGGTTTCGAAATTTGACGCGTTAATTTTTGCTTATTTAACTATTCAAGCACAAAAAATTTCCGGATGTATCATAAAAATATACAACTAAATAATAAAATGCGATTTTTCAAAAAATTTCATTTATTAATTTATTTATTAAATTATTTTTTTAGATTCTTCAAATTTTTTCTAACAATTACATTTTGGGGCACTGATGAAAATTATGATTGAAAGTGCTGGGTCGCCAGTAGTGAAAGTTTGAGACACTTGATTTAGAACATAGAAGAATCACATCTTCTACATTTTTTCCTTGCTACCAACTCTACGATCACTGGAAGAGAAAAAAATCAAATTAAATTTGTTCAAATAACTTTTAAAAGGTACCATGATGAGTGAGAAGTGGGCTATTTTGTAATAAGTAAAAAATTGATGGTATGACAATCTCTTATTAATGGATGAAAAAATTTCTTTTGTTAACCCAGGGGAGAAGGCGTGTACTTTTACTAACGCTAGTGATCGCGCAATTGACAGGTTCGAATCTTATTTTTATAATTATTTTATTGTACACCGTAAAATCGTAATTTATGTATGAATAATTTAACTAAGAAATATACTTACCCACTTTTAAGAAATTTCAATTTGTCTTTGATAATTTGAAAAAAATCCAATCAAACAGAACTAAAATGTTTCCACACAATGTGCGTGACTTTAATAAAGGACACACATCACAGACACTTTTCGCTAACATTACAGGAATGATATTTGCAGGTAAAAGTGTTTTGTTTTGTTAAAGTTATTGCAGTTTTATTGTCCTTTGAGGATCGACAAATAGCATGTTGAACTTTTTCCTGGAATGTGTCTCTTTTGACAGGTGCAGTATCTTGTGGTTCACTCGGCTGACTTTATATTTTTCTTGATGGGTTTTAGGTAGCATTGAAGCTTTTCTTTCAACTCCGAAATTTCATGTCCATCATCAAATTTACTTTTCTCTATCATGATTAATATCCATTATATCCTTAGGTTCTTCCCTTGGTTGACCAGTTTAAACTTCCTCCAATTAAAGATAGCATAGATGCCCATTTTCTTTTCTTTATATTATGCTCATTTACATTTATAAGCAATAATGAGTGTTACAACACAATACATTAAAACCACTAACGGGGGTATTCTCAATCGCAATTAACCTCGGGTTGTATCACCGAACCAGAGGTAACTCGCAGATTGTGTGAAAGCTTTTATCATTATTCTCAACTGCGGATCGCCGAATCCACGGATTATTCATCCAAAGGTTACCCACCGATTTCGGAGGATTACTCGCGGATTTCGATCACACGAATCTGTTTGTAAACAAAGATGGATGGATTTATCGGAGCTTCTTTTTTTTTGCGACTCCTTTCTCATGTTTTTAAATTTGTTTTGAAGCTGCTGCCGACTTCGTTTACATAGGCTAGCTGCATAGAAATCCACCGTCAAACTATCTCATGCTTCTTCTTTTTTCTTGTTAAGAACTGCGTTGGTAATTTTGCAGTTTATTATGCATTTTATATTTTTCTACAAGATTTATGCTGTAATTCCATCTCCTGAACTGAAGATTTGCTTTTCGACATAAGAAAACAAAACAGAAATACGTCAAACAAAAAGCGTGTTAAAAACAGTGATCAGATGTTTTCGCGCCACATTACAACATAAAATGTAAGCAATATGTCACGTGATTATCAGTGTCCAATCACAACAACTGTAACATCCTACCCACGTATAACTCACGGATTCGGTAATCGTCAGTTCGAGAATAAGAAAGGAGAATTATCGGCGAGCGAGGGTTGCAATCCACGGATTATCTTTCAACAACACCGCGATTGGTACCGCATGGATTTATTTGGGGAGAAAATAGCAGCCTGTTCATAGAAAATATTTTAGAACAAAAGTGGTAGCTTGGCGAACTCAGTCACCTCAAACACCTTAAGATTGTACGAAAACATTTGCCACTACCACAAAAAAAAGGCGAGATATATGACAAATACACCTTAGTTCCCATGAAGACTATCATATAGGAGGATACTCTCACAAGGATATTGGTAGCAATTAAATAGTTTTCCAAAATTAAAGATTTCGTGAGCCTGAGGTGAATTTATGCTTATCGCAACCACTCCCGGATTAAATTCCCTTTATGTGAAACTAGCTGTTATATCCGTTCTTCATACGGGTGAACTGAAAAATTAAACAATACAGATTGAAGGAAAAAGAAGTTTTTAATAAGTTAATTAATTTGTTAATTGCAAATTAAACAAAGCAAAAAAACATTTTTGCGTATCTCAGCTGAATAAAAAAAACCCTGTTTGTTAAATTTCAAGTCTGCAGATCTAATAGCTGATAAAAAAGATTTTTTTTTATTTATAACTCCCCGTAACTCTCTTGTGGGTCGATTTTTGAAAACACCTGCCTAAGCTGATTTCTGCTTAGCAAAAGTAACACATTGTTAAAAATTTTGTGTAATGAGCGCTTAAAATAATATAAATAATTTATATCTGGATAATATTACTTTTTGTTGTATTTATTTTATTTAAAATAGTAATCAGTCTCACACTCCGCCTGTTCAAGCTTTCGCAGTTCCTGGCGTAGACAAAACAAAATGCAAAGTTTTGTTTCACAGATAAAAGATAGATATATGCTGTCGCGGGTTTTTTTGCAGATGGCAGAATTTTTTTCCTACTTACATGAAATTATAGTTATATTTTGGACACTTCACACAATATCCTTATAAATTATAGCATGTGTGTTATTTTGATGTATAAGCTATATTAATGTAAAGTTTCATTAAAATCCATTTAGTTGTTTTTGCGTGAAAGAGTACCAAACATACACACAAACTTTCACTTTTATAACATTATTAAGGATGATGTATATATATATTATTGGTTCCAAGACTCTACCACTATTTCTCGCATAACCTACTTGTAAAAGGATTTCGAAATATTGACAGCAGTGTCAATTTCTTGCTTATTGAACAATATTCAAGCACAAAAATTGCACTTGGATGTATCATAAAATATACAACTGAAGTAATAAAATGCTGATGTGTTAAATCAAAAATTTATTTCATTTATTATTATTGATTTATTAAATTATTTTTTCAGATTCTTCAAATTTTGCTAACGAATTACAACTAATTACGTATATATATTTTGCTTTGACACATATCATATGACTATACTCTAAATTAGGGATCTTCAACTTTACACGATCGAAGGTCAAATTAATAAATTTACGAAGTTCTGCGAGCCACATCATTATATTCACAGTGATCTGCGGGTCACACGACTGTCAAAAGATATTGTAGTCAGGAAATATATATATATGCTTAACTATATATATATACATATATATACACTGGTGTGCAAAACTTAAGCAACAGGTAAGGTTTATTGCCATAACTACGAAAATCATCACAGAGACATGAAATTCTGAAATGAGGAGAGTATTTCGTACGTAAAGGTTGACGAAACATCGGTGCTGAAAAAGGAATACAATGCATACAGTATGGAATCCAAACAAAAACAAGCTTTATGAACGCATAGTATCGTGACTCATGATTGTCTATCAACAGGAAGAACAACAAGCAGATGTTGTATATAATTTATATGCCTCCCCTTACTACAATGGTTGCTTTGCACCGTCTCCACATACTCAGGAACCAGCTGATTTTGTATTTCTTTGAGGAGTAGGAGTGCACTTGTTCCTCCAATGTATCTGTTTGAGTTGTTGGTTGTACTCGGATGATGTGGTGTGTGGCAATACGTCTCCCCAAAGCATCCCACACACATGTTCGATGGGATTTAAATCTGGGAGCACATGACCAATCCATTTGAAAATTGAGTATCTTTCTTTCCAGCAGCTCCTCAACGGCAAGAGTGCGATGTGGCAGTGCATTTGTGACGTCTCTCGCGTTCTTCTTCTAACCTGCTCTTTCCTGTTCTTTGACGGCCACGATTAATGGCAAAGAGCTTTCCAACCCAATACCAAGAAGAGAAAAACAAAGAGCAGATAATACAAATGGGATATACTTTAAAAGGATAGAAGGTTTGGTGAGATGGGACAGCAAACCTAGAGATAACTTAGTACGGAATTGTTAGGAATAAATGTTAGACGTCCTACAGCTCTAGAAGAAGGATACGCTCATCTTCATTAATAAGATTAATAATAAGAAGGATTAAGAAAGCTTGATTATTCTCTTCTACCAATAACATAATAGGAATATCTTCAACCTAGGAAGGAAGGTGACTCTATAAAAGGTAATATTTTGTATAGGAAGATAGATTAGACAGTTAATTAAATATAAATTAAGATAAATTGATCTAGTTGTGCGGTCTGACTTGAATATAAAATTTAATTAGTGGTTAACTCTCACTTTAAGAAGAGTTGTTATTTAGGGGTAGAAGTAATTTAAGTTATTCTTAATAAAGTTGTGTTAGAATCGCAAATGTCTCATCTTTTAGATAATCCCACACCTCTAGCTTACACTTGAATCACCCAAGACATAGTTATCCTGGGATGGCTATGTTTCACATTAATCATCAACACATAAAGATGAAGTCTGGGCCAATAGCACCTCGGAAAGATGCAGATGGGAAGAAGTACCTCCTCACAATAGCGATCCCCGGTTACAGACCCTCTGTCGAAAATGGGGAAGCTCAGTTCCGCCGTTCAGCATAATGCCAGCAGACAGAACTCGGACCACCGTAACGATGTCTTTCCTTGATGTTACTGGGATAAAACCGGATTACGATCTCTCTCCCAAGTCAAAAACGCGCTGAGAATCGCTGCAATTGCTGAACTTAGGCTCATCCGTAAAGAGAACCACGACTCCATTGATCAGTTGTCAGTTTTGTGCTCTCTGTTCCACTGTAGAAGCGGTGGCTTCGGTAATACCATCTTTCAACGGGAGGCAGCGTTCAGGACAGCAGGTAAGGGCGGGCCCTTTGTGAAGGCGTCTGGCCACAGTAAACCGCTACACTTGTCGACCTGTTGAACAATACAGAGTTTCTGAGCAATGCGGCGCTTGTTGACTGCTGTCGAACTTTTCGCCTGCAGGATGATATATCGGTCATCCCTGCAGTAGTCGTCCTCAGGCGGCCACACCAACCTTTTCTAACAACTGTACCTGTGGTTTGGAACGCGCTTTCCAAGCGCGCGAAAATAACACTTTTTATTTGATTCGAACTCTGCAGCTGCACGGTGACAGTACGCCCTCCTCCAGCTTTCCGATCATTCTTTCCCGTGTGAAGTCATCAGATGATTTCTTCTAGCCATATTTCACGAACTGACTCACTGGCACTTGCAGAGAATATGGTGAATTGCGTCTCCGTCCTTCATTTCATTCTACTGTTAAGCAGCGCATGAGCATCTTGCGTTTTGCGTACGCTCACGTAAACTTCTGACGTTTTGTTCCTGATATTTGCATACACATGACGTTTCTACTGACTTACGTGTTCCTCTACTGATCTCAGGCCTTTTTTCTTGCAATTTCGACGGCTTTATCTGCTAAATTTTTACATTGTTGCTTAAGTTTTGCACACCAGTGTATATATAAAAGGAAGGTTTGATTTACAAGACTATAACTCATTCAAAGGACATAGACGATGTTTATCGATTTGAATGCATAAATATTTGTTTCAAAAAAGTTAAATGGAAGCCGAATTAAAATACTTTGCAAACCTCTTAAAGTTAAAAATCCTCCTTTTCCCCAATAATTTCTGAGATTTTATGCATATCCGGAATTTTCACATTTAAAATTATTTATGATACAGTGAATGTTTCTTTTAAATTCGTCATTTTCAGCAAATTTTATTTCAACTGAATATCAAACACATCAGTGGAATGTTTAAAATATCAAGAATAACAGAAAAAATGGCGTTTTTTACAACAAAAAGCAGATAAGGCACTTTTTTTCGAATTACCTCAAATTCAAAAGAGGGGCCAATAAAATGCATTCAGGGTGACATTGTTTGAAAACCCTTACTTTAAAAATCAAGAGGAGTCAACTTTTTACAACTTGATAACCCTTTGAGTTTACCGTTTTCTAGAAGGAACCTCTTGATCAAGGTGCAGAAAAATTAGAACATCAAAGCCTTATCCTACTCAAAATTACACAAAATTGCAATTCAATCCTTATTTTATCACAATATACACATTTAAATAAGATAATGGAATTGTAAGGAGTTTTTCTAAAATATATTCTTTGAGTGATAAACCAAAGCAGCGTAATATTTTAAGGTATCCGACTACGTTCGGAACCGTGATTTTAAAAAAGCGCATAAATGGATAATTTTCATGATATTTACTGTCACTTAGATTTAAATACATGTATAAAGTTGTTTTAAAGACATTTTGACAAAAAAAATTATTTAAATACAATATTTCGGCTAAAAATTAACTTAAAATAACTTTTCTTTTTCAAAATGTTCTCCTTTTGTGTAAAAGGCTTCTATTATAATAATATTTTGCCTGTATATAGCTCAAACCTCTGTACAGAGGATCAACTGTGATTTTTGAAAATTTCGCATTTTTTTCAGAAATACAACCTATTGAAATAATTATCGGCGTTTTTTTCTTAAAATTTCTTCCCTCTGTTGTCGTAAAACAGGGATAAACCCACGTCTAAGTTATATATTTCAAAAATTCTAGTTGAGCCTCTGTACAGAGTTCTGAGCTATATACAAGCAAAATATTATTATAATAGAAGCATTTTTCATAAAAGGAGACTATTTTGAAAATGGGTCATTCTATGTTCATTTTTTGTCAAAATGTTGTACTTAAGTAATTTTTTATTGCAATACTATTCTTAAAATGATTTTATATACGTTTTTTAATCTAAGTGTCACTAAATAACATAAATATTATCCATTTATGCGCTTTCTGAAAACCACGGTTCCGAACGTAATCGGATACCTTAAATTATATTAAATTTATAAAAAGAAAATTAATTTGTTTTAAGGATTGGTGGCTGTGATTTTTTTTTATTACAAAGTATTTTTTTAAGTCTCGAATAACTTTTGAAATATGCAACCTAAAGTTATCTTCAACATCCAATCTGTTTCTGTATTTTGTTTTTGCCACAGTATACAAAGAGAAATATTTTTCTCATACATAGGTTGAAACAAATGACATTGGATGCTTCACAGCTCTTTTGACAATATCGGTATATTCTTTTCTGATGCAATCCAAAAATGCATAATATCAACTTGACTAAATTTTAGTTTCAATTGAATGTCGGTCTATACATCAATTTGTTGTTCCCTTTCATTTATTGGGAGTTCGGAGGCGTCCCAGACTTTTGAAAAAGCTTTTTGGATCCAAGATAATTTTTCTTTCTGAACAGGAAAATATTTAAGAAGCAGATCGCATAAATATTGGATCAAACTAATTTTTTACGTTTCCAATCTTTTACAAAAATTAAAATTTTGGCGCCGTGATTAAAAAAATAGTGATCACTTGCGGAACCCCTGTCAAAGTTCGAGGGAACTCGTATTGAAGGTCTGTGCCCTAAATGATATACTCCTAATTTATTTGTTTTTGACACACACAATTAAATATTTTAAATTTAAATATATTTAATCAATACATTAAATGCAAGTTGCGTAGAAAGCTCTTACATTTAAATCCTCAGTGATAATACGGATGTTTTAGGCATTGAAGAAAATAACCAATTATTATAAAAGGCTTCATTACAATATTTAAAACAAAACTTTATTATTATTACTTTAAGCCCAGTGGCTGAGGGGCAGCGTATCGCGCTTCCACGCCACAGGACCGGGGTTCAAATCTCGGGCTGCGCAAGGTCCACTCAACCTTTCATCCCTTCAGTGGATTGATAAATGAGTACCAAGCTTGCTTTTGGGAACTGAACACTGGGGGCTTCGCATCAGACTGACCAGTGGCCGCGGTAGCCGAGTTGTCAAGGTATCGGATCGTGGCTGGCCTTATCACGAGTTCGAGGTGGTACAGCTAAAAACCCACCGTGTAGGGCAGCGAGTAAGTTAAATCTGTCGAGAGCTGGAAACGTCCTCCCGTTGATGTAATTGTGGTAGTTAGGAAGGAGTACCGAAGCTCGGTGTCGTCCGTCACTTGTCCATGGTACCAAAACTACGTGGTCCGACACGTAAGCTTCCTCATTAGCCGCTGAACAGTGCGACGTTAATATTACTCACTCGATCAGACTGACCATTTGACCGGAACATATGCTTTGCCTCGGTGCCAAGGTCTAAAAGTTGAGATGATCGCATTGAATCCCTGGCCGTCATTTACTGTTGCGCCACAGGAGTTTGGATTTAGTTTAATGGCTGCACTTACAGGAGCCTCAAATTTGTATTTGCCGTGGGCCTCAAGATAACGAAATACATTAACTGTGATACATCAGATTTCACATACATAAATTTAATTTCTCCCGGAGGTAGGTGTGATAGAGAGAAGAATTTATACAAGACACACACACACACACACACAACACACAACACAGATTATACATTTCGAGTACAGGGAACAATTTTAAATTAAACAAAGTTTATTATTCAAAAAATAGAAGAAAAATAGTGCCATATCTCCAATTCATTTTAGCAGTGTTAAGTGTTAAGAGAAAAATATCTTAATCAATATGAGGTTTATTAATATTCTTGATCATTAGTGAATGAATGAATAAACAATAACTGTTTTCAAGATAAATGAATTAGTTAAATCCCTTTTAAATGCAACTTGCAATATTTTTATTACATATTTAATAGTTTGAGGTGCAATCAGTTCCCACAGACAGTGTTTACGGCCTTATGTACCAAATACCAGGAGTATATTTTTTCCCTTGAGTTAGCGGTCATGGGTGAAATTGTTTTAAGGCACTTGACGTTTAAAAAAATATCGATTTTCACTTTTTTATATTTTCTAAAAGTTCAAATATTTCTGTTTAAAATGATATATGATATGAGGAAATATGACAATTAGAAGTATTTTTATTTAATTTTTTAAATGAAGCTAATTCTTGACGTGTATCAAATGAGCTCTGCTACGAGCACCTTTGTTTCCCCTTGGATATGTTTCTAATGAGCGCGAATCCATATGATATATGTTCAAGTGGAAAAATTAGAGTGTGTTGGACTTATCCAAAAGCGTATAGGTACACGTTTGTTGAATCTTAAAAGAGAAAAAAAAGTTAAGTGATAAAAAAAGCCTAAGTGGTCGTAACCGACTCACCGATATTTTAATATTAAAAATTCAAAGATATTATAGTATGGCTATTAGAAATAATATCAATCATCTACACGGCATGAATACTGCTGTTCGAGCTGTTTATTTTCATTTTATGTCTTCAAACGAGTTCCCTCAACATGGGCTGTGTCCTGCTATTATGAAATGCTTAGTGCAAGCTTCAAAAGACAGAAGCTGAATGTAACGAAAGGTTCTATGATCATAAACACATACACACATGCTGTATAACATAATGAATTAAATGAAGCCAATTTATGACCCCATGTTATTATGAAAATGTTTACATGGAAAGACCCAGAACCCAAATGAGTCAGTTAATAATACCATATGCCAGGGATTCCAAGATCTACATTTGTGGAATAAAAAACTCGAAAATATTGGGGTAAATATAGCTACTGCACAGTTTAACATGAGTCATGTAGCAAAATTAATGATCTTAAAACACTGTGATTTTGAACCAAGTTATAAATGTGTGTCATGCTTCAAAAAACAAAGTACATGAATTCGTACAGCTCAACGAAAGCATCTTGAAATCCCCAAAAAAGGCAAAACCGTTGAAAATAATGAAAAAAAAAGAAACTAAAAGAGGTCTTTTTGTACGACAGAGTAAAAAATGCTTAACGTAACTTCTAGAAGATATTAAAAAGGAAATGCTCAAAATTTAAAATTTTCACTTTAAAAGCTTGTTTTTTTTTTTCTCAAATGTAATATTTTTCACTTTATGTACCTTTTTCTTAAAAACTACTGATCATATAATCCTCAAATTTTCAGTGAGCCGACTTTGAATATGTTTACACATTTTAACGGAGGGAATATATTTAGCAAGCCTTTCTAGATATGACTTTTTTAAACTAAATTTTAGGGGGGAAAATTGGATAATTTTAAAAAACATCATAATTAATTTAATTTTCTACAAAAAGACAAAACTCTTCGTTAAACTGTTATTGATAGTACACATAATCTATTGTAAAAATTTCATCCATGAGAAGTAAGTAGTTTCTGAGAAAAAGATACATAAACGTACGCAATTTAACATGGGCTCCTACGGACGTGCCGGAGCCCCTTAAAATAACATTTAACATTGTAGTAATGAATTTAGAATTCTATCAGAGTATTTGAGATATATTAAGTAAATGAGTTTCCTGTTTCAAAAAAATGTGAGAGGGGGAGGGTATCGCGTTCTATTCTTGAATTAGAATAGTTAAATTTTATGTCGCGATCCGGTGACGGTTTGAAGAAGAAATAGACATGATAAATCAGTAATTTTATATTCAGCTTTTAACACTTAGGAATGCCCTTTAATAACTAAACTCGAGGAGCAATAAGAATTATTAACCTGAATTTATATATTAAAATTATGAATGTGGCACTTATCTGGTTTAATCTCTTGTACAATCAGGCTTTCAACGTGCTAATTCGTTCAGCTGTAAAGTGGACGTCTTCCACTGCCCTATCCCATATTTAATCTTACGATGTGTGACCATCAGTCGCTAACACTAGGATTTTCGCTTACGATCAATTCTTAACCATTACCTCTCCTACTGAACGACTGGCGCTTAAATAGAAGTTTGCATTTGCCTAAAACCAAGTCATCTCAACGGAAAGTGGTTTTCAAACTAATATCATAGTTAAAAAGAATATTTTCCTCAAGAGGATAAGTAGAAGCCCAAATACAACCCCTTACATTTAGGTCTTTTTATGAATTTTTGTTATACACTTCCTCGTAGAAATTAGGAATGAAAAGTTATTTCAAGTAAAAAGTGATAAATTAGTAGATATTTTGACTCTAAATTGATACTATTTATTTTCATCTAATTGCTTATTTCTTGAATTTCTACGGATGGTATATATACGATTATTATTATAGTATTATTCTTTTTCTCAATGGGGCTACATTTTAGTAACTTAGCCTTTGCAAATCTCAAATGTGAGAGCCCTTTAATGGTGGCACCATCTAGTGGCGGGCTAGTTACCAAATGTGGGCGCTTAAATTAGTTTTTAATTCAAGCTCTCGTTGGATGCTAAATATTGCCGAGATTTAATTTTGCCGAGTTTACCAGAGCCGAATTGATATTGAAGGGATCTCTTACAGGCCACATAATCATATAACATGCGTGCCTACGATTTTCGATAATTTTAATCATCCAGAAAATCTATCAACTGCTGAGGTCGAAGCCGCAACGTTAGGCTTACAAAACGGACACGCTATCTCTATGTCACCGGAGCCGACGGTTCATATACTATTAAAGGGCCAGTTACTCGTTAATACTAGCCCAACTATAATTTTTTGATTACATATTGGGTGGTTAAATGAGCGTCGTACTATACCAGGGATAAGAGGACTTTTCTAGGGTATGAGTTACCCCTAATGTTTTTAAGGTGTTGCCGACCACCCAGTAGCTTAGGTGTAGCCATTCGGTATTAAAATTGTATGTTTTCTTTTTTAACATTTGTTTTCGAAATTTTACACCTCTCTTAAAACATGACCATTTACCGCATCTTATTTTTACCACAAAGACCCAAGTAACACAATACTGTGTCAAGTTGAATTCTTGAACTATAAGCAACTGCCAGACTTTGGAGCATGGACGTATTCAATTCAGCTATCAGGGAACATACCGATGAACCTGAAATGACGTATGTCTTAAAATTGTTCGATGCGATTCCCGAGCTATCGCGGGACATGACATCAACTCAAGAACCTAACCCCGTGGAACCTCAAAATGTAGGATGATCCCTAAATAGCCAATCCTGTGCTGTCATGGGAAGAACTGATCATCAACATTTATTTTCTCCTTCAGTCGGCGTGAGGAAAAAAAATTTATTTCTACGTCTGGCATCGCAGTAATCACTCTTTCCCTCTGCAGCGGCAGCGAACGTGTTAAACTTCATCATTTGCTTCCATTGAAATTACAAGTGTCGTCTGCACATTTATCGAATCATTTGATTAATTAAACACATGTGCATCGTTTGTGAAAAGCCAATTCTCCAGTCTAGCTGGCGTTGGTGTTCGATAAATATGTTCCTTTCATTATGCACGGCTTTTCTTAGTAAAGGTGGTCTCTCCAAAATGTCTTGGTGGTCCTTCGGTCGATCGCATTCGACTTGATGCCCATCTCTGTACTAGAATATTTCTAATGAACCTCGTTTGAATAATTGTCCAATGAAGTTGTTGTTATTTGATCTGGTATGTCTTTTCTTAAATTCCACACTACACCATTGAAGCTGGAGGGGGAACTTTGAGGCTGAGTTCCCTGCAACTTTCAACAAATTCCATTTTACATTATCGATATAAAACAGAATCGTGCATTAATAAGAAACAAATGATCCATTTTTGTATCGAGAAACATTTAATTCTGATTACAAGGCTCGAATTGAATAATTATAACTTAAATTATTATATATTTATAAAATAATCTTTTGTTTCTAAAAATCTATTAAAGAAAAAATAGTGTGTCTACAATATATCCATATATATATCATGTTTTGGAGTAATTCTTAGAATGACAGAAGAAATGCAATGTGCTGGCGTTTATCATATTATCTTTAATGTTCGACAAAGCAGTCTGTACTCTAAGCTATGACAAAACGAGTCTTATTTCAGCGCCGGTCAGGAGCCAGTGCGTCGTTCGTTCACGTGGTTCTTCGTAAGTTCGCCGGAGTCGAAGTCAAAGTCTTTATGAAGGAGGCAGAGGAGGGTTGAGTTGTTCTGCTAGGTTTTACCCCAACTGACACTTGAAGGGTTGGGGACTCATCCTATATATATATATGTTTATTTTTTTTTTTAAAAAAAAGACCTTTAGTTAGAGAAAAATATTTTAAAAAATTTGCGTGATAACTATTAAATTAATAAATTCTTTTTAATTTCTAAGCAAATTTAAGCATTAAAACAATATTATGAAATAAAGAAAAAAATGCAGTCGAAAAATCAGTCGTACTCAATTATTTTGCAATTATTAATAATATTTAGTCATGAAATCAAAATTGATGACTTATAACTAAAAAAAAGGAAAATGCTTCATTAGTACATTATTTTCACATCTTTGTGTTCCTTTTAACAATATACTTAAATTACTATGTTCTATTTTTAAAAAAATATGTGCTTTCATAAATTAGATTAAAAAGCTGTTATCTTTTCATTTTAAAGGAGGTTTTCCGAAGAACGTTTCAAAGTGAAATGCATAAAATAGCAAAGGTAATGAATTCGTTCAGAGTAATAAATATAGCTGAAACATATTTAATATATTTATCAATAAAAAACAATGACTTTTATGAACTTTTAATAGAAATAAATACCGAAATAGCTTTCTGAGGTACCTGTAATTTTTCTAATATTTCTTGTCTTAAGTTCCTATATAAAAACTAATTTTATATTAAAAAAAAGTGTTTAAACCAGAAAATTCCTTTTGTAGAATATTTATGTCGACTATTCAATCAGATTAATTTTTAAAAATTTAGAAAGACATAAAAAATTATACTTTTTTCACATTAGTCTTATGCAGGCTCTTCAGCTTTTTCCATTGTATTGCTTCTCAAATTGTTCAAGAAAAACATTCTATTTAAATAATATGTTAAAATTTTTCGTGTCATGTTGTACATATTTTAAGTGTTTATCGATAGATTTATAACCTTATGAGAAATTATTATTAAAATCATCTCGTAATGCAGAAAAACAATCTACAAGCAGATCATGTTAGAAAATTGAATTATTGCAATTATAAAAGTCAAACATTTCGTGGCGCCATCTGTCAAGAACTATTAAAACCATTTTGTACATCTCATATGGGCTAAAATTAAATTGTTTTGATCTCCAAAATTTAAACATAAAAGGTAAAATGAATAACCAAAATGACTAACTTTTCAATGATCTCGACATTTTTTCATTTATTATGAAAATATAAATTCAGTAATCAATTCAATGAGTTTTTAAACTAAAATAATTTGTATGTATATATATATCATTTGCTATTAATTTGTATTTATTTTTTTAACCTTTAAAATTTTATTAGAAATATTTTGCAGAATTATTACACATCATCCTCATGGCATTAAAAAGACAAACAGTACCTGGCACTTTGTATTGTCAATGCATTGGAAGTTAGAAAGTACTTTCTAATGTAATTTTTAAATTCGTACGTATGACTCGCTTTTTTTATTTCTTGATGCGCCTTGTGATCTTCTTCGATCACTGGATAAAATGTTTCAACCATCTTTAAAATTTTCCCCCTGTCCTCATTTTAAACTTTTCTTTAAAAATTAACTTCGATCTCCTTGAGCATTTCATTTTATTTGTTTATTTTATCCTCGAGGCCCATCTTCCACCGAATAATCTGTGAAGAAGATTGGGATAGAAAATATCGCTTCATTTCTATGAAAATATGTTTCTAAGTTACATATTTCTATATTAAACATATTTATATTTTTTATGTATTTCATATATTTCTGTAAGTATACAAATATATTCTTTTATATACTACTGAGACTAATTTTTTCATAAAGATCCAAAAAAGCTAGATGTCTACAATAATGCTCAATAAAAAGTATTGCTGAAAAATGATGCTCGGTTTTTTAAACAATTAACAACGAAAATCTTTTATCATTCAATTGTAAATTCACCAGTTTTTTAATAAGTGTGCGTAGTACTTACAGTGGCGTGTAATGGAGAATATTAGCCCCCCTGCAAAGTCAGGTTTTTGGCTCGAAGCTGGATCTCATAAAGGACTGCAGAACAGTAATACAATGTACGTGCTTGGCGTCAGTCAGACTTTGGGCCCCCAGCGGTGCGGGGCTGTACGTTACGCCACTGACGACTTATATTTATTTAATTAGAGATTACTTTAATTAGCACGAATCATTAAAATAATTATATATTATGAAAATTTTTAATAATCATAACATAAAACAAATTTACTTATTTCATATATTTTCATTTTACTTTACATTAAAAATCCTTAACTGGACATCAAGTTTTTACTATGCATTGATCTATGCACTCTTTGGAAAAGCAGTTTCGGTTTCTGAAACAATCAGTTAACAATTCAGGATTCGTGTAAAATGCTGATTATATATTTTAAAGAAATCCTAAAAACATTATATATTTTTTTTTTTGTATAAAAGGCTGAGCAACATTTCCAAAATAACAATGTTTCTTTCTTTTAATTTTAAACACTTTTTAAAATCGATGAAAGATCCACACACGGGTTCATACAATTACAAATCTTCCTTAAGAGTTCTCCCAAAAGCTCCATTTGTGTGATCAGTTTGATTGAATTCAGAGGTCTTGTAAGTTTAGATGAGAAAAAATAGCATCATCATCTTTATCTCCAAAGACATCTAATTAGACGTTTATATTTTTTCTCTAATGCAAAGTTAACTACAAATTTTAGAAGTATTCGATGCAACTTTTTTTCCAAGATTCTACATACTACATTCATAACCTTAGACCAGTGCTTCTCAAACTTTCAATACTTGCGAGCCAATTTTAAGTCATAAATTTCTTCGCCCCTCCCCTCTCAACAAGTAAAACACAATGTGTTGAATTCAACAATAATATACTTTGACTTAAATATACAATATATGAATTTAATTACAAACCGTACAAATCATCAAGATAGGTATTGAATTTTTTATGTAATTATATATATGAAAGCCCATGGGGTCACTGGTAATTGTTAAATTTGTTCTTAACTTGGTATTGTTAAATTAATTATCAAATACATTTGCAGTACTGATACACTTACAAATATACTAACTGCATGGCCCGGCGTTGCACGGGCTTTCTCTTTTTATAAATTTTCCCTTTCCTTCACAAAATCAGCACTTCTAATACTTCTTTTTCAAATGACTTCAACCCCTTTCTCCAATTACCGGCGTTTGCTCAGGCGTTTACAGATTATAATTTAAAATTCCTTTTTCGAAATTTTTCACTTCTTTACTGTCAGACAAGTTTATTTCCTCCCGGCGTTGCACAAACTTTTTTAAATGCATAACATATTGTCATGAAATTCCTTTCCTCTTTATCAAAGCTCTCAGTAAGTGAACAGTGGGACTTTAATATTCACTCACTCATTTTTAAATTTTTAGGTCGGAAACGAAAATGTACCTTTTAAAATAGTTGTATTCGAGAAAGTAGAAATTTTTATAATTACAAAAATTTCCAACTGTATTAAATGTTGAATTAAAATTGTGGATTTTTTGAAATTTCGATACACGGAAAAAGTTTCATACAATTATTTTTATAAATGAAGAAGTTGAACTTGAATTTGATAAGTAGTTTTAAATATTCAAAATTGAGTACATCTTAACTGATGCAACTCATTTTAAAAAATAAAAATACTATAAAAAAATTTAAAAATTTTTTAAAAAGTAATTCCCAGTTGAATAAGATTTTTACTTTGTCTTCTATTCTTTTAAAAATATTAAAACTATCTTTTTTACTAATTATTATAATACTTATTATTATACTTTCTTGAAAGGTTTAGAATTATGCGTTGACAGACTTGTAAGACCTTCGATATGCATCCAGTATCAGTTTTACTGTAGTTTTGTTATAGGTTTATAATATTCCTAATTATCCACCGTTCTTCAAGTTTAATGAAATGGGTGTCCTACACTTGGCCTTTTTCAACTAAATTTGTTTTGTATTTCGATATTATCTTTTGAACTGTAAATTTGTTTCAATATTTTTTGAGCCACTATAAATAGTACTTAAATTTTAAATTATTGCCTTGCTTAATGGAAACTATTTTTACAAATTTGCATTCAAATGGGAGAATCGATTTTACGTTGAATTTAAAAGACATTTATTGAGTGTGAAGACCAGTTAATATTTAACTTACAAAATAATTTCATTAACGTCATTCAAACTATTCAAATATCGTTTTTTCTCAAGTTGTGTCAATCGAAAAGTTCATCGAATCTTCGAATTCTGTGTAAGCGACCTTAAATTACCATAACTGAAAACTATATAGCACACGATTTAAAAAACAGTGAAAAGCTTTTTCTGAAAAACGGCGTAATTCTATCTTGTTTCAAAATGCATTATTTTCAGGTCGACTGATTCGAGACGTATTCGTTTTTGCAAGGAGTTTTATAAAATAATCGTCTGTGTTTTGTCGTTAGAATTTCAGCGAATTTTTATTTTAATTAATATTGCGCAGTCCGTTAATATTAAGATTTAAAATTTGGCGAACGTAGCATACTCGAACTTTTCTAAAATCATAAATAAATAACAATTTTCTTTTTTCGATTAAAATAGTATAAATAATTTATATCTGGAAGTGTAATACGTTAAGATTACTTTTTTTTGTATTTATTTATGTTAAAATTGTAATCAGCCTCCCACTCCGCTTGTTCAAGCTTTCGCAGTTCCTGGCACCTGTCGTAGACAAAACAAAATGCAAAGTTTTGCTTCACACATAAAAGATATATGCTGTCACGGGCTTTTTTGCAGAAGGCAGAATTTTTTCCTACTTACTTGACAATTATCGTTAAATTTTGGACACTTCACACAATATCTTTATAAATTATAGCCTGTGTGTTATTTTGATGTATAAACTATATTATTGTAAAGTTTCAATAAAATCCATTCAGTTGTTTTTGCGTGAAAGACTACCAAACATCCACACAAATTTTCACGTTTATAATATTAGTAATGATTCAGTGTGTGTGTTTAAGTGCGTATTCTATTTTTTATTATGTTAGAATGTATTTTGTTTTGCAATCCTTTCAGTAAATTAATATTTTTGAATAATATTTTATTTTAAACTTCTCGATATTCCCGCCCCCTAGGAGGTGCGCCCCACAGTTTGGGAAACGTTACTTCAGACGAAATAAATAGCAATCATCCTTATGCAATGTGTTTAAGAAACTAGATGTCACATAACATTTTTAGTATATTATATGCATTTACGTTTTATTTAAGTTATTATATCGGATGTTAATAATTATTTATTTAACATTTAATAAATTAGAAAAAAAATCACTTATTTTTCTTGCGCAATGCCCATTTTACAGTAGTATTTAACAAAATAAATAGCTCATATTTTGAACATAATTTTATTTAATGCTATTCGCGCGCGTTTTACACTGCTGTTTGTAAAAAATGCAACACCATGAAGGAATCATCAGAATTAAATTAACTTTGCAGCAAATATAATTATAGGATGTTGTGAGGTATTCGCCCGTGGGTGATACCTTACTCCTAAGTTACCATCGTGACCTAGAGAGTGTGGGAGCGAATGAAGAACCAGGCGTTACATGATCTTAAAATATCTTTATTACGATCTTAACTTAAACACTAACAATGATAATATTTATATTATAACTTAGCGGATCTTAGATGAGAAAACACACAATACGTATTACTAAATAAGCTCGATCTTAACCACTATATTTAACTTTACAGTCTATTCCTATCTCTGTTTATATCACAGTTACTAATAGATACTAGAATTATCCTACCTTAATCTCTTGTTTAACTGCAATCCTCTCGGATCCTAAATATCTTTTGTTTGTCTCGCGTGGAACTGTATCCACCTTGACTTGATCGTTCTGTCACGGATAGCTTCACACTCAATGACGGCTTTCTTCTCTTCCTTCAGTTCACGCGCTTAAACTCAGACTAGCATAATCACATCCCAATAGGTCATACGCTTACGTTAAACTTCTGCTATATAAAAGATTTCTAATTTGCATATTCTCGTTTCGCTTCTGGATTTGGTTGGAAAGAATTTGCCTTTTTCAGCCCTAAAGAACCCAAGAGGAGATTTTAATAGAAAACGCGATGAGCCCGTCACAATGTTACGCAAAATAGTAAAATTTCAGAGCCATCGCGCATGCGTGGCGTGCGTAGCACCTCTGAACTGATGCTGAAAGCGTATAAATAGAGGGCTGTAGCCAGACGTTGAAAATAGTTAATGATTATAGTTAATTAGTGGTGAACATTCAGTGAGATCTAAGCATGCCTCCACGAGGAAATAAGGAGAAATTCCATCAACTTACGGAGTTAGAACGGGGAGGATTATCGGCCTTCAAGAAGGAGGAATTTCCTGTCTCGCAATAGGAGCTCTTGTGCAGCGGAACGGTTCCACAGTGATGCGAGTTCTGAGGCAGTGGACCGACAAGCACCGAACAATTCGAAAAACTGGCAGTGAACAACGGAAGGTGACGTCAGCGATGGACACCTTCTCTGCATGGCGGTGAATGACCGTACAGCTTTCTCCAGGCAGCACGTTGGTCTACTGCTACAAGTGTACTAATGTCGGCTTCGTCAATTCGTTGACGTCTGCTGCACCCTGGATTGCGTGCAAGGGTGCCTTTATACAGAATCCCCCTCACGGCAAGTCATCCACCGCTGCTTCTGCAATGGGCTCATAACCAGTGAGCCTGGCAAGCTGGTTGGCACCAAGTTGTCTTTTAAGATGAATCACGATTCAATTTGTGGGACCATGATGGCCACATTCGTGTTAGACGCTATGCCGGTGAACACTGCCTTCCAGAGTGCGTTATCGATTGACACAGTGGTCTAACACCCTGGGTTATGGATTGGGGTGCGATTTTGTATCATGGACAATCCAATTTGCCTCGAATTGAGGGTAATTTTAATAGCAACAAGTACGTCCGTGAAGTGCTACAGCCAGGAAGTCGTTCCCTTCCTTCAAGGCATCCTTGGAACTATCTTTCAGCAGGATAATGCACGCCCTCATGTTGCAACGACTTTTCTCGACTTCTGTTTAGCCTAACACATACAACTTCTTCCTTAGCCTTCTTATTCGCCCGATATGTCGCCTATTGAGCACGTGTGGGATTTGCTTGGTCGTGATCCGCGTCCTGCAGCTTCAAAATACGAACTTTTGCTGCGCATACAAGAAATGTGGATTTCTCTTCCACAAACAGACATTCAAAATCTGTTTGACTCCATGCCACGTCGTGTACCAGCACTTTTTTCAGCACGTGGTGGCTACACCAAATACTGATTTCGGACACTTAATATTGTTTTTTTTATTTGAAAATTTCGTCATTTATTTCTACTAATACAAGTCGTTTGTGCATTAAATTTCATTTAATTCTGGTGATTCTTTCATGATGTTGCATTTTTACAAACAGCAGTTTAAATATGCATAAACCAGTGGCTTATATACGGATTGTAGAAGGCTCATTGGAAAATTGGACCCATCCTTCAATCTTTATTTAAGATTTGTTTCCATACATGACTCAATAAGTAAAAGTTTGGAATCATTTCCTTCCCGCAAGAAAAATTTACATAAGCCCAAAGGAAAATTTGTATGAAAGAGAATCCAACTGACAAATGCAGAGTCTCTCTCTTATTAATAAAGAAATCAGTGAAAAAGTCAATAACCGTTGATCAAGGAAGGAAATTTTTTGTTTCGCTCAATGCATTTCTAGTTGGGATGACCTGAGGGATTGTGTCTGAATACGATATTGTTCGACAATTTAATAATTCATTTCTAACTTCTAAACAAAATAAAAAAAAATAATAAATTGAAGTGGGTTTGCAATACCGTGTCGTATTTTCAATCCCAGGATTTCGGGATTGCATTATCCGAATCCCGGGATTAGGATTGGACTATTTATTACAAGTAATATAAAAAAAATTTTTAAGTCAATTCCTATTTAGATCAACAAAGAAATTTTTTTTATTTTAGCTACTTTTTATTAAATAGTTACAATTAATATAAATATGTAAAAACATAATGAATACAACATTAAGTGGTCATAATTTTTATTAATTATCATTAAATTCCTGTCATCAAACCAATCTGTATATAAAATTCAGTTCAACTGAATGTTTTTTAAAACGTAGAAAAATACCTTTTAAAGTTTTACCAAGTCCAAAAGGGTTGCTAAGTCGCCAACGTGGCTGTATTTGTAATTCTTTAAATAAATAGTTTTAAATCAATTAAATTTTTTATTCATTATAATTAAATTATTGTATTGCCACCCAAAATAATCATGTATATAAAATTTCGCCCCATTGAGCGCTTTTAAAATTTATTTTAACGATTGAAAATTCCACCAAGATAAATAAATAAATAGAGATTGTGAGCTAATAGTAGGAATTGAAAAATACTTACACATTAGCATAATTGAAGTTGCATAATAAAACTGAAAATATAATTAAAATTTGGTTTAATATTTTTTATAGGAAAAAAAAATTAAAATTAAATCATCATAAAAGAACCAAATAGAAATAGTACATAATGAAATTAGAAAAACATTTCTTCATTTATCGTGTTTCTGTAAATAAGCTTTTAAAAAACATAGCTCGTCCGGTGTTTCATCGCTTCTTGCTTTTGTTACAAATTGTCCTTCAGTAGGAAATGCTCGTTCAGACCCTACACTAGTAAGTGAGGCCTTCATGAAAGGCAACACTTATAATTATTAATATTTAATTATATAGATTACAACGATTTGAATATCAATAGAATTAAATAAAGAATGACATGAATGTATATATGTTTCAATGACTGTGGGAATAACCAATTGTTCATTTCAAATGTTAGAACGCCACTTGGGCAATACAACGCTACCCGACATATTATATGATCTCTACAAAAAAACTATTTTCTTGTAATTATTGAAGTGACTGATTGTATGTACGTTAAAATGCATTATTTTTTTCTGCACGAAGGGGATTTGAAAATTAATGAAGTGTTTTATTATAAGTTTCTGTTGATTAAGATACAACAGCAGTTATGTGTTAAAAAAAAAACGCTTGGAGACTTGTTGGGCATCAAACAATTTTTTTTTCTTCTAATGGGCTGCGGATTAATGATTAACAATTGCAGACCTAGTACATACCCCGGAAACTGGTATCTCTTTTAAGTGCGGCACTCTATAGGCAGATAACAATCGCCACAGATAATTTTGACGCTCAGTTTCCTCCCCAGAGGGAGGCACCTGAGCTCTGACGATGCGAAACTGTACTATAATAGTATTTAATTTTGCCAAGAGCATCCAAGCCAAATCGACACTCTATGGATCTTTTACATGGCGTATAATTATACGACATGGCCGCTGACGATTTTCTGCATCATGAAAATCCACCGACTCGGGCCGGGATCGAACCCGCAACCTTGGGTGCAGAAGGCCAGCAACAAATCAAACAGCCACCCAGCTGGCTATCAAACATAAATAATTATCTTGATAATTTAATAACAAAATAATAATTAATGATTAATGTCATAACAAGTTCTTACCCTTATGTGAATACAAAAATATTTTATATTATAACTTTTATAACAAATAATAAATAAATAGGGATTATTTCTTTTTGTAATATTTCTGTACGTCAAAGGTGTAAAACCTATACAAAAACTATAATAATTTCATTAAAACCGCTCTTTATAAGTACATCAACCTATACAACCTCCTGTATTACTACTTAATTTACATGTGGCCTCTAAAGGTAAGAGGATTCCCCACATCTGGATTATTCTAATTTTATGTAAGTTATTTCTCTTTCTGTAAAAACAGTTTACATATGCATACATATAAATATAAACTGAACTCATTGGATACATATTAATTGCATAAAAATACTAAACTGATCTTAGTGGTGCAACAGCCCATGAGGGAGGGCCAAGGCCTACTGTGCCCATCTCATTATACGGGATCATTTGGTGTTGAGGTGCAGGAACTGATGTCCTGATCAGGTGGTTAATCTGAAGCGAAACCTCTAGTGTTTAGTCCCCAAGAAAGCTTGGTACTCATTTACAGATCCACTGAAGGAATGAAAGGCTGAGTCGACCTTTCCCAGTCCGAAGATGGAATCCCGAACCTGTGGTGGGAAGCGCGATATGCTACCGCTCGGCCACTGGGCCTATACATACGAACTTCAGGGTAAAATAAAATTGTCTACTTAAAAAGAATTTGAAATATTGATTTTTTTTAAAAAAAAAAGCGCGCTTTACTAGTTAGATTAAAATAATTTATTACTAGATATTGGAGAGACTCAAATACTTGATTCACTTTTTTAGAAATATAACCATAACTTTGATTGTAATTAAATCAGAAGAAAAAAATCGAGTCTACAGAAATATTTGTTGTCTGAACAAAAAATTTCATGTTTCTAATTTTCTAAAACTTAAGTGCGGTATAAGTTGTTCTTAATGAAAATTCATTCAAGCTTCCCACACAGGAGAAATTCAAGCATGCCCTAGAAAATGATAAAAAGGAAATAACACGAAAAATATAACTCTGGAAAAGAATCCATCGTCTTAACTGTGAAAAAAATTGCGAAAATTTCTTCATCGAAATTTTGAATCATTTTGATAAAACAACTCTTCCAATCCCCTATAAATATATTTACTACTGGTCATTAAAATTGCAACATCACGAAGAAAGCAAATAACAAAATTTTACTTACTAAGGGAATATATAGCATGGTTAGGAAAAAAACACGGTTAACTTCGTAGGAAACTCAGGGATAAACAGGGTCCAAAATTAATATATACAGCTGCCACCTGTAGAAGCCGAAATGGTTGTAAGCCAGTTAGCCTGGGTTTGGATGACTGATGAGGCAAGCCATTCCTTGTTTCTTTATTTAAGTTATACTTCAGCGATATTAGTGGCTGGAGGGCGATGATAGACCGGTCTCTTAGCATTTTACGACCGATTTTTTCAATGGAAAGAGATCTGAAGAACGTGATGGCCTGGGAAAAAGCTGAAACCATCTGTGTTAAGTTATATCAGAATATGACAAGCAACATGCTGGCTTGCGTTATCCTGTTGAAAGATGACGTCTCCAAGTCCTTAAAAATACGTCATAACCACCGATCTTAAAATCTGAGAAACGTAACACTGGTTGTTCAGATTACCAACGACGGGACGTCTTGTATATCCAATAGCTGTCCATATCATCACTCCAGAAGCAAACCCTTATGCCGAATATCAAATGCAAGAAGGCCTTGTGCTTTTTTTTCTCAGTGCCTTTAGACACAGATATGTCCATCATGATGCTGCATATAGAACGGGACTCGTCTGAAAAATCTATGTTTTTCTATTCCTGTACCCAGTTTTACCGTTGTATGCAGCACTGTCGCGAGAAGTTTGTATGGTATAAAGTCAAAGGAAGCCACAATATTTGTCACCGTGTAGACATTCCATGCTTCTCCAGACGACCTCACGCTGTCAGTATAATACTTGTCTTGTTGCAAAAAGACCAATTTCAGAAACAAGGTTCATTATTTGTCTGTACAATCCTTAAGGTATCCGACTACGTTCGGAACCGTGATTTTGCAAAAGCGTGTAAATGGATAATATTTATGATATTTAGTGTCACTTAAATTAGAATACATGTATAAAATTGTTTTAAGGACATTATGACTAAAAAAAAATAATTTTTAATACAATATCTTGACAAAAAATTAACTTAGAATAACCTTTATTCCAAATGTTCTCCTTTTGTAAAATATGATTCTATTGTAATAATATTTTGCCTGTATTCAGCTCAGACCTCTGTACAGAGGCTCAACTAGAATTTTTGAAACGCATAACTTGAAGTCGGTTTATCCATGTTTTACGAAAACAGAAGGGAGAAATTTTAAGAAAATACGCCAATAATTATTTCAAATGGTTGTAACTCTGAAAATAATGTGAATTTTTCAAAAATCATAGTTGAGCCTCCGTACAGAGGTCTGAGCTATTGACAGGCAAAATATTAATACAAATAGAAGCATTTTACAAAAGAGAACATGAAAAAGGTTATTCTAAGTTATTTTGCCAAAATATTGTATTTAAATAATTTTTGTCATAATGTCCTTAAAATAATTTTATACATGTATTCTAATCTAAGTGACACTAAATATCATGAAAATTAAACATTTATGCGCTTTTTTAAAATCATGGTTCCGAACGTAGTCAGATACCTTAAAGACCAACCTGGTAACATATCTGTCCTTCAGAACGTTAGTGGACTAGAGGTCTTTGAGATCCTCAATCTGAACCTCCCCAAATCATAGATTTTATATTCGCATGATAGTTGTTGGATTGCACCAATGCGAGTAGCAAAATAGTGGAATGATAAACCGCATTTTTGATATCTCACGATCCAACTATTATCAAACTTTGAAGCGTGCTGTAACATTCGTAGTTATTTGTCTTTTTACGAGACATAACATGATCTTCTCACAAGCAACCTATTTTCAAATATGATTTCAGAAAAACGAACCATTAACATAACTTTCTTTTTACACAGAGTTTGAGATGCCGTTTCTCTCCCTTGCATTGTTCGAGTGCACTTAAATGCTAATATTTGCATATCCCAGGATCTTCCTTACATGCGAATGACTTTGGTATCATCCCTCCTTTATGGTGTTGTATTTTTAATGACCGACATATATATAATTATTAAAGACATTCAAAATACATTTTTCATGAATCTCTTTTCAGTTCTACCTACTGGTATTAGAAGGTCAAATAAACTTTTAATCACACACTTATAAAAACAAAATCAGTAGTAAAAGTTTCTTAAAATGTAAAATTTAAAGACTGATCAATTTGTCTTCGAGATCTGGTTTGTTTTTCATACCCTATCTTTTTTTACTTCGTTGATTAATAATATAAACCTAAAAATAAGGAAGTAAATATTTATACAAACGAAACTTTATGCAGTAGAAAAACAACTAAATTATCAATCTATCTCTAAGCCATGATGTTGCTTTTTTATATATAATAGTTTTATTTTGTTCTATTGCTGTATTTCTTCCGGAACTGATGCTAATAAATAGGAATCAAAACTTCTGCAAACAGGAAGTAACTGAACAGAATTATATGATGAAGTTTTCCTTTATACGCGTGCTAAACAATAGAATGATGAGATTACACAATAGATAAAGAAGTGGAAGCTTAATTTTGAGGAGTAGGGCACAGAATATGTTATTTGAGTTGAATCTGTGAACAGTTTCAATTTATAGCCACTGACGTAAGTAATGATAACTGAATCTGAATCAAGCTTCTGTATAAAATTGCATTATATATATATTTTTCACGATTTAATATATGTTCTATTTGTCTACAATAGAAGATTATGTTTATCATTCTTCTCGTGTTGCGATTAAATTTGATGAATAAATGAACCATTAATTATACTAAGTGTTATTTCTTTGAGAGTAACACTTTCATGATCTATGTACTACTTTTCTTTGAAGTTGTCATTTAATATCCGGAAGAAATATACTAACATGTTTTTAAATGAATCGTATAGTTTAAAGAAACAGAAGGAAAAACAAAAATATGTTTCATCCCAATCAACTCATAAAAATTTATTATCTCGATAGTAAAAAATTACTCCTTCCAAATGCAATTTTATTAGGTGGGTTAATAGAGAATACAAGTTGATAACACAAATGAGCAAAACGACTAGGAAAATAGAATGAAAATTGAAAAACATAATTAAGGTGGTTCAAATACTTGTTTAGGGGTTTCGGAGATCTTCCGTCAACTAAAATTATAGAAGATACTTTTTATATCAAATAACTGTCCATAATTAAGAAAAATATAATCGTTATGACGAAAAACATGTTTGTGACCTTAAATTTGACATGAGTATACATTCCACCTTCTGCGACAGATTTTCTTAAGAAATGTTGACATTTGTGTGTACATGCATTTCAGAACATTCAGGAAGAGATAAATTATTAGCAATCGACTTTGCTAACACCATTGCAGCCGCTGCAGCCTAGTGGTCAAGGTAAAGGGCTCGTGACCACAGTGTGTCATGCGTTCGAGCCTAGTACCGCTGAAGATTCGCCGTGTAGGGGAGCGATGCACACACATTGGTGTGGTGTGACGTTTGGTGAGGGGTGCCAGCTCAGATGTAGTCTTTGTCACTTGACCTTGACCATGGCTCAAAATTACGAGGTCTGTCATCAAAAGCACAAGAGCAGCTGAATAAAGCGATGTTAATATTCTCTCACTTGCTAACACCACATTGTTAATAGTTTTCCCTAACACAAAATGTTGATTTGTTTACTTTTTGAATCGTATGGGAATTTGTCTTGTTCCTTACATGCTTTTCGAAAATATAAAAAGAATTAAATCTTCATACAATGGTAAAACCTCTTTATCCAGAGATAATCCCCATTGTCTCTTCTTAAACCATCATAAAATTTATTTTGCAAAATATAAACTAGTATTAAATCTACAATGAGTTAAACTGAAATTCTAAGCATTTCAGATTTCGAATTGTTTCATAGCAATTATCCAACAATTCCTGAATAGAGTTTCGACAGTTACGCGTCAGAGCTTTAGAATTAAAAAAGTTATTTATATAACTGAGCATAAAAACTAAATTTTTCTTATTATCGAATAGAGCAATTAGAGTTGCCGAAGATTCTTTGTAACTAGATTCAGTTATTGGAAACCCTTTTATTAATCCAACAACATGCTTTTAAATATGACAATTTTTGAAAATCTGAGAAATTCGAACATTCATGAATAGTTTTAAAAATATTTGCTTCAAACTGATCTAAAATCCTAAGCATTTCCCCTGAAATTAGGTAAATCAAATTTTGGAAGATTATTTGATGGCTTTTGTGATATAAATTTCCCTTCAAAATTATCTTTTACTTCGTACCTTTCTACTTCTGTAGTATTTAATTTTGATTCAACTTTTACTTAGAGTCGAATAAGCTGTATTCCGAATATTTTTGACTTTCTTCACAATATCGTTTGCCAAATCATCTAAATTACTAATTAGGTCACAAACTTGATTATTAAGATCATTATATTGACGTTCTTGATCAATTAATTGTTTTTTAAAAAACTTTAACTCTTCGCATTCAATTTTTTCATTCTCCAGATAGTTATTAATTTTAGCTGCAAGTTTAGTTATTGGAATGCGAAGGACACTTCGATTAACTAATTATTTTTTAATTTAGAAGCCATGCTCAGTCAAAAACGAAAGCAAAAAAATCTGAATTTCTAAGGTTCCGTGGCTCGACGGACCAAAAATTATGCAGATGCTGATTCGAATTTAAATAGAATCAGTGGACTGTAAAATTAAAAAAAATTGATCTAAAGAATGTAAGAACAGGAATGAATAGTTTTGAATAAATCATTAAGAATAAATTTCCACAGAATAAGAATTTTAACATGGAGAATTCCACAAGAATAAAGTTTTCAACATACCTCACTTTATTTTACAATTCGATTCGAAAAAGAACATATCGCGAATCAAAACAAACAAATCTGCTGCCAGATACTTCACATTAATAGAGACGCGTGAAAATTAAGAATAATTAAACACGTTGGCGCAGCTTGAGTTCACGAGCCAACAGTGGGATTTACTACTAAAATTGTTTCGATTACTTACTAATTTATTTTAATTATTGCATTAAATTTACCAAAGCTTTGATCGGTTTCGCATCATGTACAGTCGGATATCCAATTTTATGAACCTCTATTTTGCGAACTTTTTCCTGGGACCAAGAGCAGAAGAATATTTAAACTGAGTTTCTATTTAACAAATTTTCCACATAATTAATTTCTTTTAGGGATTTAAATATTTCGTTAAATAGAAATCCGACTGTATATTCTACCTTATATCAAATATTCATACGAGTCATTGGGAGTGAACCTTTAGTTTATGGAGTTATGTTTATTTGGCTAGTTTTTTGTATCGAGTGACAAGCCATTAGTTTTCTGTGACAACTTTATCATAAATATTCATTCTCTTAAGATAAGAACTCGGAAATACTCTTGAGCAACATACTGCGTATTTTTTAAAAGCGAACTTTGCTCTGTCTTGGATATCTTATTATTCTGTTATGTATTGTAATTAAATTGGAACATATTTTCTTAGCGTAAACTAACGTATATTGTTTCTTCAACAAATAAAGAAGTTTTTATGACTTATAAGTTTTTCATTTTTAAGTGGATTTTATGTAAACTTGATTAATTTTTGAAATAGCTGTTCTTCTCTTATTAATATTTTTACAAAAGAGCTTGGAGTAGACAGTAAAATTTTAGCTAATGAAAGACTATAATTAAAATAGAATACACTTACACACACATAAAACAGAACTGCAATCATTAGAAAAATTATAACTCAAGTTATAATGTCAGCTTTATTGAACGAAGTATTAAAGCAAAAAGTTAAATCAATTTAAATTTAATACCTCATGTCCATAAGTTAAAGATAAAGCAAGTTCAGGCAAAGAAAGAGTCAGAAGCAAAACAAATGTGACTTATTTGTAAAGCCGTTTTATTAAACAAAAGGTAAAGAACAAAAAATAGTGCTATATGCTTGATATCATTAATAAAAATTGCGAGTTTTGCTCCCTGTACCAGTGGCTGAAGAGAGCTGACGAGATAGGTCTGATGCTGTGCTCCGTCTGTTTCTTTTGGCAATAACTACCCAATACCGGTCCTCATAAGGTTTTGTAACTCCGGGATGACCTGTTCTGTAACATCTACACATATTACCATCATCTTGGAATCGTTTCCAAAGCCTGGAGATGACACTCTGCGCGATTCTAAGTTCCTAGGATATTTCCTAGTTGGGTACGCCCACATTCCAAACATGTAAAAAGTCATCAAATGCGTCCGTTGTGTCATAACTATGCAGTTATTACACTGAAAGGCTTCTAAAGCTCTTGCGAACTATTTTACTTTTTTGCCAACATTCCTTATATACTCTTCTCTTACACTCTCGTCATTGAGACATACTGTCGGTGATATCTGGTGGCTTCCTGCAATTTGCATATGATTTTGAAAAAGTATGTGTAGGCATTTTAAGGGTAAGATATCTGTTTTAGAGTTCGATTTCCGCTCGACTCTGGGAGAGACTGAATTATCCTTAATTTATGGATATGAGTGTGTATATCGCATACTTAAAAATAGAATACATCACAGAAATATTTTCGTAAATCAAAGTGAATCTCTTTGGTTGCAATGAATATGTCCCTAGGTCGTAATAAGTCTATACATCTTTGTTATGAAGTACCTAGTGAACAAGCAACTAGGGAAGTACATAATCTCCCTTAATAAAATATAATAAAATAGAATAAAATATTATTTACTAGCCGTTATTCGACCCTCTTTACAGCATATTTCATGATGCCGAATGACTATATATGTCTAAGTTCCAGCATTAAACTTTCGATTGTATCCAAAAAAATTCTTACAGCCCTTGCAACTTAATTTGAAAGGAACAGAACTTGAATTTGGGAAAATGAGAAGTATATTTATCTCTTACCCCTAAGTAACTCTCCCACTTTCGGAGTCGATTTCCGTAAAACCCGTTTTCAGCGAACCTCTCTTCAACAAAACATATATGTTTGCCAGATTTTAAATCTCCAGGCCTCATAATTCAAAAAAAGAAAAAAATATTTATACATGTAACTCCCCTAACAATACGCAATCTTCTCCCCTTTGGAGTCAATTTCTTCAGAACCCATTCATAACTGATCTTTACTCAATAATAAAAACATGTTTTCCAAATCTCAATTATGTATTTGAAAACGGTATTTTTAATCTGTACGCCCCCGTAACCCCCTTGGGTGTCGATTTCGAGAAAACTCTTAGTGGATCTCTAATATACAAAATAATGTGCGCCAAATTTCAAATATTTTGTCTTATAACTGAAAAACAAGATTTTTTTTTTTAAATCAAAAACGTCCCGGAAACCTCCGTAATGCCCTCTTTGTATTTCCACAAATCCCGATTACAGCAAATTTCTACTTATTAAAAGAAAATTTTAAAATCTGTAGGTCTATATATTAAAAAGGTAAAATTTTCGGCCGCTCCAAATTGGCACGAAAAGGGAAATTTTTCGTGGTACGCGAAGACTTATTGAAAACTTAAAATATTTGAAAAGTTAACAATAATTAACAACAATTATTAACACACATTCAGATTTTAATGAAATGCGGTTGTTTTAGACTAAAAAATACTCTCGAAATTTATTTTAAATACGCTTAATTAATTGAATTACAATAGAAAATTCTCATGTAGAAAATAACTTTCATTAATTTGTACGTTATTTGCTCCCAAAAAGAATTTTTTTTTTACAACCCAACATCCCCCTCTCCTTTGGGGAAAGGATCTCCGCAATACTCGTTCTTAGCGGATATCTACTCAGCAAAAGTAATACTCCTGCCAAGTTTCAAGTCTGTAGGTATTAGACCTCGTGACCTGTACCTACTATTAGACCTTTACGCATTAAGTTCCGTCGCTTTTCTCGTTTATATATATATAATATATATATAACATATGTTCTCTGCCTCTGTAGAGGTATCTACATAAGCTTAACAGGAGTGATTACTTTTGTCTAGTGGTTATGTTACTCGGCTTCGGAACCAAGCGTCGCGGGTTCTAACCTTCACAGCCTCTATTAATATTTTAATACAAATGTGTTCAAATATGTAAAAGTTTTATTGAAGAACCACAAAGGGGCAACACCTTGGCACGAATAAGGCCTGCTTAACTGAGTCTCGATCTGTTAAAAGGCCTTTTTTTAAAGGGAATTTTTTTGGGGGGGGTCCATCACTCTTCAGTATTTATGGCTGAAAGGGCAAGAAATTGACCTTTATGAAATTCTGAATCTAAAATAAGATTTAAATTATAATATAACTTCTAAAATTTTTCATTTAAAAGAAATCGTGTTCTTATTCATTATTTATTCTAAGAAATAAATAAAAACAAATATAAGATAAGCTTAAAGAGTTTCTTTGATATTACTATATAGTATCTTCCTTGTAAGAAAGAAGTGTAAATGCTGTTTAGATATTTATTAACTTTTTTCATATAATTAAAAATTCGTAGTTTCTGATTTGATGATTTCTATAAAATAAACTTTTATATAAAAAGTAGTACGAATAAATTAGCTCTTACTATAGCCTTGACATGTAAATGATTACCGTGCTTTTTTATTCATAAAAAATTTATGTATATATATATATATATGTCACTGTTTTAATTATACATAAAGACAAGTATTTGTAACTACGACTGTGAAACAGAATATTGTCAGCAAACAAATTTAAAAAATAAATGAAATAGAGTTTCCGAATACAGTAAGATCCATCTTAATTAGAATGTTTTATTTAAATGGGGAAATATTATTACTGTTGGGAAAAAATGAATAAAAGTACTTTTTCACAACTGATTTAATTAAAGTATTTGTCAAGAAGGAATTAAAATTCTTAGCATAGAGTTCTCTTTTTCAATTCCTACTATTAGCTCACTCTCTCCCTATATATATATATTTATTTATATATCTTGTTCAAATTTTCATTCTTTAATAAAATGCTTTGTATTCATCCTTTCAAAGAAAGGAATTGAATTTTTTTCTTTATATTACTTGTTTTTCATGAGGGTAGGATATAATTTATTTAAACATAAATAGCCAAACTAATGCTATAGTATTGCAGCAAATTATACACTATTGAAATGCATTCTATTGTAAAAGTACAAGGACACGCGGAACTCTATTAAGCAAAATAATTTTATTCAAAACCGAAAGTACTTCATACTTCTTATCAATATGTAGAGTTTTCATAAAATGTTGCAACATACGCGTAAGAAATTCACTTAGAAAAGTAAAAAACAACAACAATTAAGTAATAAAAAAGTGCTAAAATACATTTTTCAAAACTGTGAGATCACGAGAGGGGAAAAAAAAGTTTCAGCAAATTTAATAGAACATTGTTCCACCATTTTTCTGAATAATTTACAACACACGATTTGTGATCGAGTTTATAAAATTTTTTTTTTTTCAAATAGAGCTGCGAATCGGTAAATGGCATTGCAGATCTAGCACATTCCCCGGGAGCTGGTATTACTTTTTAGTGCGACATTGTATAGGTAGATACCAGTTGCCGCAATGTGATTCGGATGCCCAATTTCCTCTCCAGAGGGAGGCACCTGAATTTTAATGAGGTGAAATTGTGCAAGAAAGTTTAGTTTTGCTGAGAACATCCAAGCTAAACAGGCACTCTAGGGATCTTTAACATGCCGCATTTAGCATACGATAGGGATGCTGTCGGTTTCCTGCATCATGTAAATCCCCCGACTTGGGCCAGGGTCAAACCCGCAAACTTGGGTGTATAAGGCCAGCGCCTAGCCAGCTACGCCACCCAGTCGACGTTTATTAAATCTTACAAGAAAGATTCTGGAATGTGGTCTCATTTTCCCATAATGACAACTTCCAATTTTATATGACAAATTGTATTTTTATTTATTTTTTTCATATATTTGGAGAAACAAAACAAAAAAACCTACACATCTTTTCTGTAAAGTTAATGTCAGAACTGCAGCATGGTTCACTGAGATGGTACCCGTCTTTAATTGCTGATGTTTTACAGCATCTGGAAAGTGTATATTTCTTTTTGAACCCCCCTGTATTATGTTGGAGATGCAAATAATATTAAAGAATTTGTATGGTTGGACGCTACTAGTATTAAACTTAACCGTCTTCATGTTGTAGCAAACTCATTAGGTTTTAGATTCTTTCAAGTAGTTTTTGCACGATAGAAATGAATTTTACAAATTATTTATTCAGAATTCCACAAAGACGCGTAAACATTGGATATTTTATCTTTTTTATATATATATAGTTCCACGTTCATTAAAACAATATCATGTTTTTCAAAATTAGCGTTACTTCTTGCGTGTTGACGTAAAATAACTGCATGAAATTTTGAAAAAATTTACTAATCCGTTTCTTTCAAAATTGTTGATTAGAAAAATAAGCCAATTGTGCGAGATTCCAGCTGAATATTTGCAATGAAAATCACCGGAATCGTATTTGAGTCACATAATGTTTACTCACGACGGAAGAAAACAAGATGCGGTCTCATAAATAAACATTACCGCTCAAAGATGGGACGAATTCTGCGAAAATTACGAGGTGAACGTGAAGGTAAAAAGTCCCCTCTAGCGACCGTTTGAGGTATTAGGACACATTTTTGTACCCTTACTGAGGTAACACACTTTTTTTGCGATTTCAATGATTTTGTGTTGATCAGGTGCTCTTTTACCCATTTCAGCTTGAAGGGGAAAGAGGTCAGTATAAATCAAAAAAAGTAGTATAAATTGAAATTATATTTGTAAATGGTTGTCCTTGTGTGTCTAATTTTGTACAATAATGAATATAGGAGATCCAATTTATTTATATAATTATCCGAACTCCATGAATACACACATGCATATATTTTAATCATATATCATTTAATCATACATTTTAATCCTTCATCATCATACATACTCATTTCGTCATACATCATCATCATACATAATCATTTCATCATAAATTTTAATCATGCATCATCATCATCATCATACACTCATTTCGTCATACATCATCATCATACATAATCATTTCGTCATACATTTTAATCATACATCATCATCATACATAATCATTTCATCAAAATTTTTAAACAAAACATCATCATCATAATCATTTCGTCATACATTTTAGTCATACATCATCATCATACATAATCATTTCATCATACATTTTAATCATACATCATCATCATATATAATCATTTCATCATACATCATCATACATAATAATTTCATCATACATTTTAATCATACATTATCATCATGCATAATCATTTCATCATACATTTTAATCATACATCATTATACATAATCATTTCATCACACATTTTAATCATAATCTGAGAGATCTAGATATTACCTAGTAGGGCGGATTTTTCTAGAAAAAATTAAACCCCCGTGACAAAAAGTACCACTGGGGTGGGGGATTTTTATTTTTCAGATCTTAAATCCTATGAAGAAAAAATATTCTGTGGCATAAAGCTACGGGGAAAATAAAATAAAAAATTAATTTGTATGTTGAGTACTACCACAAAAGGGGAGTGAAGTTTAGGTATTGCACTTTCCCTCCTACAAAGTTCATTTCTCCCTATATATACAGATGGTGACAAAAAAATCGAACCCCGCAAAAAATGGCAGGGCCCCATTTCAAAGACCAAGCGCATGTCATTTTGGTTGCAGTCCGCCGCCTAGGGATTCGAAAGCTTATGTATCGTCGCTCAACAGCTGCAATAGGTGTGCCGCCTGTAATTTCTAAAAAACGCAAAATGACGGACCTGTCGAGTTAAAAAGGATGATTGTTGAATGAGGTGCGCGGTTGCTCGGGGGCGGAAACAGCAATTTATTTGGGGCAAGAAGTACTGTATCTGCGTTAACGCATACGGTGCGGGAATTGGGGCCCGGCAACAAACAGTGGAGGAAAAAAAAGCTTTCCGAGAGGGGTAAAAAAGGGCTTAACCCCATATCCCGAAAGCGCAACCGCTTTTCCCCAAAACGTCTGAGGGGAATAGTCATCTTCGTAACCCTATTTCAGAAAAACCGTCCAAAGGAACTGCATGCTTCGAACTTTATGGAAGAGTTGCAATTGAACCCTTGGTAACAGCACGTCATGCTTTACAGCGACGCCAGTGGTGTAGAACACACGACAGGGGACCCCCAAACAGTGGCAAAAGTCATCTGGTCGGAAAAACCAACGCCCCCACCGACCCCCGGACGAGTTTATGTGGAGAACCCCCAAAGAAGATTTGCCCCTGAACATCATGCCGACTGTTGAAGATGGAGGTGGGTCCTTATGGTATGGAGGGCGATATTTTGGCGTTCTTGGGCCACTTGTTACCTAGGAAAGGTTCAACCCCCATTTTTCCGATATCCTGGGGATGGTATCCATTTGCCCAGACTTTTTTTGGGGGCCCATTTTATCAAGACGACAACGCCCCTATCCACAGAGAAAAAAATCGTGAAAGAATGGTTTTTAGAGCGGGGGGGACGTATCATCTTTTTTGGCCCCCTCAGCACCTGATTTAAATATTAGAATATTTGGGGGGAAAATTTGGAGTCAAAACCCCGTGCTCGATTCCCCACCATCTACGATTTCGGCATTAGAACCGCTCTCCAAAAAGAAGGCTTCAATTCCTTTAAAAATTTGTTCGACCCTATGCGTCCATCCCACGTCGCATACAGTCTGTAATTATAAAGGGGTCCAACCCTATTAATAAAGTTTTCTCCTTTTCAAGGGGGTTTATTATTTTTGCAATGTGTATGTTTAACCCTTAAAGTGATAATTGTTTTTTCTAGTAACTATAGGTATTTTATGAAACAACTAGTCAGTTAAAGTATATAATGGATGAAATATTTCATACTTTGCCTAGTTATTTTATGAAATAACTAGTTATTCTATGAAATAACTAGTTATTCTATGAAATAACTAATGATGAACTGTTAAAGTTAAAAATAAACAATTTCAAAATTATTTTATAATTATTTTTTATGTGTAATATCTAGCTGTCTCCCCCTTTACAGTTTCTTTACTAATGATAACCTGCTTGGGGCAGGGGATGGCTTACACACTAAAATAACATTTTCCCATATTAATTCTATGGTGCCACTTTTTTGTTAGTATGGTGTTGATATTTGGAGAATCGATTAAATTAATGTTCAGATCAATCCACCAGGTGTATCCCCCTTCCTCCTGGGCAGCTTTTTTGCCAATAGCTCAACACCCGAGTCCCTCAGCCCATTCAGACCAGGCTGATTCGATCCCTCTTTATCCACTGTATACTTTCATCGATTTTCTTGTTCATAGGGTCATTCTTTTTATTTTATTTAATCGTTTAAAACTATTTTAAATTGTTTAAACTTATTTAAATTGGCAATATTTTAGTTTGTATTTGAGTCTCGGCTATGAGATTTGAACAACAGGTTACACTTGTAGAGACCAGTACATCTAGCCCTCGATTAGTAGGCCTAGGTAGGGCTTTAGCACTAAAATATTATTTCCCCATGTTAATCCTATGGTGTCACTTTTTTCATAGTATGGGGTTGACATTTGGAGGATCGACTAAATAAATGTTCAGATACCGAAACCCGGGACGCCCCCCATCCCCCCAACGGGCTCTCTATTTCTTTTATTCCTAATCCTATACCACCTTGGTCATTCGTACCTGCATGATTCTATACATATCCGTATGAGCTTTCTGCGCATCTAATTTCATTGCAATATAATCCTATTACCTTTCCCCCATTTAAATCTCTCCGAGAATATTTGAGTCTCTGCTTTGAAACTCAAACCATTGGCCGTATTTCATACTTAAACACACACACACAATCAAGTAATCGTTATTCTATAGAATATCTAGTTAAAGCGTAGAATTCAATAATATTATATATTTTTAAATGACTTTTGTGTGTGCCTAGTTTTTCATGAATTGCCTAGTTATTCTATGAAATAACGAATTTCACACTTTAACGGTTACCTTTGTATCTTGTTCAAATTTGTAAAATACTTTTTATTCAACTATTCAAATTCAAAGACATTTTTTGAAACTTGCACTGGATGACACTTGCTGTTAATCTCTTCAGGACGGGGCGATTTTCCATGAGACGCTCACTAGAAACAAGGTGAATGCGTAAGGGTTACTTCCCGGGGAAGGGGGGGTTTTCTGCTGCCCCCCCCAAAAGGAAAAAAATAAATAATAAAATTTCAGTCCCAATGTCGTAAATTTTGGTACCCCCTTTTGATTATTATACAAGTTTACTTTCATTAAAACTAGAATGTAATAAGTTTTTCTTTAAACTTACTGAAATTATATAAAAAAAAAATGACTTACCTTGGGGGAAAAAAATTTTGTAAGCACTATTGAATTTTTACAAAATTTTCATTGACAAAAAAACATTAATACACTTTCAAATTAACAAAAAATTACGATAAAGATTATTTACGAAAAAAAATAGCAAAATCACAATGAAGATTGGGGTAAAACTCGGCATGGAGAAACGCCAAGTCCTTCATTGTATGATTTCAAGCATAAAAATTTTTGTGCTTTTTTTTATTATTATTATTATTATTTATTTAAAAAGGTTTGGATTTTACTTTGGCTTTTTTTACCCTTTTGTTCATATAAAGGTTAGAAAATGCCTTCAAACAATTAAATAATAACCTGAAGTAAAGGGTTTTTTTGAAATAAGAAAAGTACGCGAAATATATCTGAAAGCAACAAAACTGTAACGAACTGACGCAAAAAAATCCAAAACACCCAATATTATAAAAAAAAAATAAAAAAACTTGGGAGAATTATTAGAAACGCGAATGTTTTATATCAAGTGGAAATTTTTAAAAGTATTTGCTTTAAATTTTATTATCCCTCCTCCACCACAGCTGATGGGGAAAAATACCAAATCCAGGCTGAATATTAACAGACTGAAGGTCAGGTTCCTAGCTCTGTTAGTTTCCCCAAAAAATGGGCATAGGGTGCCATCTAGTGGTCATTAAAAACGTTTCCCGCTGAAAAAATCATATATGCACCCCCGAATACCGAGCTTTTTTTAAAATGCTTTTTTGTGCACCGCCCGGCCATGAGGTGCGTCCGTGATGAAGGAGTTGAAAGCCATCCTGTGATGACCATTGTGCCGGTTTGCGTGGAGGTGTGGGGTTTCAAAATGATGAGAAAATAATTTTAATACAATTTTTATTAAGATTAACTTTATTTCTTTAAATTTAATTTGACAATTTTAATTAAAGTGAGAGCGCCCAAATTAAATCACTATTCAAGTCAGATCACGCAACAGATCCTTTTTCTCAATTATCAAAAATCCATGCATCTAATTATTATATTTAAATTACCTTTTTTTTTGGTTCCTTTTCCAGAAAAAGGTATCTATAAACTTTATAAACGATGAATCCAACTTCTTTATCATTCTATTCTTCCCAAAACTATCGGACTGCAAATCGATCTGTTAGTTTCAATAAGCTCTGTCACACGATCAGAATGTTCCACAATACTATTCTGACCCTGCCGCGATATCTAGGTTGCCACGCTATATCTAAGCTGTTACGCCATTCTTATAAAAAGCTTCTATCCTTTTATAGTAAATCTCTTTTGCATAATATTTTTTGTTTATCTTCTTGGTATTGGGTTGGAAAAAATTTTTCCAACCAAAGAAAAAGGGGGTTATGTTCACAGAAAGACGCGGGGAGTCACAACCCCCAAGAAGAAAAAACGATTTACTTAAGGGTTCTCAACCCTTTTTAAAAAATTTGTGTCTAAATCCTATTTCTAAATTTCTTTTGCTTTTTAGTTTTAAAATTTTTTAAACTTAAATCCTCTTTTAACTTTTTTAATTTCCAATATCTATCTTGACTTTAATTTTTATTGCAATTTTAATCTTAAATTTTAACTTTTATAATTTCCAAAATTTATCTTGACTTTAATTTTCATTACTCATCTTAGAATTAAATTTTAATATTCAATTTAAATTTAAACTCGTGACAATAAATTTACCCAATAACTAGGGCCCAAAATTAATAATTACGTTTAATTTATGCCCACTCTCACTTTTTTCATTTTTCAATTACTTAAAATATTTATACACTTAAATATTCTAAAGAAATTTCTGGGTGCGCAGACCCAATTTTTGACCCTAACACTTCATATGGAGCTGGTACTTTCGCCCCCTTTTTGTTGAAGCTATAACGTATACTTTTCAAGATTTTCAGGGTCAGTCTCCCCTGAAATGAAAACTATTTAGTTCTATTTCCAAAATATTAATCTTTTTCAAAATTTATATATTATTTATATATCACAATAAATTTTCATCTCCATCCCCACATCGGTTTCAAAAAAAACTCCCAATGACCCCGGCACCCGTTATTATTATTGTTGTGCCCTGACTACGCCGCGTTTCCCTGAACCAGATGCCTCTAATACTAACAATACAACAAATATATATATACACATATTATACAATTACAAACTTTTTTTCAATAAACTATTATAACAAATCCAAAGGAAATTTTTCCCATCTCACGAAGTCATACATCGAAAAAACAAATGTGTGATTACAATTGTTTTTTCAAAAAAAAATTTTTAACAAGTCAAAATTTCCCAAAATTAAATGAACACTCATTGTAGTGTTTGACTTGGTTTAAAATTTGCAAACCCTTTTTTAAAAGCACCCCCGGGCCCCCCCGAAAAACTTCCTTCCCTTTGCAAAAATTTTCTTTTTCCCCCGACCCCAATTTTCCTTTTGGGGGGGTTTTGGGGGGAGACCCCTTTAAAATGAAAAAAAAACAAATTTGTTTTTTTTTTTATTTTTTTCCTTTTTTCCCTTTTTGTGGTCCCCGCCCCCACCCTGTTTTAAATTTTCCCTTTTTTGTATTTTAAACTTTTTTTTTTTTATTCCCCAAACCCGGTGGTCGGGTTTTTTTTTGGGCCTTCTGTTTTTTTATTTATTTGATTTTTTCCTTTTTCCTCAATATTTTTAGGAGATTTTTTCTTTTTTTATTTTTAACCTTTGACTTTTTGGTCCATTCCCACTGACTTATACTTTTGGGGATACCTTTTTAAATTCCCCGTCCATTTTATGACGAATATTTTTTTTGCCTTCTGAAATTTTTTTGATTTATTTACAATTTTTTTTTATTCAAGATCTTAAGGTCCCTCAAATTTTTTTTAAATTTTTTCCCAAACTTTGTTAGCTGCTGAACTTGGGGTGTTTTCCCAAATGCCCCAATCTTTTTTACCTTTATTTTTATGTTTTTTCTACGTCTATTATAATATTTTCCCACCTTCCTGTTTAATTTTTCGTACTTAGTCTAGCTTCAAAGTTTTCTGTATATCTTGAATTTTGAATTTTGAACTTTCCGATATCATAACATTTTTTTGAAATGGTGTAATCAATTTTTGACCCTTAATTTAGCCGGTGTTTTTTCCCCTTGTTTTATTCACCGCCCTACGAAAGCGTAACAAACTCGTAAGAATTGATCCCAAGTATCGTGTTGACTTAAAAATTTGCAATCATTTGACATTCATTAACTTTTGTCCGATTTGCGTGGGCGATATGCAACAGTCTTCACATGCCTTTGCCTAACTTTTACTTAAGTGCTCCCTATAAATTGGGGAATTATCACATTAATTTTTTTTGGGGTCCATAACGCGATATAAAGTTATCAAAAAAAAAATCCGCTATTATACGAGATGGGCCTTTTTTAAAAGGTATAATTTCAGCCCATTTGCGAAATGATCGGTTAATTTCTAAAAAAAATAGCGGTTACGTTTTTTTTTCGATATAGGATACGGGCCTAACAAATTAACGTCACTATCTCATTCGGATAATTCGATATAATTGGTTTAATCGACCAGCTGGTAACGCGTTTTTTTAGTTTTTAAATTTGGCCCTATGGATGTAAAATAGACAAAAAATTTTTCATGTACGGGAAATAACAAAAAGTCCCGTTTTTTTTTATACGTTTTTTAAAACTGCCTAAGTGTCCCGCGATTGGCTTGTCATGAAATTCTCTCATTATTTCATTCCTTAAAGATTTTGGGAAAGTATAAAGCATTTCACCTAATGACGTTGCGTGTTTCGATAAAATAAAATCCCAAAAACGGAAATTGGGGCCAATTTCACATATGTTGCATTAACCGGTTATCTTCCGGGGTTTTCAAATATCTATATATGACCAATTCGGGGCATTTTTTTTTCCTTTATTAATTGTTCCCGTGAATTAAGTACCAAACCCGATTATGGCACAATTAATTTTATCAAATTATATTTTTCCCATGCTTTTTTGGTAAAACTTTTGCCACCATGTTTAACCATTTCTGACCCATTAACGTGTAATTTCCCTTTATTTACCTTATTATCTTCAACCAGTGAATTTTTTAATTTTAACGATTTCGATCAAAATCTAATACGATTTTTGACCCATTTATGAAAAGATACCTAGAATACATGGGTATTCTAAATCTTTCACACATGAAATGACCAATTTTTTTCGAATTGTCTGATGTGAATTTTAATTCTACGATCCCCATGTTTTGGATTTCCCCTTTTTGGTTATTACCGGGGCTCGTGTTTTTTTTAATTTGCTTATAAAAAAAATATTTTCTATATATTTCTTCCGATAAAAATGATTTATCTGCTCCGGTGTCCCGCCCCAAAAATGTGTTATTTAAAAAAAATAGAACGTGGGAAGTTCTACGGGTGCTAAATATGGAAAAAAAGTCAAATTGTCTCTCTTGTCGACATCCCTTGGGGTTGATCATTAAACCCTTTACAATATTTAATCGCCCCCTTTGCGTCCTATCGCCCGATTAAAATTATTACTAAACCCTTTTATTTCTACGGCCCCCTTTTTAAAAATTATCATTTCGCCATTTCGAAATAGTAACCCCTGTTGCTAATTTTTGATTTTTTCGCCATTCCCTCGAACCCTCTATTTTTTTGACGGCTACCCCTTAAAATTCATTTCTACTGTTATTTGGTCTACGTCGTATTTAAAATTCCTAGTTTCTACTATTAGCTTCAAAATTAGGCACCCTATGCGCTTTTTGACCTCTCTTTCTATATTATCGTTCTATAACCCCCTTTGTAATTTGCAAAATACCCTTCGAATTTAGCCAAGACTTCTAAAAGTTGTATCGTTTTTTGGGGATTTCGGACTTAGAGTCCGGGATCTTTTCGGTCGAACAAAAAATATGATCCACTAAGTCTGTTTGGGTTCCTAATTCTAAACTTCTCTCTATTTTTAGTAATCATACACAAAATCAGTAGCATCCTGATTTCTTCCCTGCTGGGATGCTAAATCGACTGTAGTTCTTTTTTTATTTTTACCCAAAAACCTTCGCTAATTCAGTTTTTTAGCTGCGCAAAACTGGCTGTATTTTGCACTAACAACGAACCAAATATCGAATACCAATCTTGAGCCCCTTCCCCGAGATGACTTTTTATAAACAAGACAGAACTTGGGATTTCAAGTAACGTATGTTGTTATCTATACACTCTATAAACTCTGCAACGTTCTCCGACCCCGAAAAATACATTTGGTAGAACCGTACTTTCCCCCTACATTACCTAACCCAGAATTTACGTTCGGGGTTTTACAAACCATCCCGTGAGACCATGTCGTGCCGGTTCCGCGTGTTTGGGGGGGATTATCTAGAGACATAATAATTTTAATACAACTTTTATTAAGATTAACATATTACTTAAATTTAATTTGAAATTTTTAAATTAAAGTGAGAGTCAAACCCAAATTAAATCACGTATTCAAGTCAGATCACGCAACTAGATCCTTTATCTAAATTATCATTAATAATCCTATGCATCTAATTACTTATATTTAATATTACCTTTTTCAGTTCTGGTTCCTTTACCTAGAAAATGGTATCTATAAACTTTATAAACGATGAATCCAACTTCTTTATCTTAGGCTTCTATTTTTTTCCCAAAACTATCGGACTGCTAAATCTTGATCTGTTAGATTCACACTAAGCTCTGTCACGCTATCGATCAGAATGCTTCCACAAATACTATCTCTGAGCCTCCCGCGTATATCTAGGCTTGCCACGCTATATCTAAGCTTGCTACGCTATCTCTATCATCAAAGCTTCTACCCTTTTTATAGTAAATCTCATTTGCAAATATTTTTTGTTTATCTTCTTGGTATTGGGTTGGAAAAGTTTTGCCATTAATCGTGGCCGTCAAAGAACATAGGAGTTATGTTAACAGAAAGACGCGAGAGACGTCACAATGTTTGCACTGCCCGTCGCGAAAGGGATTAATATAGTTCTTTAAAAAAAAACAATTAAATTTTATTTCTTCATTTTAAATTTATTCTACGTTATTTCTGATGAAATTAGAACTACCACCAATAGATGGCGCTGGTAAGTTTTCCTAAAAATTTTTTTTCTGACTCCAAATATATTTTTTTAAGCTGGTAGTGGATGACACTTGATGTTCAAACAGTTTTTCAAATATTAATTCATTAATTAAATTTAATTAACTAAAATAAAATCTTTCTTTGTTGACCTAAAAAAACTTTAAAAATATTTTTTTAAGTTTACTTGTTTATGGTAAAAAGTCTACCTGTTAAAGTAAAACCTGCATTTTAGCACGTTTAACTTTTATTGTAATGAGAGGATATTTACTTGTGACGTCTCTCGCGTCCTTCTTCTAACATAACTCCTAAGTTCTTTGACGGCCACGATTAATGGCAAAACCTTTCCAACCCAATACCAAGAAGAGAAACGGATTGAATATGTAAATGAGATATACTTTAAAAGGATAGAAAGTTTGATGAGAAATACCAAGCCTAATAATTTTTATTGGTATTCGAACGGGGTTAGTCGTCTTATAACTCTGGAAGAAGGATATTTCATCTCAAAAAATAAAAAAAGATTAAGAAAGTCTAAACTTTTTTCTAAAATTACGTAATAGGTATTATCAACCTATGAAGGAAGGTGACCTATAAAAGGTAATATTTTGTATAAAAGATTAGACTGTTAATTAAAAAAATTAAGATAAGTGATCTAGTTGCGCGATCTGACTTGAATATAAGGTTTAATTGGGTTCCCCACTTTAAGGAAGTTGTTATTTAGAATTAAGTAATTTAAGTTTTCTAATAAAAGTTGTGAAAATTTCATAATGTTCATCATTTAAAATCCCACACCTCTAGCTTACGGGATCCTACGAACAAGTCATCGGATGGTATGTCGCATTTTTAAGAGTTGTAAGTTAAAAAAATGTAGTATATTTAACAGCTTCTCTCTTTAGTATTAATTTTTTTAAGGAAATCTATTGTCAAAATTTTACAGGGTATGATATAGAGGAAGACGGAAAAAAATTTTGGTTTGGATTGAATCGACGAAGCATCGAGAGAGAAATCATGGTTACGAAATGCTTCTAAGTACATTGTATTGCTGACAACTCAGTACACCAGGGCTTCTCAAACTTTCTTTACTCGCGACCCAATTTTTAATCATAATTTTCATCGCGCCCTCCTTACATACAATAATAAAGTATTGAATTCAATAATAATATACTTTGATGTAAATCTACAAAAAGATTTAATTATAAACGGTACAAATTAAAAAAAGTTTTTAAATTTGTATATAATTTCATGAGGGCCCATAGAGTTACTGGTAATTTTTAAAACTTGTTCTTGACTTAGTACTGTTAAATTAGTTGTGAAATGCTTTAGTACTGATAATTTATAAGTATATTATATCGTGTAAATGTTATTTTTTTTTTTATTATGTTAGAAGGGTTTTTTTTTTGTTTCCTTTCAGTAAATTAAAAATTTTTTTAAGAATGTGTTTTTTCATTTTTCGATATACTCGTCCCCCCTAGGGCTACCACGCCCCCTAGAGGGGCGTGCCCCACAGTTTGAGAAACACTGCAGTACACTCGTTAATCCATAATCCCTTTCTTTTTGGGGGGAGGGTGTTATTTATATTGTAAAAAAATTCATTTTGAATCTAAAGGCATGCATTAAAAATTATATAAATTTTCCCCATTTTAAAAAAACCCTTTTTGGAATTTTAAAATTTTTGAAAATTTTGTAAAATTATTTTTTTTCTATTCTTTATATCATGGAATACCTTTTCCTAATAGGTAGATACCGAATAATAATAAATAATAATTTTTTTCTCCATAAAAGCCGTGAGCCATACCTAAGGCGATAACAGGAAGCTAATTCACCTTAGTTTAGTATTAATTGAATTACTTGCGAAACTAAAAGTAAATTTTGTGAGAAAGGAATTAAAAATACAGCGTGAAAGAATTATAGATTAATATTAAATTTATATTTCTGAAGCATTTTCATTATAATCAATTAAATTTATTAAAAGAAATTATAAAATAAGTCTCCAAAAAATTAAAATTTTAAAACATAGAATAAGAAAATAATTATTTCGTATTCCCTAGCTACTGTTAGAAATGAATATGCTTATAACTTTTATTATAAAGTTATTATTTTAATGAAATGATTTGTATATATATATATATATTAATGTATTGATTTGTAAATGATTTGTAGCATACAGTTGGACCCCGATTTAACGAATTCATTGGGTCCGAACTTTCTGTTCGTTCATGCGGAGTTATTCCTTATATTATGTCCAAATAAAATACAAATTTTTTGCATTTACCTTTTGGAAATTCTATAAGCAACTACACAGAAAACCCTGTTAGAAATTAAAACCCTTTTTGTTCAACAGCTAAAAATACTATTAGTGATTTACTAAGAACTGGTCAAGGGAGATTTTAAAATACTGACGAAGAGATGTTTGAAAATCTTTTTGATTCCTGATTCGAAAGGGTTCTGTTTCGACTTTATGCAGAAAATCATTTACATGCTGCTGCATTAGAGAGAGGTATGTTGTGACGGGCTTTATCGTGCCTTCTAACTAAAAACACTCTTGGGAAATTTTTTGGGGGACCGTTGCCTTTTTCCAACCAACCCAAGAAGAGAACGCGACTATGCAGATTAGGAATGTGTATATATTGTAGCTTTAGTATTCGTGTGTGTGTGTGGGGGGGTTCTAAGAGGTTCTATGAGGAGGTCTAATAGTGATAGTGAAGTTCTAAGAGGAGAAAGTTCTAGGAAGTGCAAGGTGAGTTAGTTCTATGAGTGTTAAGTGAAGTTCAAAGAAGGGGGTTCTAAGTGAGTTCAAAACCCCGAAAAATTTCCATTTGCCGGATCAATTTGGGATCAAGTATTACATTGACGATATAAGGACTGGTAGCTGTTCGCCGTATTAGCGGAAGATAGATTATATTAAATTTTTAATACTAGAACGGATTCTAGTAAGTTAGGGAAACATCTATAAATACAGATTTGGTGTTTATTGCGCTGTTTGTTAAATTTGTTTTGTCTCATCCCCCTGATCATGCCTCTTTGACTTGTGCTGATTTGCTGAATATAAATTGAGATAACAATAAAAAATTTACTATGGAATCTCTGAGGATCAATCTTTTATCCCCAAACTTTTTGCGGATGATGAAAATGATACCCACAGCCTGGGTTTTCCAAGTTTTTACAGTTTCCAAACAATGTAAAAATGAAAATGTAAAGTTTGATAGGGGTCTCATTATCAATATCGCTTTAAAATCCAACCCTTGGTCGACAAATCAACAGCTTCTTATATTTCAGTGTCACAAATATGCAGTGAGTCCTCAAATGTATCATAATCGTCAAAATCTTAAAATAACCCCTGCATTGTGGATTATAGATAAAAATGAGTCTCCCCTTTCCCACCGACTCAAGATAGGTAACACTCATGACTCATCTGCACCTGTAAAATCTAATAATAATTTTTACTCTTTCCAGCTGAAATTTTCTGCTTGCAAGAAAAGTCTTTTTCTGTTTCGAACGAAAAAAATATGTCATTTGAAAAAAAATTCAATTTTTTTTCTAATACAAACTAATAAAAAATATTTCCTGCTGCTGAAATAATTTGTTAATTCGGGGTTTGTTATTCGTTAAAAAGGGGTTTTGCCTTTATTTTAATCGGGGAAACAGAAAAATTTGTTAAATCCGATATTAGTTAAATAGGGTTTCATTAAATCGGGTTTAAATGTAATTTTAAAAGATCTAATTTTGTAACCCATGTATTATTCATAATCCATTATTTCTTTCATTATTATTTCAATGTAAAGCGTTTGTTTTGTGTGCATACTTGTTTTACTGCTAGGTTGATATATTTTTTTAATTTAAATTTCACTTTTTCTTTTTTTTTAATTTAGCAGGGAAATTCTATTTTTAGTATGTCTAGTTTTGAGTAAAAGTAGTTTGTACTTATAATACGCATTTCTAGTGATATAAAACCCTTGAAACAATTTCAAAGTATGTAATTATTTTTTATTATAAATAAATACACAAATATATATTTTTTTTTTCAAATTTCGTTACAAACTAAGAATAACTGAGAAAAAATAGCTTCTTCAGATTCATTATCTTGATTAGGGTTTTTAAGTTAAATCAAATAATTTAAAATTTAAATTTTAAGAAAACTTTTAGCTTTTGATTTTTTTTTTTTTTTTGTTTTTTTTGCTTTTTTAACCAAAAGGAGTAAACAATTTTTTTCTCAAAAATTTCAAAAACTGACCATTTAATTTTTGTAAAGAAAAGTTTTGAAATTTTTGAAGGTACTTTAAAACGCTACACACATATGAAAAGTACACATAGGAAATTTCATTTATATATATATACCTAGCTATATATAATCAATGTTAGTAGTGGTTTTCTGCTAGGATTATTGATATTTGTAAAGTACTTTTTTTTATGAATTCTTATCAAAAATTGCTTAAAAAACATGTAACTTCTAAATACAACTTTTTTAAGGGAAAAAAATAAGAGAGAGAGAGTATTGCTTTGATTCAAATTTGCATGCCAACTTTTGTTACGTGTACTAATAGCAATAGGTAAAAAACTTATCAAAGCATTTGGCACGATAGAAAAATGCGTTAGCTTTTTAAATTATGATAATTTAGTTGTTTTGACATTCTGAGATAAATCCCTGCTGAAACTTTTTATTTGCTACTGTAATGTGAATAAAAACGGACTTAACACACACAGCTATCAAAATTCGGAATTTCTTTTTAACTTAGAGCTTTCAAATTTTGTGAGAGTATAGAAAATTATATAAAAAATAATTTTTGACCGATTTTCTCAATTGAATCGTATTGTGCCTCCTTAGAATGTGATTTTATTTCAATCGATTTTTAAACACCACAGATTTTATGAAGATTAAAAGTTCACTTTTTTTTTTAAATGCGCATTAAATCCAAAAGGTTCATTAAATAAAAAAAAGTTTGGGGGATTTGGTTAGACTAAACCAAAAAAAAAGCAAAATTTTTCCAAAAACCAGAAGAAATACATCTGTTTAAAAAATTTTTTTGCTTCATTAGCAGAAATAAATTTTGAATTAATTTTTAGCCCTTCTTGGAATTACATATTCGCCAGTCGTTTGAAGGTTATTTCGCAAAGCAGTCTATATCTTTATCATAAAAATGGTATCACTTCTTCCTTCTTGAGTTACGGACCCGAGTTTGAGACTTTTTTTTATCGCTAACATCTGAAACTGGGTCATAATATTTTCCTTTTTTAGAAACGCAGGGTGAAAATTAATTAGAAAATAAAATTGCTCGAAATACGAGAAAAGTTATGAATTTTATCAAATGGAGTTTGAATTTGAAGCGAAAATATTTAAGGTATTTCTTATGTTTAAAAATAGAATATATTAAAATGATATTGCTTAAAATAAAAAACCGAATTTTGCTTTATTTTTATGTAGCTTTTTTATTCTTTGTTATTCCTTATAGGTATTTATATTTTTTAATCAAAGGAAGGTAAAAAAATGGGAAGAATTTTAGTAATGAGATTTTTTTTATACAAGTAAAGAATATTAATAAATTGAACTTATTTCATTTAGAAAGTATGTATTAATCCATTAACTGTATAACAATAACCACGAATAATGTATAGTTGGTAGTTATTCCTTAAGAGAAAACATACATATAGGTAAAGAAAAAAGGCAAATCTAAAATCATATCATAATCATGCGATGAAGAAGACATTACATAATAATTAATATCGTTAGGAACACTTTTTAAAAATAATATAAATTGTTTACTTTTATGATGGAATAAAGTTATTGTAACAGAGTGAATTGTAGTATATCAGTTCCTCTGAATTTTATAAGAAAAAGCCCTAAAAATGTTTTGAACAAATATAATTGTAAAGTGTCAATAAATTCATTACTGCTTGTAAAAAATGCTGCACCATTAAGGAGTTGCACATTAAACGAAGGATAGAAAATCTACAATGGATTATGATATGAAATTGAGTAGAATTACGAGGTAATCAAGCATTTGTGGGTCGAGAAATACCTTCTAAACTTCCAAATGAAACTTAAATAAAAACTATTATAAAAGAATGTTGAAATATCATGTAATTGCTAAAAATGTTTGATTAGAATTCACTATGCACTGCCAAAAACGTAGATCACAACATAAGCAAATAACGGAGTTTAGGCACAGCAACATGGTTGGTCTCCATTGGTCATTTAAGGCATGAAATCGCTACTCGTACGAGGTGTAATACCAGAACAGTTATGTGTGTGTTGAAGAGATGGACAATGAAGTATCAGAAAAGTCTAAATCCCGACAATGGATTAAGCAATATGGACAACAAATACCTCGTTTGAAGGGCCGTACATTTTGCTGGCATAACATTAGAAACATTTGCATGCATTTCAATGCCTTGGCCACTTTTAACCCTACGCCAGGCGCGCGTCAAAGAGTTCCATCCATAGGCACGCTGCATCTCTCAGATGTATAACGTCATATTTATGTTTGAAGATGATTTAATACTTTTATTATGGGGGAAGATTTGATACTAAATATATTTGACACAAAATAATACTTAAAATAGATCCAGGAATTGAGATATTTATACAAAAAACATCAAAAGTAATGGTTAATTATCACCGTGTCATCACTGTTTACATTTTAAGATGCCTTGTTACAATCTTCACAAATGGCCTTACAAGAGGGAACAGTACCTTCTTTGTCAAGTTCCTGGTGGTGTTTCTCTTAGTTTTTCGTCTTGAAGAGGGCATTGTTTATCAGATATTTCTTCAGTCCTGAGTCAAAATGAACGAGTCATGTGAATGTTACTCAGGACGTCTTCACAGGTTGCTCTTTCACAAGTTCGTGACCTAGTTTTCTTAGTTATGGGAGCGAGGATCTGAGTGCTTTTGATTCCCATGTAAATATTTTGGCTTATTCCAGCTACATTGAGGATTAAATAAAATACAGTCACTGGCTAGGCACGCAGCATCCCTCAGACGTGTCTCAACTCCCAGCAACAAAAAAAGAAAACTATCAAACAAAAGTTAAAAAATACTTGTTTTGAATTATTTTCGTATAAAACTGAAAACTACACTATTTTACAAGAAAAAAAATCAAAATTAAACAAATAGTACAAAGTCATAAAAACTGACGTTGTTGGGCACGCTGCATTTATCAGATTCAATTACCTTCGCCGCCAGAAATATGAAGAAATCACCCTCGTCTTTGACATTGAATCCTAGGGCGAGTAACGAAAGGCAGATAGAAGAAGGAGCGTGTTCCAACCCTCCGTGTGGACACAGCAACGAATCTATTTTATTATGCATCTGAAAGATTCGTGCACCTAACGGAGGGTTAATTTGTAGATATATGCGGTTTTTATGGGTTACGTGTAGGATTTCTTTAGAGATGAATCATCAATATCTTCAGTTACAATGCACTCGTCGGTATAGTCAATGGCAATGGCAAGCACTGATTAACAACAAGTCGCCTTTTCAGATGATCCCCAGAACGCAGCGATGGACGAGTTCACTTCAGATAATACAGAGATGAACATCTTCTCCCAGAGTATTTTATTTAGCGCCATATTGGACGACGGAATTAGTCAGGAACTTATTAGATATACTGGGGATCCATCTTATTTCAAGGTGTTCAGCCCCAATTTCTACCCCTCCTGCGTTACACATTTCCAGGGATGTATTTCAGTCAGACTCGGAACATACAAGCTTTCACACGGTAGGTTCCACTTCTTACCTGGACTATACATTCTCCGGAAATATCGCTCATTCAAAATATCTAAGTTTATAGCGATCGATGACTTGTCAGTTCTGCTTGTTGTGTTGAGAGTTCACAACTAAACTTTCTCATCATATGGAGGCCACCTAGAATGTCATTCCTCAGCATAACATTCATAATCTGCACGCTTTGAAGCATTGTGAGTCTGCTACAAATGATTCTTTTCTACATTTTGTTGTATTGCTTTATAAATATTCAATATTTTGTCGAAACTGCTATAAGTACTACGTTCAATAAGTTTCGCTTATTTCTAATAACTCCTCCAGAGTGCAATTTTCACAAATAATAGTGTGTGAGGCGGGACATTTTGTGTTGTACTATATTGTAACCATATTATACTAAAATTTAGAATTACTTAATGAAAATCTCTCATAAATTGAATCAGTTTAATTTTAAGAAATCTTTTTCATACCCAAAATATATTTCTTAATCAGTATGTGATACCACCCCCCTTTGGTGACCGTATCTTTGATTGTCAGCGTGAGCTAGAGGTGTAGGATTTGCAAAAGGGATAGACATTTTTAATTCTTAATATGTCTTTATTAAGAATAGAACTTAAATGTCTAACAATTTAGATAAATATAATTAGCGAGAATCTATAATGAGCAAACACATAAGGATAGTTAAACCGAATCGCGTAATTTAGCCCACTTTCTCTAAGTTATAATTATTTTCCGCCTACTCTTACTTCTAATAATATTACAAGTCCTAATATCAAATAATCAGTTCTACCTTAATCCAAACTTAGATTCTATTTTTATATGGAAACGTCTGGGCGCGCGTGCAATGGTATGCACCTTGTATTAATTGCTGATTTTTCCAGGTAACTTCACAATAGGCTGTCAATTCCCTCTAGTCTCATTCACACATAACATTCACCAAATTGTCATCATCCTCACTGAAACTTCTGTTATTTTAAAAGTTATTTTATTTGCATTTCTTGTTCACATTTCGCTTCTTGGGTTTTGGTTGGAAAAGAGTTGCCATTAATCTTGGCCACCAAAGAACCCAGTGGTTATGTTAAAGAAAAGACGCGAGAGCCCGTCACAGGTATTCAACAACTAAAATTTTTAGATGATAATTTCTTTTATAATTTATGTGTATTTAAATTGCAAAAAATCGATATATATATATATATTTGTGTTTGGGGGGGGGGGAGAGTGTGTGGTATAGTGAAACAAATCATTTGAACTGCAGTTTTCTCTCAGCCTGAAACTAGTTCGATGAGGGAGGATATAAAAACATTTCATTTTTTGAAACAAATGAAAAAGTGTTTTTCTTTTTTAAAATTTCAAAGTAACTCTTCAGCTCTTTCCCAAATTTTTTTGGTTTTCATGAAAAAGGATTACAGTAATAAAAGTAGACATTTTTCTCCAGTTCATTAAAACGACAGCATTTCATACTTTTAAAGGGTTGATGGGTCTATTCTAATTATTTTTTAATTAACATGGGAATGAAAACTTTAATACTTTTTTTACTTAAATTACAAGAAAATTAATTGTTCGGTATGTTCTTTTATAAATTTAACTGACTTTAGTCAATATAATACAAAATATAAGAGTAAATATATTGTAAATTATAAAAATAAAAATTATAAAAACCAAATATAAAATTCATTTTTTTTATTCTGAAAATGAATAAAATACTACTGGATAAAATGTGAAATTACGCACAAGCGCTTGATATCGGTATCGAAACTAGTTTACTTTTTTCTACAGCCATTTTATTTAAATTAATAATTATTACTCAGAAATGGCTATTTATGATTATAAATTATATCTAATTATGAATTTTTAATTATGCTTTGCACTTTATGTTTTTGTTATCGTACTTTATTTCTGAAACTTTAATCATATTACATACGTTATAATGCTCTGCTTTTAGTCAAATATTTAGAAAAAAGATTAATTTCTTCTGTAAGGGCATTTGTTATGTAAGATTTATATTTTGTTCTTTTCATTTTCAACTTTGTGTAGAAATTTTTTTTGTGTCATTAATTAGGATACTCAGACATTGCATATGCAATAATTAATGAAACCTGGAGATATATTATGTGTGAATACATTTTCAAATATTTTAAAATAAAGTATAAAAATTTAATTTTATTCTCATTTAATTGATTCTCATATAATTATAAACTACTGTACCCTCATTAAACATTATTTCTGCTTGCAGTTTTCAACAAATGTATTGTACAAAAATAAAAAATTAGTATAGAAGTTATTTCCATTCAACAGTATCTTTTGCTGATATCAGAGCTAAAATAAATCATTCTAAATGTACAGAACCCTAGATGAAGAAATTTCACCGAAGTTTTAGACCTAAGACTAATTGTTAGCAAACTATATAAATTACTTAATATATTTACTAGCTTCAGAAAGAAAAAATGAATTATATGCAACAATCTCTCTAAAAAAACTTTGAAAAATTATCAAATAAAAACAATTAACTATGAAAAACATAAAAACAAAGAAATTGGATGGATGAACCACTTTTTCATGCTTAGACACGGGAAGTGATTGAATTTTCATTATTACTTGGATTCAAACATAAGCGAATTCACAAACTATTTTTAGAGAAAGACAAGCGTCATTTTTTTCAACGAATCATGACTGTTTTATAAGCAAATCATGTCGCACTCGTGCCAGTGTAGTCTCTCCTTTCATATTCACCTATGAGCATACACCTTTTTAGAATAAAAACTAAAAAAGTTAAATCTGAAGCATCTGTTTACTTTCTAATCGCTTGAAATCGTGACCTTTCGGTGATTTTAGTTGAATGTCTATTGGAAGTGATGCAATGATATGTTAAAAGGTTATCAGTAATCATCTCTTGTAATATGTCCAGGTTTGCATAGTTCACGATGCAGATCCTAGGAAGACAACTTAATCATTCATTTTGATACCTCTATTAATCATTGTTTACAAGCTGTTGCATAAAAGCCTGTGATTGACTATGAGATTTATACATTGTTTCTATTAGGAATCTTTATAAAAAACTGCTTAGAGAATGTTTTAATAAGCAATGCTTATCGCGCTTTCAAAAGAACCCTCAATTTAAAAGTGTATAGATAACAGTCTTAAATAAAGTTTTGAGTTTTAACTTCACTGATGAAAGACATGGAATAAATAATAGTTTTGGTCGGTTTATAAATAAAAAAAATTTAAACCTGCCTGTTATTCACAAATTCAAAAAATGTTTAAAAAACAAAGCTTTTAGAAAGTTGTAACTATTAAATTTGAAACTAACTCTACAAATTAGAAAAAGAAATTAATCGTTAGCGGGATAATAGCGAAAGATTAGTAGCAAACGATTAAGATTAAAATAAAACTTGAGAGATACGATGAATTTATTACTTCTATAAAATATAGTATTTGGTTAATTCTTCATCATTAACTACAGCTAAAAAATTCTACAAATTGTAAAAATTCTAAAACCTTGCAACACCACTACGTATAAAACTAAGTAAATACAGTACCAGAAAAAGAAATCAAACAACAGAATTATAGCGAATAAGTAAATAGTAGCAAACAATTAAAATAACATTTGCGAAAGATAACGAAGAATTTATTACTTCGATAAACTCTAGTTAATTCTGCATCGATTGCAATTAAAAAATTTTACAAATTGTAGAAACTCATATGAATAATTTTATTTTTATATTTTTAAAAATAAGATACCCTTTTTCTTATAAATTCCATTTCTTTCACCAAGTTTTAAATTAGATGCTATTTAAGGCTAACAGTTTATATCATTATTATGATATCGTTTATGCTAAAGTTTTCGTCGTTTTATTTTCCATATTGTTTATTCGTTAATAAGAATATTCTGTTTCTATAAATGCATCTTAAATATTAAGGACTTACCCCTTTCTTGAAAAACATCCGAGTACAAAATATTTCTCAATGTACGAATTTATTACTGTATTTTTTTAGTCATTTTATTTCAGGACCTTCACATGCAATTAATAAATAATAATAGAAAGAAATACTGTACTTTTGTACAATAATAATGGCTAACTCGTTACATTTGGTTTTAAAAACAACTCCAAAGCAAGGAATATAATTTAGTTCTATAAAAAAAAACCTGGATAAAAAAATGATAGTATGTTTATGGATCTCCAAATTTATTTGCATTGATAAAAAAAATACCTATTGAGTTGGTAATATTTAATTTTTTCAATACAGAATTTAAAATTTTCTCCAGAAAAATTAAGTGGGGAATTACTTGTACAAAAGCTTTTGTTTTAGCTTGTCACTAAATAAACAAAAAAGATCACTTTGTTTAAAAAAATAGTCTATTGCATAGATAATTGGAGTCGAATTCGAGTGCAGATAATAAAAACATCTAACTTTTTTTACCAACACGATATGTACGTTCATGGAAAACTCATGTCGAAAAATTTGTTCAAAGAAATACTTGCATAATATAAAAAAGCATGTATTTCACTTTTTTTTAAAAAACCATGTTAAATAAACTAAAAAACGTTAGTTAAATCAGAATAATGCAAAAAGGAAATTGTGGAAAATCGAATATGTTCAGTCTTTATGTATATATGTGTGTATTTTCCTTAAAATATTTAACATTTATACACATCCAATGTTATAACATTCATACATTTCTCATTAACAATAAATTCACACTTGTTTCAATTAAAAACTAAAATAAAATAAGAAACTAAAGAAAAGAATTAAAAAAAACACTAAGAACAAAGATAAAAACTTTAAATTATAAATATTAGAAAAATATTATTAAAACCAATTATTCTTGGCTGCTCTTTTTTCTTATAAGTACATTTATTTGCGATAAAATTAATAGAAATCGCTGGCCTCACTAAAAGGTTTTATTACATCCGATACGTGCTATAGATACATGTATACAGCTCCAATAAAGTGAAGATTTTCATTCGAAAGTTATATTTATTGAAGATTAACTGCTTTCCAAAATATTTTATGGCGTTAACGTAGAATATTATTAGCCTATAGTTTTAAATTTATTGCTTTTTTTTTTCAATTCTCTCTTACCATTAGTTCACAATCTCCCTATATATATCTTTTTCAAATTTTTATTCGTTAATAAAATACATTTTAAAGCACTCAATTGAGCAGAAATTTTATATACAGTATAGCTTTGAGTGACAATTCGATAATTTAATTAGAATTAATTAAAATTAATTGACTAAACCTAATTATTTAAGGAATTACAGATACAGTCCCGTTGGCTTCATATTTAAAACTTTAAAAGACTTTTTTTCCTCACGTTTTAAAGCGTTCAGGTGAACAGAAATTTTATATACACGATTGTTCTGGATGACAATACGTTACTTTAATGATAATTAGTACAAATTAATTACCACTTAATATTGTGATCTGTCATATGTATATACATATTTATATTAATTGTAATTATTTGATAAAAAGTAGCTAAAATAAAATTTTTCTTTGTTGATCTAAGTAGGAATTGACTTAAGAAAATTTCTTTTTATATTACTTGTTTATCCTATAACTTTAATTTTATTGTTGCTTTGTTACTGTTTCAGATCTTGGTGGAGTTTTAAGGTGCGTTCTGCGTTTAGATCAATGCTTCAAAATGGTTTTTCATACTTTCACCAGTTTTAATTCTTCCAAAATTAAACCAGGAGTTCTAAATGACTAACATCCTCAACATTCGTATTAGATTAAATCAGACTAGTAAAAGAAGAAATTCATCTTGTGTGTTTTTTGGAACGTTTAATTTATAAACTATGTAAAACAAGGGATGAATAAAATGCAATTCCAGTTCAAACAGTCGCTGCATAGAAATAACTAGATCCTGGGCAGCAAATTGCAAGTTCAATAGCAGCAGTTAAATCCTACGTCTCTAATTTATAAGTTGTGTATTATTTTATTTCAAGTAGGATCACACTCTTATTATTAGTTTCAAAGTGAAAAATGTGAATATGTTGATGAATTAAATAAAGTTATATCAAGCTCTTGATTCGTTGTTCTTGCGTTTCTGTCCGAACTTGGATGTTTTCAAGAATATTCATGAATTAAATTTTTACACATTCCACAAAAAATATTACTTATTTAAACGTGAGAAACATAATATACGATAGATTAAGATATAAGAATAAATTAATTTATATTTCAGAATCATTATGGGGATTTAATTATAATTTGAAAAATCTTGCAGCACATAGTTTCAAATTAAATGAAACAGTCAGTGTCTCCGAAACAATACTTTTACAGAACATTTTCTCTCAAGATCATTATAATATACAAATTTTTAGAAAAAATGAGATGATTTTTATTACTCTAATAATCAAACGTGAGGATGCATTCATAATTTCCATTTTACCCTACAAGAGCTTAAAACTTTAATTTTGTTTTTTATTCGAACCATTTCAACTCAGTTCTATCAGCAGTTTTATGACTGAAGTGTGAATCTTCTAGTTCTTGATTTTCAAGGTGACCTTCATCTAAGTTGGAATAAATTTGAGACCAGCGTTTTCTTTTAAAAACACATTCGTTATTATTTCATTTCCTGTAAAGTCTAATAAACGTGTTAGCTAATGAGTTAATGAGTTAAAATTTAAAAAAACATCTATTTTTACTTTAAAAGTGCAACGCAGTTTTGAAAAGTTACGCTTCGATGTGTTACAATAAATACCGTACGTTTCAAAAGCGCTCGTTTACCATGAGTTAAAATAAAGTATTGTGCATGAAATTAAACATTCAAAGGTTGAGACACCCAATTTTCTTGAAAATTAACGGCTGAAAAACCCTATCTTTATTAATTTTTACTGTCGAAGAAGCATTAATGTTTAATTTCAAGAGATTTATTTTTATTTATGTTCAAGAATCACATTCTTGCACAAAAATTCACTTTTATTTCATATTTATGCTTAAGCCGCCCAGCCAGTATAGTGGATATGACCCTCGGCTTGTAACCCAGTGAGTTTGGGTTCGAATCCCGAGTAAGACATGGTTGTGTGTGTATCTTCTTTGGGAATAGAAGTCGGGACTTTCGTCTGTTATGGATTCCTGTCTCGATGGAAGCAGCGGACCCTTTCTGTTATATGCTGGGATCATCTGTATTAAAAATGTCTATATTTTTCTGTTTGTATTGTATGTTTCTGTTCTTCCACTCGTATATTTTATATATGTATCCCAGGATAAAAGCACACGACAACAATATTTATGCTTAAAAACTCACATTTATTTCATATTCATGCACAAAAACTAACATTTATTTCATATTTATGAACAAAAATTTACATTTATTCCCGACTATTTACATATATATCCCATTATTTATTTACCTGACAAAGGACGTAATGGGCTTGATTCATGAAGTCACATGATAAAAACAAGCACGTGTTTTCCATTGAATTCAAAACAAACATTAAACTAACTGTACTTGTTCTATTCGTAAAGCTCAGATAAAATTTCAAATTTCATATTTGGGTAAAGATGTTTAAATGTTAGGGAAAAAAATTTCTTCAAAAAGATTTTCTTAAATTAAAAAAAAGTCGTATTTTATGCTTATACTTTTAAATAAAATGCATTTTGTATACATATGCACTTTTTAAGAAAAAGTTTCTGCAAAGAGCAAAACTTGGCAACACCGGAGCGCGTAAACTGATTAGTTGGAAACACAAGATAGTTTTTATCGTGTGACTATGACGTCACATGAGCTTTTGAATTGATTGGCTAGAATCACGTGGCTTTCACTACCATGTGACTTTGACGTCACATGAATCAACCTCATTGTATTTTTCCATAGCCGACTTTACACTTTGGATGCATTGTGGGTGATTCAGAAGTCAGGATAAACTTTAAAAAGAAAGTATGAAGATAAAAATCTTCGGTTGGCCCTAATGGAAAAGATTTCAGTCAACAACCGTAATTTATTTATGCACCTCAGGGCCCAAGGTCGCGCATAGTTGGGCACAGTAAGCCTTGGCCCTCATGGGCTGTTGAATCACTGAGTTAAGTTATGTTAATTACTAAAATTATTACAAAAAGAGGCAGAAAATAATAATTTTTCATGATACTCGTAATTTATGTCCAATCTCCAAAATAATTTCTTAATAAAATAGTCATATAAATGGACACAACATTGCAAATGCGTAACTGAAGTTCCAATACTACTCACTGACTATTTGTATAACTAAAGGATGGACTGCAATCGATTAGAATCTTCAGTATACTATACGTCGTGTATTGCAACAGACGATTAGCACTTTATAGATAATAAATTTAAGGAAAATGATAAAAATTAATCTCCAGATAAGATGAATGCAATAAAAAAACTGTTCAATTGAGTGTAAAAAGGACTGTGAAAGGTTCTATGGGTACTGTTGAGTACAAAAGAATTATAAGAAATACAGCTGTATTTGAATAAATGTAATTTTTTTGTGTGCATTAATTTGTAAATATATGTGCTTTGAACGTGAATAAAATGCAAATTATGGAGCATGAAAAATAAAATATTCCTTGAAAATAAATCATTTTCCTTTTTTTTTATACCAAAAACTGATATTAAACTAGGTCTTAATTTTCTGGAAACATGGTATGTTGAATTTTTGTTCATAAGAAGACTGACAAATTCATGTAAGTCCACAGTTGCTTAGAGAGAATCTGGTATTCATCAAAAAACATTAATATTGTAGCTGAATATGATGTTTACTACACAGTTCAATAGTAAGCCAAAGATACACATGGGTGACAAAATAATACGAACACCTATGAAAGAGGAGAAATGCTTTATTAATAGGGAGTTGGACCCCCCTTTGACTGAATTACAGACTGTATGCGACGCGGGATGGACGCATAGGGTCATGAACAACTTTAATGGAATATGAAGCCATTCTTCTTGGAGAGCGGTCTCTAATGCCGAAATCGTAGATGGTGGGGGGAATCGAGCACGGAGTTTTGACTCCAAATATCCCCACAAATATTCAATAATATTTAAATCAGGTGACTGAGGGGGCAAAGAAAGATGACCTACGTCCCCCTCATGCTCTGCAAACCATTCTTACGATTTTAGCTCTGTGGATGGGAGCGTTGTCGTCTTGATAAAATGGGCATTCTGGGGAAAAAAGTTGGACAAATGGATGCACCTGATCCCCGGAAAAATTCGACATGGGGCAGCAAACCTTGCCTCAGGTAACAATGGCCCAAGACCACCCAAAGATATCGCCCCCATACCAAAAAGGACCCACCTCCATGCTTCACAGTCGGCATGATGCATTCGGGAGCAAATGTTTTTTGGGTGTTCTCCAAAATAAACTCGCCCGGGGGTTCGGGGGGAGACGTTGATTCATCCGACCAGATGACTTTTTGCCACTGTTGTGGGGTCCACTGTCTGTGTGTTCTACACCACTGGCGTCGCTGTAAGGCTGACTACTGTTCCCAAAAGGTTTTACAATTGCAACTTTTCCCATACAAGTTCCCGGCATGCAGTTCCCTTTGGACGGTTCTTGCTAAATAGGGTTACGGAGCTATTCACCTCAGACGTTATTTGGGATAGCGATTGCTTGCGTTTTTGGGGCCCACTATGGGGGTTTAAAACTCTTTTATCCCTCTCGGTAAGCCCTTTTTCCCTCCCCGTTGTGTTGCCAGACGCCCCATTCCCGCACTTCTTGTATGCTGTCATAAGGGAGATACAGTACTTCTTCACGCCCCAAATAATTGCTGTTTCCGTCCCGACAACCAGCGCACCTCATTCAACAAAATTTCCTTTTCGAACTCTGACAAGTCCGTATTATTGCTTTTTTCAGAAATTACGACGCGTGCAAACACTATTGCAGCGTTGGCGAGGTAAAACCCCAATCCGCTGGGGGGACTGCAACGCAAAATGACATGCGCGCTGGGGTCTTTGAAATGGGCCATGCCATTTCGCGGTGTTTATTTTTTTTTGTCACCCATCTGTATATAAAACATTTTCAGCGTAAAAAAGATATTTCTTAAAGATATATATATATATATAGTCAAAATTTTCCATTAAGGAGCGATGAATAATCAATAACCATCAAAACTGGAAAAAACCGAAATTGCAAGATCAACTAGGCATAAGATTTTAGAAAGGATATTTTAGAAACTATAAAAAATAATAGAATTTAAAATTAAAAAAAATATATATTAAAAATATATAAAAAATGGATGCTACAGTATTATAAACATTGCTGACTTAGGACAGGTTTTATATATAAAATAATTTATATGAAAGTGGGGTTGAACATATATTTTGGCCAGCCAACCTTTCCTCTTTCTGTTTATAATACTGAGCAAAAACTATTGAAAATAATGGATAGAATATCTAAATCCATTACAAGAAAAAAGTAACTTACCTAAAAATTGCATTCAAAAATGCCAAGCTCGCGCTAAATCTGAGTACAAAAAACATTGCCAGATACTGGACCCAAATGCAAATACAAAGCATGGTAATGGCTGAATAGTAGCACTTAGAAAAAGTATGAAAAGAGTAGAAATAAAAAATTAAAGTGTGCATACATACTACCATCACTTGATTGACTCTAGGATTTTAAACGTATTAAAATATATTAAAAAAAATTACTACAGTTAAACTAAAACTAGGAGAATAAGTAATTTTATCTAATATTAGAATATGGAGGTAACTATATCTATCTAGGAAAAAGGATAAATTTATAATAGAAAACTATTAATAATTTAAGGAATTTTAGTCCCTACTATTTTGAATTTCCTTTGTCGTCCATTCGGTATAGTGGTTAGCGACGTTGACTGCTGTGGCGTTGAGCCTAGGTTCGAATCCCGGAGAAGGCATGGATGTTTGTAAATGTATAGTGCCTTCGTGGTAGGGGGGTACTTTAAATAGCCATCACCGCATGTCCCCTCTCGTGAGAATAGAGGTGGGAGACTCCTGATCACCTCCCAGGGTGTTCTCCCTTAAAATTGGGATGAAAACGAACTAAATCATTCTGTCACCTGTATGGTGCTCAAAGCTACGGGTAAGGACAGGCGTCATTTAGCTCTTTGCCATGATGAATTTCGTGAGCCTTGATATGGCCTTTGCCAATCAGGTGGCATTAGTAACAACAACAGTATTCAAATAACTATTAATTGGGTATTTTTGAATTAAGCAACATTTAGTAAAACGTTTACAGGTTTTTATTTTTTCTAAATTTTTTGGAACAAGAAATTTATTGCGTTTGTATGTAATTCATAATTATATTTCTGAGTATAGAAACATGTACATTTCTCTCCCAATGAGGTACTTTTATAATATTACATTTAAATTCTTCTTTCTCTCTTTTGTTATAAATATATTTTTAATTGTAACATCATCTTTTAATTTAATTTCTATATCAAGAACATTTGCTTCATAGTTGTTACTATTTGTCTGTATCAAATTAAGATTTTATGGATAAAAATTAGTGTTAGGTTTAAAATTGTCTTGCTTGCCAAAAATGATAATATCTTCTATTTAACGAAAAGTGTAATATTCAGAATTATCAATGAAACTATTTTCAAAATAATGTAAATATAAATTGGCAAGATAGTTGCTAGCTGGGCCACCTTGTGGCAAACCTTTAATCTGTTGATAATAGTTACCATTATAATATATATAGTACTCTTTCAGTACAAACCTAAGTAGAGAACTTAATTTTTCATAATTAACATTACATATACATATAAAATACATTTTCACATTTGTTTGGTTTTTCGGTCGACTATTGCTTTTTTAACCTGATTTTTTTTAAATTAATAAATGTGAGTTTTCTAAAATCGATTGAATCAAAACGTTTTGAATTAAAATTTATAAATATTGCTGAGCAGAGATTAGTTTAGGAAGGTGTTTTCAAAAATCGATCCACAAGAGGGGGTTACGGGGAGTTATAAATAAAAAAAGATCCTTATTATCAGTTATTAGATCTATGGACTTAAAATTTAACAAACATGTTTTTTTTGTTCAGCTGAGATATGCAAATTGATTTTTTTTGTTTAATTTGCAATTCACGTAAGTTTACCTCATTAAAAATTTCTTTATCCTTCAATCTGTATTCAATTTTTCAATTCATCCGTGCGAAGAACGGGTATACCAGCTAGTTACAAATATAATGTGATCTAAAGAGCAATTTTTTAAAATTGTATTTTTTATGAGATAAATAAGAATGACTGTTTAATTGAAAGAAGTACTAAAAAAATGTTTATTATTTGAGATGCCCCGGGAGAAGTTATTATATATTAATGTATTTATACAATATATTATAAATAATACATTTAAAAATAAAAGAAACAAAAATATATATATATAATTGTTTATTATGGTACAATACTACATGGAGTGAATAATATTTTAAGTTATATTGATTTGAAAAATAATACATATTTGTATAATAGGTTAGAAGCACACAATAACATTTGCATTCCTAAATGAATTTGATGGGAGATGAGGAATTGAATTCAACTTTTCAAAACCATTTTAATTTGTGTGTGTGTGATTTCTCTAAAAAGAAATAAGAAGCGAAATTAATTAGGAAGAAAATATTGTATGAATTTGACATATAAAAACATGAAAAAATTATACATAAATTGGATATGTATTTCAATAATTTTAAAAAATGGCCTTCTTTGATAATTAAATTACCCTTATTGTATATAAAAATAAAACAAGAAAAAATAATAAATAATTCAATAAATGAATGAATATCTTAACTTTTTATATTTTTATTTATATTTTATATTATTTTTTTTTGTATATTTTTACATTTTTCTAAATTTATTAATAGATGTGATGAAAATGAGGTTCAGAAAAGAAGTTTTAGTTCTGAGAGAATTTTATCATGATAATATAAATTCCTAAGCAATTTTCACTTGCCTTCTGATTATGATCTGATCTACTTGTGTAAGGTTGATCTGATCAAAAAGTTTGACATATCAGAATAATGGTAAATATGTACCAAACTCATTTTTAACCATCAAATAAATTCCTTGAAAAGTTTTAAAAAAGCCGGGGGTTTTGGTTTTTTTTGATGGAAGGAGATCCCTTTCCCTTTAAATTGTAAAAAAAGAGAGAACATTTTATTTAAATACAAAAAAGGTTCTTTAAATTTTTATTAAAAGTAATTTTTTAATTTTTAAATATGGAAAAGTTAAAAAGGGGTCTCAAGTTGTTGCTTTTTGTCTCAAAAGGCTGAAAATAAAAAATTTTTTCCAAATAGATATAATTCTTTAAAATTAAATTCAATGATTGAATCTTTTACACATTATTTAAAAAGGAAAAAAAGCTTAAAAAAATGTAGAATTTTAAAATATTAATAAATTTTAAAACTTTTTAAGAGCTTATGAAAATAAAAACCCTTCTGTGAAATTTTAAATTATTTTTTGTTGGCGTGATTTTTTCTATAAAACCAATTACTAACAATAAGTTAATATTTTAAAGTCAGTGCTTCTCAAGCCTATACTTACGACCCAATTTTCGTCATATTTTCATGCCCCCCTTCTAAATAATAATGTATTGAATTAAAAAAAAATTATACTTTGACGAAAAACTACATAGCTTTTTATAAAGTACAAATTATCAAGATAAGTATATAATTTTAACACATTCCCCTAGGGTCACTGGTAATTTTAAATTTTAACGGGACTTTAAATTAATTATGAAACACATTGTGCAGTCTGAACATTTATAAATGTTTTATTTTCAGTGTAAATCTTTTTTTTATTTTTATTACTTCAAAATATTTTTTGGCTTCCCCCAGTAAATCAATATTTTTAATAATTTTCTACTTTTCGATAAACTCCGCCCCCTTTAAGGTTTTACGCCCTTTGGGGAGCGCGACGTTTAAAAACTGTATTAAGTTAAAATTTTCCCAAAAAAACTGTATATTTTAATAGAAATGAAAATAAATTTTAAAAAAATAAAAATTTCATTAACATTTTTTTTTAAATTTTATTTTTTTTTTAAATGGTTTGAAAAATAAAAAGAATATATAATACTAAAATTGGTAGGGGGTAATGATACATTTTATAGTTCTACAAATTTTTTAATTAAAGGGTCTATTTTTTGAAAATAGCATGCGGAGTAAAATTATATATTTATTGCGAAATGTTTCTTTTTTTATTGCTTATATTTTTTTTAAAAATTTTAATATATTTTTTAAAAATTTTGCTTTTAGAAACTTTATTTCCTTTATAAATAATTTAAAAGGATTCGACTCTCTAATTTAATTTTAATTTCAAGAATTTTATCTATTTAAAAAATTTTTTTTGTTTTCAGCCCTCGATACAAAATTAACACCCCCTTTTATTGAATTCCACTGACTCATGGAAACCCAAAAAAAACCATGTTTATATAAACTGTTTAAAAAAAAAATGAATACGAATAACATAACACCTTAATATCATTGTGGTTTTATATCTAACCACAATAATTTATATAAAAATGTTTCATAACACCACCAAAAGCAAATAAACAAAATCGACCTACATAGCTCGAATTTCTAACCGACTTTCGCGCAAAAAAAAAAAAATGTTCTACTCAATTCCATCTAAAATGGAAAAATTCCTTCATTTTCATTAACACGGGGAAATCTTCATATCATTTGGAGTCATTTATATTTCATAACGACACTCAGTGAGGAACATCTTAGCATTTTTTTTACGAAAAAAACAAAATTGATCTCCCCTACTTGCAGATCTGGCATTTCTAGAAAGGATAACTCTGTCACCATGGCACACAAATCGTCGCTGAAGATGACAGGTCTTCTTTACTCTACCCCTTTCTTCATAACCTATCAACCTGTCTCAAAGACCCCTGAATTTTTGAAGTCACGTACGACGATGCCGTTAACGCTGTTTTCACGTGATTTGCCGTGAAAGGCCTTGATGGCATTAATTTTTTGCCTTCCAAATCCCCGAACCGAACCACAGGTGAGGCTTGAATATTAAGTTCCCTGAATTGAATAAATTAACCTGGGGCAAAGGGGAATCTTCCTGAAGTTTATAAAAGGGATGTATGGCTGCTGGTCGTCACCTGCCAGGGGTATAGCTAGAGCCAATTCAAACAGCGCAGGCACACTATGATTTTTGTAAGTAGTGGGCATCTTGGGGGTCTTTTTGTTTGATTGGCTTATTGTTTTGGTACTAAATGTGAAAAGTTGACAAATTGTTTTGATACCTGATCGTTTACGTGATATATATTTTAAAAGAATACTTTTAATGATATCATATACATTTGCTTGAATAATGCTTATAGATTTAGTTTGTAAGGAATTAAAGTATTAACTGATTTTTCTGATTAATTGTTGTGTTTTTTATTGTAAATAAAAATCTAACCGATAAGAAAGTTATAATATTTGAAAATTTTTAATATTGTAATAATGTATTATTAATTCCTTTTTGGAGAATTATTTTGCTTACTCCAACTTTTCTATATTTTATCCATTGTTTTGAACCAAAATCAATAAATTTTTGTCAGAATTTTCAATATTTTCTTATCACTGCAGATGTTTTTTTTTTTTATATTTAAATTCTAAATGAATGTAAATTTTAAATTCAATTTTTATTTGCTCAAAATTTTTATTTATTTTAGAATTTTAAATTTGATAAATAACTTTGTTTTTATTAAAAGAAATAAAAAAATAATTATTCATTACTTAGTTTTTCTTCATTAGTTTGAAATTAAAAATTGAAAAATAAAAAAATTATTATTATTATTTAGTAAACCCACTTTTTTAAAAAAACTTTTCTCCTCCATTCTCCTTTGTTTGAAATTTTTTCATTTCAATTATGTTTAAATTCAGATTTAATTACATATTATCATCTTAAATAAAACTTTTGAAAACTAAAAGATAAATTTTTAATTTTCAAAACAAGAAAACGTTATACTCTGAAAATTGTAAGGATTATGAAACATTACTAAAACACCTTAGTATTTTTCAAAGGAAATTTCAGTGATGCAATGCATTGAAGATTTTATTTATGTGGATAATTTTTAAACATAATTTAAAAAAAAATAAAATTTTTTTTTTAAAATTATACTTAAAAATAATAGATTCTTCCTTATTGAAAAATTTCTAATATATTTGCACACACAATACAAAAAAAGTTTAAAAATTTCTCTGATTTTTAAACAAAAGTTTTTAAAAAATTTTTTCATTTCAATCAAATTTACATTAAAGTTTTAAAAAGAATTTTGTTTTAGTTTTTGATAGTTTTTTTATATTCTCAGTATTTTTTTTCATTGCAGCTTTAAAAATAAAAACCCTCAATTTCCTTTTCATCATTTATAACTTTTTTATGAATAAAAAAAGTTAAAACCAACATCATTTTAAAATTAAAAATGCATGAAAAGTTTAATTTTTTTTAAAAATTTATTAATGCTATTTTTTTACCACTTTTAATAATTTTAAAAAGTAAATATTTGTTTTTTAAACTTACATTCTTTTGATAAAAGCAATTCCAAAAAATCGACGCACACCACACATAAGTCATTTTATTTATGTATGTATAATTATTCACAATCAAAACAATCTAGAATAAAAAATTTTCGTGGAAAAAGTTAAAAATTGAAAACCCTCATTCAAAAACTAAAGATTTTTCATGATTTTTTTTAAATTTTATGCAAATATTTTCTTGTTTTACTTCTTTTAAAAATATTTTTAAATAAAAAGTTTCAAATGAAGTAGAACATAATGAATAAAATTCCTTTTTAATTAATTTCAGTTTCAACGGGGCTTTTTTACCCTGTTGGTTTAATGCTGGGGGAGACCATATCAAGGAGGAGGTCATATCAAAGGAGTAGACCCATCAAAGGGGGGCGTTCTTCCAAAGGGGAAAAAAACAGTTCCTCAGGCAATTGTCCCGGTTACATTTTGATATATTATTTCTACATCAACCCTAAGTGTTGAACTTTTTATTTACACAAAAGTCTAGATTTATTAAAAATGTAATTTCATTATCTACATTATGAAACAAAATTCAGAGATTTTAATATTCAACTTAATTTTACAAACTGTTAAACAAAATTCCAGGTGTAACCTATAGTTGTTTACCTTTCAGAGCATAACTCAGAGACTATTAAAAATAAGAATCATAGAATTCCAAGTTAGAAAAAATTAAAATGAATATATGTCCATTCGTTTATTTATGCTAATTTTTATTATTTTAAAGTTTACTTTTAAGAAATTTAAATTTCAAATAATTTGAGCAAAAATTGTTAATTTGATTTCGTTATAATTATACCGTTTGATTTGGTTTCTAACAATCTTTAGTAGCCATGTGTTTATTAACTACCATAGTTTAAAATAACAAATTTTCCGGATTAATTAATGTTTTAAGATTTGTTCATATAATAATTTTATATAAATTTTAAAAGTTCAATAAAAAATTATTTCATTGTAAAATATTGGAATTTTGTTTTATATTGTGTTTTTTATTGTTATTATTGTTTTGTAAACACAATCTTTCAATTTTTTTACTTAAAAACTCCAAGAATAAAGAAGCAATATTTTTATTACATTTTGAGTAAATTAAAAGGATTTTTAGAGTTTTATGTAATTTAGAGATATAAGCAGTATCTAAATCTTTAATCCCGAAGAGAAAAACGAATATAAAAAGTCAGTATTCTCTTTTTTTCGTGGGCCAATAAGAACGAATGTGTTTCATAAGTAACAGGATAATCAAAACATAATGAGAAAAATTAAAAAAATTACATTAGTATTATATGTGGGTTTCGCTTCTAAGTTGACTTTTGGTTCAAGCTAAAAGTACTTACTTTTTTATGGTGACAAATTATTGCTGATCTTCTTCATATTCAACTAAATTGTGAAGTAATAATATGTCTTTATTAAAAGGTGAATTATGATAAAGAAAAAAAAACAAAGGTATATCTTTTATGGTTAATTATAAAGTATCTTTTACATGCATGGGCTACTTTCAAATTTCTTTGTATCAAAATAGATTATTATTCGTTTTTCGTTTGGGTATTTTCAAGTTATTTTTATTTTATCTGCATTAAAATAAAAAAGAACATATAAATTCGGGGAAAAAAACGAAAACAAAATCTATTAATACTAAATATTTAAAATAAAAATATATAAACATTTGGATTAATAAAAAATATTTTAATTTATCCTTCAAAGATTTAATGATTTGAAAATAACCTTATAAAACAGAAGTAATAATAGCTAATACTCTTAAAGAAAAGACACAAAAGTAAATAATTCAGTAAAAGAGAGCAACAAAATAATTATCAAGATTAAAATTCACCAAAAACTTAAGAAACAATTATTCTTGTTTAAAAAACTAATAAAAGTTGTCGTTTATTATATATAATTTAATATAGTCTTCGTTAATTACTTAAAAAAATTATTATTCGTTAAACTTAAGAAATATCAGCATTTGATTAAAAGGAATTGTATAGAAATTTTCTGTAAGAACTAAAAAACTAAAATATATTTGTGAAATAAATTAAATGCGTTTGAAACTTTTGAAACTTGTGATTAAATTTACTGTATTAAATACATAATTATTGCATTTCTATATCGTTTAATTTATGTATCTTTGTATCTTATATTTATATATCGTTTAATAATATTCAATACAAACTTTTTTAAAACTATAATAGAAAAAAAGGAAAAGGATAAAAAATGCAAAATTAGTGCTGGAGTCGTCTGTATCTATTGCTATTTAGCTTCGAACCTACGTAAACTGATGTAATCAAATCTGTTAATAAGAATAATTCTTATGTAAGAATATACACTCAATTTCAAGAAAATACAAAAAAAGAATTTTAAGTTAATAAAATTAAAGAGATTATTCAAAATACATTAAGTTGTTATGGATGCCTAAACTATGTCAAGGTCTTTATAAGGCCCTTTCTCATTCCAAAAAAGAGATATGCAAGTTGATATGATTTTTAGCATATTTTGTTGTTTTAATGAAATATTAATTTTACGTAACGTGAATAGTAAATATTTAGTAAGGTATTCTTAATAGAAAAAAATAAATATGTCTGTATAAACCATCATTCTGTCTGTATCTTGTAAAATGTTGACTATATATATATATATATATATATATATATATATATATAATATGAGAATTTTGTTAAGTTCTTATTGTTGGTTTATTGTTTGTTTCAATATGTAACATATAATATATTATTAAAAGAATCATTCAATTCAATTTTTTGGTTATAAATAGTCCTTTCGTATACACGTGTTATTACTAGGCTTGACTTCATTTTTCTTTCTAAATTTTTTCTTTAATTTCTATTGCGCTATTATGTCGAAATTTTCTGCAGCATGGAGATGTTTGGATCATGTAAAGCAAGCTTAATCGTATTTCACTGTCCTAATTCAGTAACAGCTCTAGAAAACATAATCATTTTGGTTTATTGACTTTTTTAATGTCTACTTAACATTTAGGCGTGTTTTTATAGGTTTTTTAGTATTCATCTTCATTCATTCTTAGCTTTGTAGGAATTACAATATGTCTTTAATTATTTTATTTTATTATGCCATATATATATATACATACATTAATCTTCATTTTTTCATTCATCATCCAGTAAAATTATTTTCTAAAAGAGAACAGTTTAAACCAATTTGTTGCTCGTTCTCTTAGTTCTTGATTATAAAAATTGAATCGATAAGAAAGTAATAATCGATTCAAAATTAACACAATGGATCGTATTTAATTTTTTTTAGAATTTTACTGTGAATAATAATCCTTAAGTGAGAAAATGGGGAAAAATTTAAAAGTTAGTATAAAATGTTAGATAAGAACCTGTAAATAATACATAATGACACAAGTAATGCCTGTTTTATTTCACAGTACTTTAAATAAAATTATTTCATTTGTGTTAAATTAATTTTAATCTTCTGTAGATGAATTAATAATATTAAATATATTAAATTGGCCATATACTTCTAATCACGTAAGTGATCGAAAAATTTGGAAATTTGTATTGGGATTTTATTTTAAAATCTTCCAACAAAAAAAATCGAGAACAAGAATAATTAATATCTTAATTGCTATAAATTAGCTCAAAATCCGAAAAAGTGCACATCTCCTATAAGAGTGCAAAAGTTAATATGTGAAAAATCTATGGGAAGTATGTGAAAAATATGTATCCACTGGAATTAGGAAGAATATAAGATTAAAAAAGTATATATATATATATATATATATATATATATATATATATTATATATATATATATATATACTATATATATATATATATATATATATATATATATATATATATATATATATTCAGGTATATTCAATAAAATGTTTTTTCCTTTCAGTGAGAGAAATACTAAAAACCATATCAACAGAGCAACAATAAAAAATTATTTTAGAGATTTTATTAAATGGCAAGATATATTTCATTTTCAATAACTTTAAATTCTACGTCATCATTTCTATTTTACAATAAATGCGCGATTTTAAAAATATTAGGGATGATAAAAATTATCATTTAAGCGTATACTTCAATATAAAGCAGCCTCGTCACTTGACCATGGTTCAAAATTTCGAGTTCCGTCGCCAAAAGTCCTCGTGTAGCTGAACAGTGCGAAGTTAATATTCACTAACTCACTCATTTAACATAAAGCAGAATCAAAATACACATAAAATGAAAACTACACGAATTGAAATGTGAAGATTTCGCCAAATTAGATTATACAGACTCAGTAGCGCACGCAGGAATTTTTCAAGGGGGGCGGGGGGGTCCAGGTCGAAAGTCCACCATTCTTGAAATTATGCTCCTTTTGATTTTGTCGATTTTCGGGAACAAAAAACAGTAAAAAATTAATTATTGAATAAATAATTATAGCTTTAATTAATAAAATTAATCATTAATAACAAATACTTAATTAGATTTTGCGTACTATATACTTAAAATTATAATCAATCGGAAAAAAATTAAGGGCTTTTGGGGTGGTCAGAGCCCCTAGGACACCCCCCTTGTGTGCGTCACTGTTCAAACTGCCAAAGAAGACAAAGAAGTAACTATGAAATATTTAATTTGCTCTTTTGAAGGAAACAAGCTATCAACAAAATTCATTTTATTATTTTTTAAATCACAAACAATTTATTTGCAGAAAAGTTTAATGAGCAGTAAATTATCCGTGTGTACGTGAAAAAGAGATTTTAAATATATATATATCAGTAGCGCACACAGGAATTTTTTCAAGGGGGTTCCGTGGTTGAAAGTTCACCATTCTTGTATCATGCTATTTTTGATTTTGTCGATTTTCAGGAATAAAACACAGTAAAACACTAATTATTGAATAAATAATTAGCATTAATTAATAAAATTAATCATTAATAACAAATATTTAATTAAATTTTACGTATTATATACTTAGAATTATAACCAATCGGAAAAAAAATCAAGGGCTTTGGGGGGGTCCGGACCCCCAGGATGCCCCTTGTGTGCGCCACTGATATATATATACTGCCCATGCTTGAACCGGCTGTCACTTCTAAGTGCTATGACATATAATAAATGCCAAAGAAAGAAAAAACGTAGTATCGATTTGAAACAGTATAATTTTTGTGCGTATGGGATCATTTTGTATGAGCAAGTTCAGAAAACCTCGAAGAATATTTTAAGCGTGATTCGAGTACATTCTTCATTTTGTCTGAAGAAGAATTGTGCTTTATGGATAATTCGTATTATATTTACGTGAAATCAGTGATCGCGTTGCATGTAATCAACCATTGGAGAAGATTTGTAATCGAGATGGACACAAGAGAGAACAACTGATCGATGGCACCGATCCCACTAAACTCGTTACACCACTTTTCGTGGTGAAAGGCATATTATGTGCATGATAGTGATGGATCGCTCTGTCACATCAGGAACTACATTGTAACAAAACGCTTTATTGCGCAATAAAGCAGTGTCGTTTTACAGGTGTTTTGGCCTGCAACTTGGCATTGAACGGGAGAAAAGGACTACCTAATGGCACCCCATTGTCTTTACAGACACATTACACTTCTACGTGTGATAGTCAGATTAGAATCTGGAGACACCTTGCAGAATTATTACTTAATTGCCACTTTTCATTGTCCCACCGGTCCCGTACCTGGTTTTATGGTTTTGGGTGGCATTGGCTTAAAAGCTCCCAAATCGTTCGAATACGCTTAGCTGGTAGAATGTCCAACCAGTGCTGTATCTAAAGGTTTGGAGGTTGATGTCCCCTCTTATCTTTAGAGGTTTCTTGTAGCCACATTCCAAATGGCCATGATTTGTTTGTCACTAGCCCCTGCACCTAAGGTTGCGGATTTGACCCCCTGCCCAAGTCAGCGGAATTTTCATGATGCGAAAAATTGACATCGACCACATGGTATGATTATACGGCATGTGAAAAATCCCTTGAATGCCTATTTGGCTTTGGTACTCTAGGTAAAATTAAATTCCTAGAATAAAGTTCGCATTGTCAGAGCTCGGGTCAGAGAGAAGGAAACTGGGCGTCAAAATTACATGAGGTAATTGGTATCGCCTATATGGTGACGCAGTGAAAAGGGATACCAGTTCCTGAGGTATGTACTAGGTCTGCAAAGGTTAAATACCCACACTCAGTCACATTAAAAAACATTCCAAATGACAATCAAGGTCGAGATCTCTACTTAGCCACCAAATTGCATTGCAACTTCGGTATACCTGTTTCCCTGATCGATCATCTAAAGAGCTCATAAAAGTCGATTATTAGAAAATGGTCCGGTGTACATCACTCGCTGCTGTACCAAATGAACTTTGGAGATACTTAGATGCAGCATAGGGGCCGTCATAAACAAACAAGACATTCAAAACCTCTTTCATTGAATATCAAGGCATGTTTCATCGGTTATTGTCGGCAACACACTATATTGATTTTATCAAATTTCTCCCCTCACAGAAGAATGCATTTTCAATCATTTCAGCTTTGAATTGTATGGTATCAATTAAATATGACTTTGAAATTGAAGTTTGAAAATGAAAATGGGGCTTGGAAATTTGGTTGAAAATGATTGAAGTAGAATATTACTTTGAAGAAGATGTAATGATTTTCGACACTAACTTTAGTACCTTTTGTTTTATGAGAGCTTTACGAGTACTTTTTGATCAAATATGTTGTTTCACTTTTTATTATCATACATATATTTTGAGCTGAATTCTTGAAAGACTTATGATAAGCTTTTTGTTTGAAATATACTTTTAAATTTAATTCTGAAATAAAAACTATTCAAACTCGGAGGGTATCCCCCATACACCTAACGGGACACCAATCCCCATTGTACAAATTATACAACTGTTCATGCTCATTGCTCAAATTGCAAAACTGTAATTTACATGTATTATGTAGTTCTATTTTTTTCAATACATTGCAAGCAGGAAAAAAAATTAATTTTAACTCTTCATCTCCACATTTTAATTTGTAACCATAATATTGAACTGGGCTTACTACCTTTTTAACATTACTCTCGTATGCGATATAAATAAATAAATTTATTACATCATCACGAAAAACTTTTTACATAGAAAGAAGTTTAAGATCAAGTTTGATCTTTTTTGTCGTAAGTAGGTCTTTGAAACATGCAAAAAAATTAAGAACTAAAATGTTTTGCTTGATAATTGCTACAAAAAGGTAATTAGGTTGATTTGATTTGAAAGGATTTGGAAATCATTGGAATTAATTGCTTTCCAAACTGCACTATAAAAATGTATATTGCTGAATTGTGCCCTTTGTTCAATATAAAGGAAGAAACTTTCTCAATGTGTAGAAATATTTTTCTATTTCTAAAATTATCGATCAAGAATGAACAAGTAGAACAATTATGAACGCTGAATCTAAATGAATAGTGTATTAATTAAATAATCTAACAGAAATAAAAAGAATAATTAATTCTATTAAGATGGAAAAAAATCACATCAGATTATTCATATATTTAAAGACAATATAAGTTGGTATACAACTAATATATTCAATGATTCTATTCATTTTCTCTTCAAAAAAAAAATAACTTTTGAGCTGAATAAATTACTTTTTATAGTCATGATTATTTTAAAATATTACACACACATCTTTAGAATTATATATAAACTTCTGAATTATTTTGAGTTTGCATAAAATACTAACAGAGCCCAAATAAAAAAAAGCATTGGCATTTGTTTTTGGCATTATATTTATTTCTGTCTTGATTCTTGTTTGTCTACTCTAGAAGATATTTTCACGTCTCTACGGTTGAAACTTTGTATATTTTTCAAAAAATTTTTAGATACTTTCCCAATTTTACAATTATTTACGGGGCACGTTTTCTTTCCCGTTTTAGATTGTGTCCATTGTGAATAATTTTTTTTTTTTGAATACCTAAAACATTTTATCTGATACTTTTTGTAAACAAAGGATTACCATTGTTCTTTTTCCTGAATTTTTACTAGCAAAAAAAATTTTATTATAGAAAAATAATCATAGACAAACGAATATTCGTTTCACACGCATTTTTACCTGTGTAATCACATATTTATAATCAACACAAATAGGACTGTTGTTGCTTCATATGCCACCTGATTGACAGTAACATCAGACCAAGGCCAACGAAATTTATCGCGGCAAGGGGCTAGTTGTACGCCTGTCTTTAGCCATAGCGTTGGGCACCATGCAGATGACAGTACAGAGTTTGCTCGATTCCCCCATTAATTTTGAGGAGAACGTCCTGGACGTGGTCAGAGGCCTTCCATCTCTCTTCCCCTTCCACCAACCTCAAGAGAGGACATGCGGCTCGACGGTATTTAGAGTACCCCCCATTCCGCAAAGACACTATATATTTACAAACATCCATATCTTCTCCGAGATTCGAACCCAAGCCCTACTACAGAGGCAATCAGCGTCACTAAAACTATATCGGTTACTATACGCTATATATATAAGATAGAATTATTAATGACGCTTGCATTTTACTTACTCCCATACTTAGTCCAATTCATGTTTCTCCTTCAGTAGTTTGCAATTGCAAAAAAGGAGAATTGTAATTAATATCAATTCCTTGAATATTTTCCCTTTCAAATGAGGCTGCGGATTGTTAACTACAGTGGCATACCTAGTACATTCCTCGAAAACTGGTATCTCTTTTTAGTTTAACACCATATAGGTGGATCCCAATCGCTACAATGTAATTTTGACGACCAGTTTCCTCTCCAGAGGGAGGCACCTGAGCTCTGACAAAAATAAATGGTACTGGGATTTAATTTTGCCGAGAGCAAACTCTAGGGAGCCAAACAGGCACTCTGGGGATATTTTACATGTCGCATAATCATACGACATGGATGCTGTCTATTTTTTGCATCTTGAAAATACTCCGACTTGGACAGGGGTCGATCCCTCAAACTTGAGGGTACAAAGTCAGCACCAAACCAACTACGCCATCCAGCCGGCAATTCCTTGAACATTGTCGTCAATAATTTCCCAATTCGACCATATATTTCAGAATGTCTTCAAAATTAAATTTAGGAAATTATTTCAAACCCTTGACATTTCTACAAGTATCAATTGCGAAAATTGTGTGTGTGTGTGTTTTTATCATTCATCTATTTCATTCATATCATATTCATTAAATTTGTCATCTTTTTATAAAATGATTCTTTCGTTTCATTTTTTAAGTTGAATGATTGTTGAGAATGGTAGTTTTTGAAATAAATAATTTATGAAAAGTGTTTAAAATATTTTGCTAAAAACATTTTGATTCTTAAATACGAATGTCAGAACTACTTACTTAATTAGAGTCATTGTTTATTGCATCACACTTAGAAGAACAAGCGATTAACCTTGTAATTTTGAACCGAGGTCAACAACGAGAATGACACTTGCGTGTGTGAGCTGTTACCCAACTCTACAATTTTCTACTCCATGTCAGCATATAAACTTTATACTTTGACAGCAACCTTTCAACAAGGCAGGTTTTTAATGGGAAAAGGTTAAGTTGTGGTCGGATCCTCAACTCAACTGCCTTCCACGGGATAATGGCCGTGCCCCTACGACTATCTCTAAGTAGCTTTATTAACGTAGATTTATTATATTGGTAAATAATGTATTTTTTCCTCTATTCATTTAATTTTTCATAATAAATACAAATTTTTGCTGGATAACCCCATGGGATGTTTACGTCACTAAACAATTTTGAATTGCGAACTATTTATAATAGGGGTGGCCAACCTTTTGAAAAAGAGTGCCACTATCTGATGAAAAAATTATGCGTGCCACTTCAAACTTTTCCAACAAACAAAAGAATATGAAAAGATGAAAAAATGTTATTTACAAGCTTATTATCGAATTTTTACAAAAATAGCACATATTTTACGCAAGTCTAAGAGGTAGAAAATTAAAAATAATATAGTAAATAAGACAAAAGAGTATGAACTTAAGTTTTGCTGTTAACTTTTTTTTCAATTTCAATCAGTTAGGTTAGGTATAAAATAAAAATAACTAACTAGAAAAATTTAATTCGAAATAATTATTAAGCAATCATTACTTTTTTAATGTGGTTTTTGAATTTGTAGATTTTTTACTAAGTATTCAATTTGTAGATTTTTTACATTTAGGATTAGTTGTCGAAACTGCTAATAAATTTGGGTTGTTTTAGATGTGCATTGGTTTCTCTTTTTTCTCCAAAATCAATACAAAAGAGCAAAAGAGTGTTCACAAAAGAAGATATATGTTTAATCAGGATTGGAAAAGAATAATATTTTTCTTATTTTTTTTAATTTAAAGTATTTTAATGTCTTATAATATCGGTATGAAAAGTTAAATCTCAAAGCCTATATTCATTCTTGAGAAGCAAACACCCACTGGGCAGTTCATTGTTTTCTTCCAGATATTTTAAAATGCGCTCCCTCAAATTCTAGAATCTCACGAATGCACTTCATTCGGAAAACCAACGCACACAACAATGAAGAAAAGTTGTCTTTACATTATAATTTTCTATTGTAATTTAATTAAGTGTATTTAAAAATAAATTTTGATGTTTTGTTTTGCCTGAGACAACTACCTTTTAATAAAACAGTAAAAAAAATTAATTATTATCTTCTCAATTTTTTTTAATTTTTCAATAAGTCTTCGCGTGTCACTCACACAATTTAGCCATGAAACACTGTGGTGCACGTGCCACGCGTGGGCCATCCCTGATTTATAATAGTGGCATAAGATGTTCAATATTGAATTATACTACGAGGGACGATCAGAAGAAAAAATTACAAACCGCAGCATTTGAAAACTACATATTGTGGAGAAATTTTGTTTCCCACAGAGTGGAGACAAATGGTGCTACTAGTCATACAGCGGGTGTGCGGGTAGGTAGTGTAAGTTCCCAAACAGCTCAGTACGTTTTAAATGGCAAGAGGCTTAGAAAATTGGTCTCGTTTTGAAGCGCGAGCAGTGATTCGATTTTTATGGGCCAAGAATCCGCATCTGACACTCACAGTTAAATCGGGGAAGTTTATGGTGAGAAGCAATGAGCAGACAACATGTAACGAAATAATGTCGCTCTTTTCAATCAGGCAGGCTGACAGGATGTCGAAAATCGCAATATGAATGGGAGCGGCTGGCCAAGTGCTTCAATGACAACTACCCCCTCACAGCCCAGATTTGGTACCCAGAGACTATTTCCTGCTTCCGAGGTTAAAGGAGCACTTATCCGGCAGACAGTTCTTCTTAGACTGTGCTGTGAAAACATCCGTCTAGACTTGTCTCAATGGGCAGTACCCTGATTTCTACCAAGACGGGTTAAGCAAGTTGGTTCTGCGTTCTGATAAATGCCTAAACAGACTTAGTGACTATGTCGAAAAGTGAGGGGCACGAATGCCTCATAATTCCCCTTTGTATTTTCTGTCTATTGTTAATAAATATGTTTGTATTCGACTTGTAACCTTTTTTATTGATCACCCTTGTACTTTGCAATCCTGTTTCTAGCCCATTTCTTCTAAATTCATGTTTGAAAAGAAGGAATTCTTAACCTGATAATTTTAATCCCCATCGTTATTTTCTTCAATAATAAATATCTTAACTTTCTTATCTTTCAATTTTAGGAGGAAGCTATTCCATCTCCTTATAGTTTCAACATAAAGACAGGAGCTGCCTACGGAACTAAAGTCACACGAGAAGAAGTTGGAGATGCCGAAGGAAGAGTCAAAGGCACCTACACTGTGAGCAGTCCTCGAGGAGCCACAAGAGTAGTCCAGTACCAAGCAGATGATACAGGATTCCATGCTAATATCAAAACAAGTGAACCGAATATTAAGACCCATAGTCCTTCAAATGCACAAATAGAGGCAATACCAATCAAAGGTACCTTTCCTTTATACCTAATTTACAGTTTAAATTGTTGTTACAGAATTGTTTTAAACAGGCAATATGACAATTTCACCATAAAATGTTAACAATGAAATGAAAGCGCTGAAATAAATACTTTGAATTCATTTAAAAAAAAGAAGAAAGAAAAATGGTAGTTACTTATTATCACAACAATTGCCAATTCTATTAATAATTCACCATGTTGGAAATCCTGTGTCTTATGTGTCATACGCCCTGAATTGGCAACCAGGTGCTTCGTTTCATATAATGTCGCCAATATTTTGCGGTAATAAGTAAACATCGAAAAAATAATTATATAAAGTTTTCACAATTTTAACTTTGTGGATTTATGCCCTTTAGGTGTCAGGTATATATATATACATATATATTCACTGGACTAATTCAGCGACAGCTTTAGAAATCATAATAGATTTCCAGTTTAGTCCAAAGACTTTTTTTGTATTTACTTTTGTTGTGTCTGGTGAATTCCAATTTCTTCCTGCTTTAGCACTGTAGGTTCTAGTACTTCTTCACTGTTATTTTATATTACTATATATATATATATATATATATATATATATATATATATATATATATATATATATATATATATATATATATATATATATATATATATATGTCATTACCGGCAAGTGCAGGAAGTTTTTAAAATAATAATTTTATTCAGAATTTTAAATTTAATTTCCAGGTAAGATACGGGTCTGTGTCAAGGGCCCTGGCGTACACACGCGTCTTACGGAGGGGGGAAATGTAATAATTCCCTCTAACACTTTTAATTAACTCTTTAATGATCTATAAATAATCTTTAATTCTTAGGTTTAAAAATAAACGTTGTAATCTTAAGTGTAATCGGCTAAACCGATTTCTCTCCGGACCTCGCGCATTTTAGCCAATCAGATGCTAAAAGGAAAAAGCCTATTCAACATAATCGCGCTCTCTTTCTCTGCTTGCCGCCATCACTTAAGATTGTCAATACTTGCTGCTTTTTTTGTCTTTGTGTTATGTCCTCCAAAACGCCGCTGTCTATGCAAGGTTAACGCAACGTAATTGTGCTTTAATCTGTTGATGTGTGCTCATAATAAAGGAGGTAAAGCTATTCTGAATTCCGAAGACGTCATTACTGAATCAACATTGATACTTACTCTACACCGGCCAACACTAGTTCAATCTATTATATATATATATATATATATATATATATATATATATATATATACTATATATATATATATATATATATATATATATATATACTATATATATATATATATATATATATATATATATATATACAGTCGACTCTCTATAAAGAATTCCGGAGTTGGAGGGACTAATGACTAACTGAATAACCAAAGAGAGTAGGAAGAGAATTTCTTTCTTAAGGGAATCCTACGTTCGGAACCGTGATTTTAAAAGGTGCAAAATGGATAATTTTCATGATATTTGAGTGTCATAGATTAGAATCCTGTATAAAATTGTCTTAGATATTCTACGACAAAAATTATTTAAATACACTATTTCGGCAAAAAATTAACTTAGAATAACCTTTTTTAAAATGTTCTTCTTTGTGAAAATATGCTTCTATTATAATATATTTTGCCTGTACCAGCTAAACACTCTGTACAGAGGCTCAACCTGAAATTTGAAAATTCACATTATTTTCAGACTTACACAACCATTTGAAATAATTATCGGCGTTTTTTTTTTTAAATTTCTCCCTCTGTTGTCATAAAAACATGGATAAACCCACTTCTAAATTATATATTTCAAAAATTCTAGTTGAGCCTCTGTACAGAGGTTTGAACTATATACAGGCAAAATATTATCATAATGAAGCATTTTTCACAAAAGGAGAATATTTTGAAATAAGGTCATTCTATGTTCAATTTTTATTAAAAATATTGTACTTAAATAATTTTGTTGTAATACTATTCTTAAAACAATTTTATATACATTTTCTAATCTAAGTGACGCTCAATATCATAAATATTATCCATTTATACACGCTTTTGCAAAATCACAGTTCCGAACGTAGTCGGATACCTTAACCTTTCGAACAGAACTCTTTTTCTCTTCATCCAAATATCTCATTCGTGTTAGGAAATAAAATCGTTTCGCATTCGGTTCCCTCAGACACTGACCCCAACACCATTGGTTCTTCAAGATAGGATCCAGTCTGGCTCATGCCCTATTTAGTGCTACATGCTATAAGACACACAGATGAGTCATAATAGTCATGTCCCTACTTTTTTATTCCTTTACGAAAACACTAAACTTCATACTCATACTAAATAAATAAATATTTTTATATTGTAGCAATGGCTACGTAGTTGCAAACAATAAAAAAAACTAAATTAATATTCTTGATTGAAATACATGTTCCACCTAAGCTTTTTCATTAGGAGCAATTTAGTGATCTAGTTTATGATGGCACACCTTTCTTTTTTTACCACAAGGCTTTCAGGGTCTGTAAAAAAGGGAAATCTTGACATTAAATGGGATACCTTCGTGGACCTTATAGAAAGACGCTGGGAACACCCGTAATTCCGCAAACCACTGTTTAAAAACCCCTGATATAAGTCATTCCACATATCTCAGACAAACAAGTTCGTATGAATCAGATTTAAACCTAAAAAAAAGCAATGACTTAAATTTTTTAATAATAATAATTTGAATTATTGCTGGTATTTTGGACAAAAAGGAGGAGTGAATAATTTGTTTTATTATTCAACAAATGTTGATGTTCTATATCACCTGTGCTGTAAATAATTCGGAGATTTATTTTTTTGAAGTCAAGTGCAAATGCTGTTTCAATCTTTTTATTTGTTTGTTCTATATTTTATTAATTTAAAAATGGAAACATCATCAACAATAAAAAAGGCATGGAGATAATGAAATACTTGTTTTATAGAGTATTACAAAATAGTACATAACTTGTAATATGTTTAAAGTCTTTTATCTTTCTGTCACACGAAAAAAAGTATGCTTTATCAAAACAATGCCCCACAAAATTCATCAAACAATAGAAATTTCGTTTTAAAATTTTTCTTTAAATTCCCAAATGACATCCTAAATGATGCCTAATTTTCTTAATTTGTTAACAAAATTTTAAGACATAAACATCACCCGAAAAATTTTAAGCTGAAAATGTGATTCGCCGAAGGTGATAATAGACTGGAATTAAGAAGACCTTGACCTATTTTTTTTAAGAAGTAAGATTTTTTTTAAAGATTGATATTACCAGCCGTAGCACAAATACATTTATTTCTTCCCTTGAATTGTAATGATCAGTTGCAATGGCTTTTCAATGAAATATAAAACAATTATTAAATTTAAATAAAAATAGATTTCTATTTTTTATAATATATATACATTTTATATAATTAAAATATTTATATAACAAACAATTTAAGTTAGAGGACCGATTGTGCTTATTCATCCTCTGCCAGAGGTATAAAGCAACGAACATTATGGGCAAAAGGGCCCAACCTGGGTCATACAAATTCCCACAGTAGTCACGTTTTTTCCCAATCAAATAATTACTACAATATATTTTCCAATTTCAATATATTAAATTCTGTCTTGTGTATTCTTTTACAATAAATAAATATAGAAATCGATGTTTAATTTCGGGGGGGATACTTCTTTTTAAAAATTAACTTTGGAAATTTAATTTTTTTTAAATCGGAGATAGGGTGATTATTACTTTGGTATTGAGTGCATTCATCCCTGTCTGTGTACACCTTACACCAATCCTTCTCAAACTTTCAATACTTGCCCCCCTTTTTAAGCATGTTTTTCCTCTCGCCCCCCCAAAAGAATGTATTAAATGCAATAATAAATTCTTTGACACTTACAGATGGGCCCTTAATTTTAAAAGTACAAATTATCCCAAAATAAGTATTTAATTTTGTAAATATTACTCTTTTAAGTAATATATATTTTTAAATAATTTTTTTTAAAAAGGAAGTATTATGTTGCTTTTTCCTTTTTAATTTTTTAAAATTTGGGAAAAGATTTAAAAAACCCCAAACTTATTTTTTTTTCTTATCCGAATATTTGATTTTTTAACGTATATTAACCTTTTTTTTAAAAAAATCTTTTATTTTTTAATTTTTTTATTCACCCCCCCGTACAAAAAGGCCACAGTGCCGGTGGTATAGGTATCGGGTCGTGGCAGGGCCTTTCACTAAAAACCCGCCGGAAGGGGGGGAACACAAATCTGTCAAAAGCTGAACATCCTCCCCTTGGAGGTGGGACGGGGGGGGGTGGGGGGCTAGTTGGGGGTGTCCCCGTCCTTGACCATGGTTCAAAAAAACGTGGTCCGTCGCCAAAAGCCCGTGTAGCTGAACAGAGCGCGTTAATATTCAATCATTCATTCATCACCCCCCATAAATACCACGCCCCCCGGGGGGCCCCCAAATGGAGAATCCCCGGCGTTTGTTATTAGAAAAAGCAGAATAGTCACATTTTTGTATAGGATAGTATTTTCGAACTTTTTTGCTGAGACCCCCTTTTCAATCATAAATACCTCCCTACC
>BMAV01002812.1:0-65697 GCA_019973955.1 Trichonephila inaurata madagascariensis
TCCTATAACTTTGTTCAATAGCCCATTAAAGATGTATCCCCTTTTTTGAAGGTAACATAAAAACAGGTATGCCCAGAATGCCCGTGAATCTTTGGCTTTTTGCTACGTTTACATATACCGTAGCCACGTTTTTTACGGCAGTATCTTCTTTTCCCTTTTTTATTAAATCTTTGAGATGGGTTGGTAAATTCATTCCCCAAAATTTTACAAAAGATTTAAAACTACCAATACATCTCAGCTACAAAGCCTGGTATAAACTTCAATACTTGACTCTTTTTCATTACAAAAAACCATATATGTTCAGTAATAAGAAATGGTTGGCCGAATTCTTTTTCCAAAACGAAAATTCTTGGCCAAGCTTTGGGAAATTTTAAAAATTTAATTGAAATACTATTATTTTCGCATTCTTTCATACAACAGATATTTTTATGTTTAACAATAAAGTCATATTTAAAATTTCATTTATTTTCCTTTTCCCCGAAAATTTAAACCATACAATTTCAGTTTTTTTGGCTAAAACAGAAACATTCAATTTTAATGGATTCACTTACTTTGACGGGGGAATACAAACAATTTTTCCCTATTTTCTTTTTCTTTTTTTTAAAACGCGGGTTTGAAAAAAAAATTGTCGTGCTTTTGATATGGGGGTAGTACCCCAAGCTGTTTTTTTGTGCGCCAAATGGGCGATAATATTACAATATGGTTAGTTTAAATATTTTTATCGTCTGGATTGGTTTCCATGGAAAAACGTATATTAAAAAATTTTATTCGTTTTTTCCCTCTGTAACTTTAATTTCAGACGATATTTTAAAAATTTAACCATTTCAGTTTAATTTTTTCTATTTGCGTCTTCTGTTTAATTCTGGGCTACTTTCGAATATGGATATTTCTAAAATAGGTGAGTACTAGAATATTTTTTTTTTAAAAGAATAAGTGCTGTGCTTTTAATTATCGCTATAAATAGTTAATTTTCGTTTTAAAAATATATATATATATATATTTTTTTTTTACGTTCTTTGTTCGATGATACTCGTTGCAGGAACTTGCAGTGCAAGTTTCATATAGCAAGCTTTCACTACTTTGTAATTGTTATTCTAAATTAATTTTAACATGCATTATGTAATTATTTTATTCATAATGAAAAAAATGCAATTATTACTATGTGTAATCATCATATAATATTCGTTATTTGTTTCTTTTAGCATTTATTTATAACTATTATTACATATTTTGTTATTTATTTATAATATTGTTATTTATAGTAATTATTATTTAATTATAATTATTATCTTATTTATTTATAATTATCTTATTTATATTTGTAACTATTTCTTTTGTTTATTTATAGCTATTCTTATGTTTATTTATAGTTATGTATTACGAGTTCTCTTATGCATTATTTTTTTACAATTCGACGATTATTCTTTTTAATAATTACTATTTAATTATATTATATGATTATTATTTCTAATAACCGTTATAAAATCGTACTATATGAATATTATATATAATTACGATAAAATAATATTATATGCTGCTTATAATACTATTATTAGTTCATGTTACTTTTTATTACATAATATTATTATTCATTATTTATTGATTGATCTAGGTTATTCTCAATCTCTTCCTATATTTTTTATTTAAAATACATTTCAATGTATTTCAAAACAATTCTTTTAAATTATTGTGTATCATTAAATTACCGCTTGGCCGCCATATTGGATTTCATTCCAGCAACAAGCAGCACTTGGCGCTATTACCCCCGTTATCAAATTAGTTCCACGAGTGCTTGAAAAGGTTTTTACTCACATTTTAATGTTTTGACACATGTCGCCAAAAATGATGCCAACGTGTGGCTGTATTTGTAATTCTTTGAATACCTAATTAGTTTTATCAATTAATTTTAATAATTATAATTAAATTATTGTATTGTCATCCAAAATAATCATGTATATAAAATTTCAGCTCAATTGAGCGCTTGAAAATTTCACCAAGATAAATATAAAGTGAGTGTGAGCTAATACGCTACTTATTACTATTGCAACAGTGCTAATGTTCGAGATAAATCTCCAAGTCGGCAACCTCGATTTTGCATGTGTTGTACATGCAACTATGCGCTTCTATTAAAGTTTCAATAACGTGTAAGTACCGAAAATACCCGTCATGCACACAAAAGAGACTAAAAATTTTGTAACAATGTTTAGATTGTTAATTTAAAGTGAAAAGTTAATAATAAATAATGAATTTAGGTGAAAACACAATTCTACAACACATACACAAAAATTTCTAAATAACTATTTTCAAAACATTTTCAGCAATCCCTTTCACCCATTTGAAAATTTTTTGAGAAAACATTTTTTTTATCTAAAACATATTTCTAACAGTTATTTTTAGGAGCTAATACTCAGACAGAGGCTTAAAAATTCTCCACATTAATAAGTAACACAGCCTCATTTTCCTCATATATTGCCCAATATGTTTTTTAAGGCTACTGATTTTATTATTTTTTTATAAGGATCCTGCATTTAGCAATAAGTCTCTTAAGTAAATGATCCTTTTTTCATAAGCTTTTGCAAAATCTTTACTAATAAAACTATCCACAAGAATTTAGGTACCTACTTATTTATCAATGTCACCACAACCAAATTTGCACAGCTAGGATATCATATTTGAAAAACAATATATATATATATATATATATATATATATATATATATATATAGTAATATAAAATAACAGTAAAAGTACTAGAACCTACAGTGCTAAAGCAGGAAGAAATTGGAATTCACCAGACATAACAAATGTAGATACAAAAAAGTCTTTGGACTAAACTGGAGACCTATTATGATTTCTAAAGCTGTCGCTGAATTAGGCCAGCGAATTAGGGTTAGCAATGCTTTACGGATCCTACCTTCCCCGTTCAACAGAAACTTTCGACATAATCGTGAATTGAAAAAACAAACAAACAGATAACATATTGGTGAAAAGTGGCACAATTCCTATGGAGGAAATTTGGCTGTGGTGATATTATAGGAATATGTAACAAAAAAATAGTAAATAGAGGAATTTGTAAATGTTCTGGGTTCCTTTATAATAAAGACTTGTCTCAAAAGTCACCAAGAAAGGTTTCAAAAATTTATCCAGTTCACAAAATGCTAGGAAAGGGAGTCCTCCTGATCTTCTGAAAGTGGAAGATAAAAATCAGGGTTTCGAACAGTAATTTTTTTCATTCCAGTTCAACTAAAAAAAATATATCGGTTCACTTGAGGTTTTCATTCCACCAAAAATAATGGTTTTCAGTTCAGTTCTAAATGAATAATTGTATATTATATATATTCTTATTTGTACTAGAAATATAATTCTGTCATAAGCAAAAATGTAATTATATGGTTTATATGTAATGATGATAAGTTTTTGGTTAACATTAAATTAGAAAATATTGATAAATTGATTACAATAACAAAATGAACTGAAGATTCGAAAAAATACATATCCCCCCGTTTAGTTTTGGTTTTCATTCCGACCAAAATAACGTTTTATTCTGGTTCAAAGCTCTAATAAAAATCAAATTTAGAAATTTTTTTCTAATCCTCAATAAAGCATTTAAATAGGATTAAGTTCCTTGCAATGTAAAGATTTGTAATATTAAAAATATTTATAAAAAACAGACAAAACATTTTATTCCTAAAACCTTCTAAACATTTATATTATTAAAAACACAAAAGTTAAATATAAATCTAAAAAATATAAGCTAACTACAAGCAGAAGAAAAATTAATGTATTTAATTGTACATATGGAGAAAAAAATTTTTTAGCTTTACTTGTGTATTACACGGTTGACCAATTCTTCAATGAGAGCATATTGCCAAATGCATATGTAGCCAACAGTGAAAACTGCTTCCCTGCATGAGCAAACAGAATATTCTAGTTTGACCATACAATGGCATTTTTTAGGGGGGGGGGAGGCAAAATCAACATTCAATATAAAGCTTTAGTACCAAAAAAAAACTTATCCTATAGTACTGGATATACAGAAAATAACCACACATTAATAAAATGAAAAAATATGGCAGAGTAAAATCATTCATAATTATGGCAGTAAATAACAAAAACAATGATAAAAATAAAATATAGAAAAATGATAAAAATTAAAAAAAATTTGTTCAGATTTATCAGTAGATTTTTAATAACATCTTGAAAGTTTAAAATCAAAAAGCACAAGAAGAATCTAAATTGCAAAAATTATACTTTAGAGATTCTAAAAAGTTCTATATAATGAATTCAGCATGTTTATTGATTTGAGTAATCTGATTTAAAAAATGCTTTTATACTTTTTGTGGAGCAAGGTAACCAGAATTTGACGAAATTATCAAAAAAATCCAAACCAAATCATCTTTAAATTTAAGAACTTAAAAGGTTTAACACAGGAAAAATTCCAGTATATCCATCACAAGTGGACTATGGCCACTAAAATGTCATAAAGTCCAAATAAAGTTTCATTTTGAATTATGCTATATTTTTTAGCAGAATGTTCACAGCTACTGACATACATGCAGCAACTCCGTTTTACACTGACTAGGAGCAGACCTTGATAGAAAAGGTATAAACCGAATAGTTTCATTTCTGCAGAAAACTGCCAATTATTCTAATTCTAAAGATATGAAGGTTTACTCTGTATTAGTCACACACACACATTTCACTTGTGAAGGTAAAACTGAATTCTCTCTTTCAATAAAGTACATCATTTACACTTGAGGGGGGGTGAAAGCCAGTTAAATTTTGAAACAGATGAAATTTCTTTTGTAAAACCGGACAAGGAGAAAGAATTATTGACATCAATATTTACAGCTTAAATTATACTACCTGAAAGAGTTTCGGGTAAGAATGAAATGAAGTATCAATTTATCCATTCTGCTTATGGTTTAAATAACACTTTCGTTAGTAACTTTTCATATTAGTGGAGAAATTTTGACTAAACGTTTACTTTTTCTGAAGAGCCTTCATCCACATCAGATTTCTTAATTACATATAATAAATAAGCATAAATTCTTAATTACGTATAATATAAGCTGCTAAAACACTACTCTATACTGGCTCAGATTTCACTGTATTTCTGAAGGCTTATTATTATTTTTTAAGCTTTTGCAATCAATGACACAGACACAACGTCTGAAAGATGGATTTTGAATCGAGGCAGTTCATTCTCATGTGGAGGTATCAAGGTAATTTAGTGCATCCTGAAATAGGGCTTCCAAATTATGGAAACCCAATATCAGCTGCAGGACTTCCAAGAGTAACCATAATCAAGGATGAATATACAGTAATACCTCGACACGCTACCCTGATTTTCACAAATTCAAAGTTATGTGATTTTCAAATCTCGTCGATTAGTCTTTTTTTCCCATCATTAAAACTCAGACGGAATAATTCTCAGAGCCTGATGAAATTGACAATTTGATCTTACCTGACAAATAAATTCAGAAGTGGACAGTGATAATGTTCAACAATTCGGTTCCCCAATGGGCTGTTTGAACTCATAAAATCGTGATTAAAGTGAATTGAAGATAAAGTTCTTCAATTTTCCCCTTATTCAACATTCCCAAAAATCGAGCATTCAATCAGAAGATCGAGTGATGATTGGTAGTTTGACAGGCCTCAGTTTAATTGAAAAAGAGTTACAAATTTTAGGAAATACATAATCCAACGAAAAGCGTATTTTTTTTAACATAAGAAGTAAACAAAATTATTAGCATGGAAAAAGGTTTGCGGGAGAAAAGAAAAAACTCTTTGAGCCATTAAACTACTTGTTTGGTTTTATGAAACCTCATATACCAAAATAACTTTGGTTTGCGATTTTGTATTTGTGTTATCTAAGAATTTACTAAACATTGTTTTCTAAATAATTATTTTCTTTTGTCTCCAGCTAGAACTAAAAATAATTTTTATATATGTATTTAAGTGCGAAGTTTTACGACAAGTGGTTATCCCCTTTACCCAAACACGTAAGTTCGGAGTATTACTGTACTGTATTATTCTGGCTATTTTGACTTGTACTGCATTACTATTTTGGCTAATTTGATAAAAGGGGGGAAGCGCCAAGGGATTTTATGTTCGCCAACATGGGCGATAAAATTGCAATATGGTTGGCTTGAAATTTCTTTCGTTCGGTGATGTGGTTGCCATGAACTAACTGTACTCAGGGCTGATAATAGCAGGTGTGTAGCGCGTGCATCGCACCTGAGCGGCAAAAACAAGGGCCGGCCGCATACAGTTCTGTTAATCAAGCCAAAATTTTTTATGAATTTCTCAAAATAAAACTTTTTATTAGTCTAATACATACGGTGAATTTTAAATAGTTTGTGGAAAATCAAAACAAGTCCCGATTTCCCAATAACATAGCATTTAAAGGGAAACACTACGTTCGGAACCGTGATTTTCCAAAAAGGGATAAATGGATAATTTTAGATATTTGTTCATTTGATTAGAATATATGTAAAAAATGGTTTTGGACAGTTTGACAAAAAAATTTTTTTACAATATTTTGTCAAAAAAAAATTTGAATAATCTTTTTTTAAAATGTTCTCCTTTTATAAAAAATGTTCTAAAATAATATTTCGCGCACTTCTTATATAAAATAAGACTTCTCCAGAGAGTCTGAACTAGGATTTTTGAAAAAGTCACATTATTTTTAGAGTTACCACCAATAGACTAAATTCATGATGGTCACATGATAACGGCAATCACGTGTTTCCCATTGATTAAAAATTGACATACTAGTTGTTTAACTTGTAAAATTTAAATAACATTTAAAATTTGATATATTTGGGTAAAGAGTTCATGTGTTAAAATTCTTCAAACAGTTTTCAAAATTAAAAAAAAAAATACTTGCATTATACAAATACTTTTAAATTAAGTGCATTTTATTTAACGATGTGCATTATTATATCGTAGACAAATATGTACTTTCTAAAAGAAAGTTCCTGCAAAAAGCAAAAGTTGGCAACAGTGAAGCACATGAACTAATTGGCTGGAAACGCGTGATTATATTTATGATATAATTATGACGTCGCATTAATTTATGAACTGATTGGCCGAAAACACTTGGTTCAGTTATCATGTGACTATGACGTCACATGAATTTAGTCCATTGAAATATAATTATCGGCGTTTTTTTCTTAAAATTGCTACCCTCTGTTGTCGTAAAATATGGATAAACCCACTTCTAAGTTATATATTTCAAAAATTCTAGTTGAGCCTCTGTACAGAGGTCTGAGCTATATACAGGCGAAATATTATTATAATAGAAACATTTTTCACAAAAGGAGAACATTTTGAAAATGGATCATTCTATGTTCATCTTTTGTCAAAATATTGTACTTTAATAATTTTTTATTGTAATAATATTTTTAAAACAATCTTATATACTTTTTCTAATCTAAGTGACACTAAATATCATAAATATTATCCATTTATACGCTTTTGCAAAATCACGGTTCCGAACGTAGTCGGATACCTTAAGGTACGTTCGGAACCGTGATTTTGCAAAAAGCCTACACAATATTTTTTAATATTTAGTGTCGCTTAGAAAAACTACTATAAAATGGTTTTAGAATAGTATTACTATAAAAATTATTTATGCAATATTTTGGCAAAAAAAGAACTATAGATATTATTTCAAAATATTCTCCTTTATGAAAGATTAGCTTCTATAATAATACTATTTTGCCATATATACTCGACTCAATAAGAGAACTACTGAGTTTTGAAATATATAGTAGAAGTGGATATCATATTTTAACGCATCAAAATGAAAACATTTTAGAAAAATAACACTGATTATTATTTTAATTATTAGTAACTCTGAAAAAAATGTGAATTTTTCAATAATCCTAGTCTAGGCTCTCTTGAGAAGTTTTAGCTGTCAAAAGGCGAAATATTATTATGAAGCATTTCTTATAAAAGGAGAATAATTTGAAAAAAAAAAAAATTCTATCTTAATTTTTTGCCAAAATATCGCACTTAATTTTTTTTTTATTTTGTAATAATATTCTAAAAACAATTTTATACGTGTATCCTAATCTAAATGACACTAAATACCATGACAATTAACCATTTAGACGCTTTTTTTAAATCACAGTTCCGAACGTAGTCGGATACCTTAAAGAAAAAATAGAATATTAGTGTACATTGTGTTGGGTCATATATTCCATTAATGTCTACTCTTTATGCTCATCCTTCATTTGGTAGCAAAATTCGTGGCCAAGTCTGCAATACCGCTAGAAAATTGTTCTTTTTTGTTTATCAACAGTACTAGTGGCGCACTGGGAATCGATGCTTAACGAAGGAGTCTCAAAAATGATTTTTGTGAAAGTTGCTTTACAAAAATATTGTTAAGAATTTTGTGTAAATAATATAAATAACTTGTGTATTTGGATATGTATTGCATTTATATTACTCTATGTTATATTTATGTTTTATGTTAAATTCACAAGCAATGCCGTCCCTTACGTAAAATGGTGATTCAATGGGAACTTGGCGAGATCTTGGAGATAGAGCCAAGATGGTATCATGTTTGGCGACCAAGTTGACCGCCAATCTGGTGACATTGGCGACCATGTTGGCAAGTTCGGGACCCTCTGGATTCTTCTAGAAATTTGTAGAGAAATCCACTAATGTCACGTTCTATGACTCGAACGGTTATCTTTCTGGAAGTTTCCGCCACGGTGCTTGCCGAAACAGTCAGTATTGTTTTGACTAGCGACTAGTAAACTTGCCTTGTCCGTGATTACCAATTAGCTCGGCTGTGCTTGTGAATGATCTTTTACTTACGTGTATTTTTGACACTGTTATTTGTGTCTGAGTGCTATTGAAGGTGTGTATACCTTCTGAGATTTATTCTGTGAATATTGCTGCTGAATCTTGCATTTTGAGGATTGGAATTTCAACAATAAATTCTCATCGCTCTTCAAGAACTGTCTTGCACTTTGCGACCGATTCGCATAAAATCCTCGACCCCGATCAACGTAACAATATCTAATGTGGTACCTGATGGTAATGTCTTACCTGATATAGGAGTGTTTCAATTCAATATGCATTTACATAAATTTACAAGTTTTCAATTTAATCAGTCTTACAATTTAGAAAAACAAAATAGAGCATAAAGAGATCTCATACTGATAGATGAGTTTATAACGTCGACGTTACGCATTAGTCAAAATATGAAAAATTCTCTAAAGGGGCGGCGCATTAAATTTATACACGCGGGTGGGCGATAACCCTAGGATCGGTCGTGACTGTACTGATGCAAAATAAATTTGGCAAGGCTCAAAGTCTTCACGTTGGCGTGCTTTGAAAATTTGGAGAGTGGTGTGCCGTCTCCGTCACTTAACTGTAGTTCAAAATTACAAGTTTCGTCACACATCCTCACCTGATACTATTAAGTATGACCTTAACATTCAATCCACAGCCGCGATTCAGCATTCAATATTGACAACTTTAACCTTGTAGTGTTCATAAAGTCTCATTTTACGTACACTGTGGGAATGTTTATTTGAGCTTTGATATATATGTGGCCTTTTATAACTGAACATCATTTGAATTTTTCTACAGAAATTGAAGATACTCGCGTATTATACCACCCACCTATTTCGTTAAATCAAAAGACGTCGCCAAGTGCCACTATATACAGCCATAGTGGAAATCGCTTCTTCGCACATTCTAAATTATTAACATCCATGACGGTATTTGACGACATTTCCTGAATTGCCGATGTCTTTTCGTATGTGAAATTGGTCATTTTAAATACATAAGTACCAAATTGAATTATTTTTTTATGCAAACAAAATCATGCGTAACTCGATGTAAAGGAGTTTTAATACTTTTTTTGGTACTTACGTATTATTGCAACCTATTGGCGACATTATATGAAACGAAGCACATGATTGTCAATTCAGGGCATACCACACATGCGAAATTAGGATTGACAACTTGGCGAGTTATCTTGAACTTTGACGATTGTTGTGAAATACGTGTAGGTAGATTCGAACCGGGCACCTTCTGTTCCGAACGCCAGTACTTTATCGATCACGCCAAAACGATCGTCTTCGCGTGATGTCTAAATACTGGTTTATTTAGAGATACCGCTACAGTACTCTCCCACCACAATGAGGTGGATAGGCGAACGATTTTTCCCCCGTTCGTTTGTATTTGCAGAGAGAGAGCATGTCTTTATATATATTTATTTTATTCTCTTTCTCTCTCTCATTTTTTATTTATTTATTATTATTTTTTATTTTTCTTCTCTTATTTTTTATTTATTTATTTTTTCTTGCGGTAGATGGCGCCACGACAGTTCAGAAAGTTGCGTTTTCTTACTTCAGTCAACGGGTCACCAATGTAGGGTAGATTCGAACCGGGCACCTTCTGATCCGAACTCCAGTACTTTATCGATCACGCCAAAACGATCGTCTTTGCGTGATGTCTAAGTACTGGTTTATTTAGATACCGCTACATACGTAAGTACCTTTTATTATTATTATTATATACAATTTTAAACTTTTAATTTATCAATTTAAACAAATTCTGAAAACACCTTGCTATTTTTATATTTTTTTTTTTATATAATTCCCAATATTTTGATAGTTATTGACAACACTCAGGGGAGGAAACAATACACAATACCAAGCTGATTAAAACTTTAAAAAAATCAATGTTTTATAAAATGTTAAGATTTAATTTAGGCTCCGTAAGGCCACTCCACACGAAGAAATTAGTTTCGGTATTCACGTATTTTCATCACCGCAGTAAAACTTGTATCACGCTCATCGCGCCGTGATATCAAAGCAACAAAGATTCTTACGTGTTTTATTTGAAGAAAAACGCGTATCTCATGACGCAGTTTTGACTGCGGTGATGCTAATACGTATCTTAACCAGTTAACTGTGACGCTCCTGTTTGAGAGCTCGCAATTATGTGTGACACGGAAATCGAACGATGACGAGTATACTCATCAATCACAGAGTAAAAGTGTCGCTGTAAAAATATTAGATCAAAACGATGGTTTAATTTTATAAAATTTTCATCTTTATTACTAATACTTATTATCTGGATAATATAATTATATACAGTGGGTGATCGGTTAACGAACATAATCCGTTCCCAGCTTGTTCTACCCAGATTGTTCGTCAACGATCATCGATTCATCATAGACTTCTTGTGAAATCGATTAATTCGTTGGAACCCAAAAATTTTAAAAATGTATAATTTCTTAGTAAGTTTTTTGAAAAATCTTACTAAGTCTTGAATATTAATCAACCTTTCCATTTTTGCTTATGGGGCGTTGAAGAACATGTCCAATGTCGATTGCTTTTTTTTTTCAGAATTTTCTTAAGTAATTAATAGCATTTTTCGTTGTAAGATCCCCCAACCCACTGACATCAACGGTTTGGGTTGCCATTGTAAGACAATTCTCTGACATCCTCCCATTTTTTAAAAAGATCTTAATGGCAGATTTGGGCATTGGTCCTCTTTCGTCTTCCTCTTGTTCAGAAGGAGACACATTTCTGTTTCTTGGTGTTCTTCATTCCAAAATTTCTTGGAGTTCTGTCGTCAGTTCATCTTCATGTCTCATTATGAGTCTTCTATGTCATCCTCGTTCACCTCCAATTCCCGATCTCTAGCAGTTGTCAAATTTCATCCCATAATTTCAGAGTCTCCCCTGATCACCTCCGAATATGTGTTCGTTGCCCAAAACACAAAAATCTTTCTTGAAAGTGTTCGTTACCCGAATATTGTGCCGTTATCCAAACAAAAATCTTTCGTGAAAGTTTTGTTTGATCTGTTCGTTAACCGATCCCTGTACTACCTATCTTATAATAGGAAGATCTGGTAGGTGTTTTTAGGTTGATCACGTCCTCTTACCAGAAAGCATCCTCTCCTTTCCCCCCTCAATAAAATAACTATTCTTTAGGCAGCAAGGCATTGGGCCATTACTCTCGGCACATAGTTCTAACATCAAACAATTGGCATTTACACCACTCGATAGCTATTTAACTTTAGACCAGCAGGTATTAATGGGCTCAGTGCCTGGTTCGGTGCCATTGCCCTATGCCTGACCATACCTGAAGGAAACCCTATAATATATCAACTTTCTGACATTTGCCCCTTTTAGACTTAAATCTAAAAACATTATCATCGCATATAAGTAAATTCGTTTTGTGTACTTATACGCTGTTTCAGCCGGTGCATATAAGGGCGCATGAGTTTGTCAATTTTTCATATTTTTTATTTATTTGTTTTTATTTATTCTAAACATTTTGAAATTTGAGAATATGTTTTGTTTCTTTCAGAAATTATACTTTAAATAGTCAATGGTCACTATACGTTTTACGCATGACGAGTATACTCGTCAATACACAAATCCTGGAACTTCTCCATGACGAGTATACTCGTCATACACAAATCCTGTTTCCATGACGAGTATACTCGTCAATACACAAATCCTGCACTCTCCATGACTATACTCGTCAATACACAAATCCTACAATTTTCCCCCATGACGGGGTATACTTGTCTCACACAAAATCCTACAACTTCTCCATGACGAGTATACTTGTCAATACACAAAATCCTACAACTTCTCCATGACGAGTATACTCGTTAATCTCAGTTAACTGGTTAATTTCTTTCCGAATAGTTGATTAAACTATTTAGTGATAACACATAGCAAAGACTGAAAAATATCTTTGAGCATAATAATTACGTATTTAAATTTAATCACTTATTTTTAAACACAGTTGAAAGATTTCTCTGAAAAAATACCTCGCCTATAAAAATGAATCATTATATCACTTAATTAAAGAGGAAAGAGCACGGAAGGCCTCGAGCCAAAATATGAAATTGCACCAAAAAACAACCCAAAACTTAACTGTCCCTGTTAGATTCCCGAGCGAGAAAAGCGAGACTTTTTTTTTTTAACCCGATGCCTGGAGTTGTAGAAAGCTGCAAAGTTTGATGAACCTTACATCTGACCCATTCAGTTATTTCCTTTAAGCCAGAAAAACGCGGGAAAAAACGTGCACTTTCTAGGTGCAGTGTTCCGTGCAAAAATAGTCCAAAAAAAGAAAAGGTTTGGGTGAAAGTTTTAAATGACTTATTGAAAAATCGATGCGTGTAATGGAATATTTATGAATTTTTATTGAAGTTTTCAGTTAGCCATGTGTACAGGGCCTATCCTAGCAGGTGTGAACCACAGACGGTCTGTCCATCAAATGAGACTTTTACGAATTTCTCAAACTAAACCTTATTAACCGCTTGCCTGATTATCCCGGGTTAGTATATATTGCAGCTAACTATCCCGAGAAAACTCGGGCGAAGCAGAATTTGTTTTGTCACGGTTTTACTCAGCCTGGTGGAAATGGAAGGATATATTCAGCTTTGATTGGCAGTTTGCAAAGTTTTGTTGGTTTCGTGGATCTTTTGTCGGGACAAGTCATGTATTTTCCTTATTGTATAGTATACGTTGGCTTGTGGATTAATAATGTATAAAGAAGGATAGTTACGTTGAAAAAAAGCAAAATAATGGCGATGATGCAAGATAGCGAAAGCGATGATTTTTCAGATAGTGATTATGAAGAGGTGGACATTGGAAACAGTCGAAGCGATTCTTCTGTATGTAGCCTATATTTTGTAATGTAAATCAGGAAGTTTTTTTTTCACGATCACCTAAAAAATTTAGAGTGGAATTGATTGAAAGAGTAATTTCAGAAAATCATCGTGGCAAGTTTTCTGCCACATCAGGAAGACCCAGCATTAGTCCTTCAACACTCAAGTTAACATCAGGGCATTATCTAGATGTTATTCCTGCTATTGAAAAAGAAATCAAATCCAACGAGACAGTGTACTCTGTGCTCCCGTAAAAGAGATTCCAGAGGTAAGCCAGTAAGAAAAGATCAGATACCAGTGTACAGAATGTCAGGTATCGCTTAATGTTGTCCCTTGTTTCAAAAACTCTCAGCCAAAGACTGATATTTAATTTTTTTCCATTTGCCCGAGATAACTTGGGATAGTAAACTAATATTAAAACTAAATGCTTTTGCACCTGTAAAAATTAAAAATTAAACTTAAAATCTACATATTTTGTTTCGTTTCATTGTATTTAATAATAAAATAAAAAATGATCATTTTTTGCAATTTATTTCAAAAAAATCTGTAAGGGAAGAGGTTAAAAGTCGAATAAATACGCTGAATTTCAAACATGTCCCGATTTCCCGATAGCACAGCATAGTTTAAGAAAGTGAGTGCGAAGTGTATTGTTCCATTGTCCGTTAATGTCTACTCTTTACACACGTCCGTCATTTAATATCAAAATTCGTGGCAAAGCTGGCGATTTCACAATAGAAAAGGTTTTCTTTCTTATCAGCGGCACTATGGATCGTTACTTAATAAAGGCGTCTCAAAAACGATTGTTGCTAATGTTGCTTTGTGAAAATATCTAATATGGTGTTGCGGTATCATCTATATAAGCCAGTAACAACCTCTGGACTGACTTGATCATTTTGATCTAGTGGTTAAGTTACTCGACTTCGGATCAATAGGTCGCTGGTTCTGTCCTGACGGATATGCGCTACTTCATTGGTGACTCTGGCTGAATTCAGAAAAGGCAACCTTCTGATCTGTCGTGGCGCCATCTACCCGCGAAAAGAGCAACCAAAAACTCGCCAGACTCACTTGCCGTAGCAAAATAAACTCGCCAGACTCACTTGGAGCAGCAAAATAAACTCGCCAGACACACTTGGAGCAGCAAAACAAACTCGTTAGACTCACTTGGGTCTGCAAAATTGTCCGACTCACGTGATGCAACTCCTCCAATAACACTAACAACTCACACGGTCGCCATAACACACTTATCCACCGACTCACTGGTGGGGAAGTGTGCCCTCAAACTGAAATGATAATTTTGGTATAGTGGTTAAGTTACTCGGCTTTGGATCCATAGGTCGTGGGTTCTGTTCTGTCGGATATGCGCCATTTCAATGGCTAATATTACCTAAGCCATAGAAGTACATAAATTCAATATATATTTGGGGGAATAAAAAGTTTTCGATTTATAATAAGCTTTACAACTTAGAAAAACAAAACAGAGGAAACATGTTATTTTTGTGCCTATTTGCATATTTATTAATATTTTACTTTTCACTTTTATACAGGTAGATGTGTGAGTTTATAACGTCAGAGTTAAGTTAAAAATATGAAAAATTCTCTAGAAGGGCGCATTAGGTTAATTTGCACACGGATGACTTACACCCTAGGATCGGTCCTGCATGTGTAGTAATCGCTGAATCCAATAGTTCTTGTTAGATATAATACCAACGTCCGGATAGATCATTGGTCTTCAAACTGTGTTCCACGGAACCCTGGGGTTCCAAGAGGCATATCCAGGGGTTTCATGATTCAAAATAAAAAAAATCGGGGGTAGGGGGAATGTGTGTGAAAAAGGAATTCCTGTTTTCTGTGGATTGGATCAAAAGTCTGAAGGAAGGATTCGATCTGAGCACCTTATGTTCCATAAGCGAGTACTTAAACGATCACGCCAAAACGATCGTCTTCGCGTGATGACTAGTACTGGTTTATATAGATATCACACCGCCACTTTTTCGTCTTTTCAGTATGCTCGCGCCCCCCCTCTAGAGTTGTCAGCGCCCTCTTTGGGGGCCCCCCAGTTTTAAAATGCGGACCATACCTGTTTTATCACTTTAAAAATATTAGTCTTCTAACTCAAGATATATTCTTCTAAAAGTGTGCGGATGGGTTCGGGTTTCATCAAAACACTTCACAATTCAAGGGTTCCTCGAGTCGAAAAAGTTTGAAGACCACCGGAGTAGATGAATGATTATAGCAGAGGCTCTTAAATTGTGGTCCGTAGACCCCTGGAGGTCCTCGGCGCCTTCCAGTGGCTCCACTGAGTCTTTCATGTAACGCTAAAATTTCTCTCTTTAACAGACTCTGAAAGACCTCGAGGAAAAATTGAAAGATGTGTCATCCTAGACTAGAACACTGAATTGCCCTCCCCCCTAATGAAAGAACTCTACTAGAACATGTATTTCGATCAAGAATATTTGGTCAGAGAGAGGTGCTGAAAAACTTGGGAGTCTGTGATGTCAGGTAGAAACATAAAAGGAAGGGCGCGCGGGGGTGATCTAAAGTTTAAGAACCGTTGGATTAAAGTATCAAGCTCGTGGCTAGCGATGTTACAGTCGAGCCGCATGTTCGAGTCTTGATTCTATTTAAGACCTGATTCTACCAATTGTTGTGAGGAGAGCGGACATCCACCACGTTGTCTGACTGTGGTTCAAAATTATATGTCGGAAAAAGAACTCGGCACCTTCTGATTCGCAAGCACGTAACATACCACTAGACAAAAAGGATCACTCCTATCCGGAGGCTGTTACTGGCTTATTTAGATACCGCCACATATATCTGGCTGTGTTTAGTAGACCAGGGCCCTAATTGGATTTAATTTTCTTAATGCCCAACTATAAAACAACGCGAGAGCTGTTGGTGACGAGCCACTATCAGATGACGAGGATGACACTTGGGCTGACAGCTCACTTACTATATTTCCACACCATGCCAACGTTAAGACTTTTAGCCTCGACAAATTTAACATACATCAGCCCTTTTACATGGCATGTCTTCTGAGGCACTAAGACTCAATAATGCTAGCCACGAGTTCACAACCATGAGCACTCGGTTGTTGCGGTCACTACTGTAGTCCTAAAGGAATGCTCCAAGTCCTGATAGACCAATCTGATCTGAGTGAGGATATTCTGTAGATTTAATAAATATTATATGTTTCTAATATTCCTGCAATTTTAATTTTGTCACACTCAAATGTATTTTGTTATCACGCTAGTTTGATATCACGGGGCACGCGTAAATTGTTGTTTATGTTCGCGAAGATGGGCGATAATATTACAATATGGTTACCTTAATATTTTTGCAGTTTTTGGAATATTGCAAGTTTTCAGTACTTTTATAATTGATCTTCATTATTAATTTTAATGTATATTATGTAATTATTTTATTAATATAATATAAAAATACTATTATAATATGTAAAAATATTCGTCCTTTATAATGGTTTTTCATTATATTTATTTATAAATACTATTACATGTTAATTATTTATAAATATTATGTTCTTTATTTATAATTATTTTGTTATATTCATTTATAATTATATTAATATATATTATTTTTTTTTATAATTATTGCGTTATATGAGCATTCTTATGTACAATTTTTAAAATATTACAATGCGATGATTATTCTTTTATAATTACTATTAAATTACATCTGATTATTATATGTAATTATTATTAAATCATACTATATGAATATTGTATATAATTACTGTTAAATTATATTATATACTGTATAATATTATTAGTACATGTTACTTTTCATTATATTATATTGTTATTCATTATTTGTTGTTTGATCTTGGTTATTCTCGCACGCGCGATCTCTCCTTCTTCTTTTGATATATATTTCAAAACAATTCCTTAAAATTATCATCCTGATGATTTGAAACCGCTGGCCGCCATCTTTGATTCCATTCCAGCGACAACAAACGCTGCTTGGCGTGATTCCTCTCTCGCACCAAACAGCGCTTGGTGCCTTGCCCCGTGATATCAAACTAGTTATATTTGTGTAAAATTGTAGAACTTTAGTAATTTACATTGCAAAAAAGTAAAATTTACACCAATATTGTGTAATGCCTTCTATAATATTCGTTTTAAATGTTTTTTTTAAATTAATGTCACACACTGGAATCACACGATGCGCTATTAATGGAAAACCTTGTAACTGTAGTCTCATGAAATTTGCTTCAGTTTGAATCAGGGGTACTCAACCTTTTTTCCCGCCTAGCCGCATACATATGGCAGATATTTCATGTGGACCGCAACACATGAGGATTAACGGGAAAAAAACATCCTTAGACCAAGGCAGTATTGGACACATTAAAATGTGGAAAATTGATCAAAATATTAAAACTCACATACACACATTTACGGCTCTTTTAATACTATATTAATCCTTATCAAACACACATTCCCCCCACCTCGTTTTATGCATTTCTTATTGAGTTAGGGGGGTTGTTTGGGTTCCCTTTCATCCATAACCAAGGGCCTAGTTTACATTCTAATATCATACAAAAAAAAGCTGTCATACCGTTAGATGATTTTTTTTCTTTTGATAAAACCTCTTATTTTTATTTCAAATATTAATTCATCAATAAAGAATGGCAGCAAAGAGGAGTTTTGACTGAATTTCCAGACTGAAAACTTGATATTATTTGTTTATAATTAAAATCAGTTTCACATAAAATGGCCACTACTCCAGGTCAGCTCCCCACTTCACTGTTATTTGTCATTACTAACCATTACAGTCACAAATAAAAATACCTTACAATCCCATACGACACCTCATGCGACATCGACAGAAAAATTAGTCGATTTGATAGCTTGATTGATAGAATTTCCTGCTAAATTTTTAATACATTGTTCTTAAAAGGCTGGGTATCACCGGTTTGAATTAATATTTCTCGAAAAATATACGATAGGCTGTTGATGATGAATGCTATAATTTTTTTTTAAACACATTCTGCCTTATTGGGTTTGTTTTTCCAAATTTTTTTACATTAAGGGTTGGGCTGCGTAAGCTCAGCGGTTAAGGTCGCGAATTTCATAACTGGCAGCTGTTCTGATCAAATTATGCTTCGAATCTCGATGCCAAAGATCCATCACATAGATTAATAAGGATTGTGCTATACGATTGATGGATTTGTTTTTGTTTACGTCGCAATCAGAAGCAATACAAATGATATTGATGAAAGACTTCGTAATTTTGAACTAAGGTCAAGTGACAAGGACCCCCTGAGCGGGCCCACTCCTCCTAACTTTCCCATGCCAAAGGGTTATCAACCGAACCCCCCGATTTTTAAAGGGCCCCCGGTCATATTGCTCTGAAAAAATTTCTTTTTTAAAACATTGGAAAAATTTTTTGAAAAGGGGGTTTTTTTTTACAAAACAATTTATATATTTTTTTTTGGGCGTTCGGTTATGAAAAACCCGGGTACGAAATTTGTAAAAATTTTTTTTATTTGAACAAAAAATTTTAGGAAAATTTAAAACATTGGGGGTTGGCCTTTGTAGGAAAACAATTCAAATTTTTATCTTAAACAAAAATTTGAAAAAATATCATAAACGAATACTGCACTTTTCCTGATCTTTTTGAGGTAATAAAAGGCTTTTTAAAATCTTTTGGAAACAACAAATTTTTTCAGTGGTAATAAAACGGGGTGACAAAGACATCCTAAAAGTTTGTTATTTTTGGTAATCATAGAAATTTTTTACGATGCAAAAATTTTGTGAAGGAGTGTTTCTTTAAAAGCTTCCCAAAATTTGTGTTATTGAAAAAAAAAAAAAATAAAAAAAGCAAAAAAGGGGTTAATTTTTCATCAATTTTCCACATTTTAAATTTGTTGTCTTGGTCTTAAACCTTTTTCCCCCCCTATTTATTTAATGTTGCGGCCCGGGAAATGGTGACAATGTTCGGCCCACAGAAAAAAAGGTTTAGTCCTCCGACTTTGGGGCTTTGACAGATTTGTATCGCCTACTCCCACATGGCGGTTTCTAGGTTTCGAACCCGAGACTTGATAAAACCGGTACTGACTTCCTGACCACGATCATACTTTTAATGGAAATGGTCTTTAATATCCATACCCAGAGATAAGTTTTAAGATACCATCTTAAGTGTCGATCTTATGGAATCGTGGGGTTTGAAATTACGGAAGTTGTCAGCAGTAGCCTTCAGTCCATTTCCCGCTCTTTTCCCATTACCGGAAAATACCGTATTTACTTAATCTAAGCCGCATTTTTCCCCCAATGATGATGCTTCTGAAAATCGGGCGCGGTTTTGAATCGAAAAGGGAAAAAAACGTTTGATGGAGCAAGAGAAATTACAGGTTCCTGTATGTATTTAAAAGTTTATAAAACTGGTAAAATAACTAATTTATTAACATAGCTCTCCTTTTTAGTTTATTTTGATTGTAAAACTTTATATCTTGAGATAAAAACTTTTACACTGTTTTTCACAGAAACTTGAGAATTTGGGAGTGGGTCTTAGAATCTATGGCAGCTTACATTCGAATAAATACGGCCATTTCCGAAAATATATCAAAATTTGCGAAATTTCTAAAAATTAGTCATTTTTAATTTATAACAATTACACAAAATAAGGATATTCGTAAATTCTAAAGTTTATACTTGATGTATTGAGCTACAAAATACACAAATAAAATATACTAATTATTAATTTTTTTTAAGTAGGGAGGAGGGAACAAGCAATGATTGCTTTTATATATTTTAGCCTAGTTTTTAGTTTAGTTTTGAACAACCTGGAAGCATAAAATGCCCTGTCATTTTCAAATGATTTTGGAGGAATAGTTTCAAAGTCATAACAATTCTTGCTTCACTATCTTTCTCAAGCAATAATTCTTGCTAGTTGAAAATATATTCCCTTCAGTTGGTTTGCATTTTAACGACCATTACTGTTTATGAGTATAGTATGTACCGGGTGTTTCAAAAGTCACGCTCATGAAACTTTGTGGTTGAGTTTTAAAGACACAGATGAATTATGTTAACAAACAGGATAAAGGAGACACAAAGGTTGAACTGTTATCCTTATTGTCAGGTGCCAGACATGGTAAAATAACAAATGTTCAAAATGATGTCCGTTTTCCTGGACATACTATTGAACTTTTTTCACCAGATTGACACTTTACGAAGAGTGTGAGAATTAATGTCCGATATTGCGTGAAGGATGCTACTCTTAAGTTCATCAACCGCGCGTATGGGGATTTTTCTTGAAGGGGACCCCAAAGAAAAGAATCCTGAATGAACAAGTCCGGTAAACAAGGTGGTCAAAGTCCTTTGGAAATGACACGGGCATCGAAAAATTCAGTTAAAACTTCCATATCGTCCCGTGATGTGTGACACGTTGTGCCGTCTTGCTGCAACCAAGCGTACCTTTCATCATTGTTCAGCAAAGATTTGAATTCCGTAATGATGTTTATGTAGATGAACTTCTTTGTAAAGAGATCTCCACATCTGCCACTTTCGTTTTGACTATGGACGCTCTACCCGATCGCTTCCTGTCTGCAAGCGATCCTGTGTCACGGAACCATTACGCTAAAAGTGTTATCGTTGATGCATTTGGTGCTGTTTCACCTGGATATTTCTGCTGAAATACATTTATCACACGGCAATGAGATTTTATAGCGAAATAAAATTCATTGATGGCTATTCATTACTCTTGGGAAAACATCATGCATCTCCCGTTGTGCTCAAATGACTACAACTAACAAGTATTTTGAAACTGATGCCTGATAAGTTCAAAACTTCTTATGATGGGAGCCTTGCTGCCACCTAGTGACAGAAATCTCAACCAACCCTTTTGGTCTTTAAGCAACAAGGATTACCATGTGGATGTGAGTGACTTTTGAAACATCCGGTAATTTGTCATTTACTACCGATAGTTTTTTTTATTATATAGAAAAGCTCTTTGTAACACAAATAAGAAGCTCTGAAGTCATTCGCACAAATTTTATTGTTTGTAAAAAAGAAAATCAAATTTTCAAATGAATGCAAGGAAGTATTTTTAGAAGATACATAGTAGTATCTCAATCAAATGGCTATCGAATTTCGTGCTTAAATGACGAAAGGATAATTTGATTATAAATACCGTTTTAATTAAAGATGAACGCGTTCTTTAAGCCTCCTCGCAGGAAGAAATCTCAAGGTGTTAATCGATATGTTATGGTATCTGAATCAAGTCCATCGATAGAGGTTGTGATACGCTATTTCAGCTTCGCTTCAACAGAAAGTTTAGGAACGAATATCTTGTTCTTTACGTATCCCCACAAGAAGAAGTCACAAATGTTGAGTCAGGACTTCTGGATGACCATTGGGTAAGTGACATGTTGCAGTCCTCGGCTCGTCCAATCCATCGATAAGGGAGATGTTCATCGAGGTAATCTTGCACGTCCAACTCTGAGAATGAAGTTTTCAATATAGTCCTGCAAATGGGGCATCAATTAAAGAGTTAACATATCCAAAATGTGGCTTCGTTGAAGGGTGGTTCGAACACTATCTGCGAACTTTGTCATAGGTCCTGACGAGGCTCGATTCTTTTGCGATATAATCGGCCTCGTCCAGGACCCCATAGTTTTAAGTTTTTCATGACATTGTGAGATTTTCTGTTTGGAGGTTCTTTTCTGAATCGTGATAAAAAATGTCGTTGTATGGCAGTTGCGGATTCCGTTTTGCTATTTTCAGAAACACAAAAGCCTTCTCCACTGGATACCACATCTACCTTACAGTTCGCCAGATGGTGAGCATCTTTGACTGTCTTACAGCATCTGGAAAGTGTACATTTCTTTAAAAACCACCTTGTATGATCGTTTGTTTTAAAAAAAATAGACATAAATTACATACTTTTTTTTAAAAAATTTCAAGTATGAATTTTATAAATTGAATTTTACTTGAATAATTATCTTTAAATCTAATCATTCAATAAATAGTTGCCATTGGTGATAAATTTTATCTAGCATTTTTAACTGTAAAAATCAGCGTTGATTGAAATTTATATAGTTGTTCCAAGTCCATACAGGATTTTTTTTTAACTTGCTCAGGCACTTCCCCTGAAGCCCGAGCGCGTTTGGGGGAAAAACCCCTTTTTTCTATTTCTTTCGTTTTTGCCCGTATTTTTGCTCGTTTAGTGCAATGCTTCAAAAAAGATATCTCAAATGGGTCTGAAAAGTTGGGGATTAAAAAAAAAAAATGTCTAAACCGGTTTCAAGGTGGGGGTTTTCTGATTCTTTTAAATTTTTGGAAAGATTTTTTACTAGATCGTTGTACCACAAGCTACAAACCCTATTTCCCTTTTAAATTTTGAAAAAAGGCTTTAAACAAGAAAAAACCAAATAAAATAAATTAAAAAAAAGGAAAGGAAATAAAAAAAAAAATTCCCCTTGATATTTTTTGTTACGAAACAAAACAAGGAAAAACTTCTTCCTTTTTTGGGTTTGGTTGATAAATAGATTTTTAAATTAAAAAGGGGTTGGAAAGAAAAAAATTCAAAAAAATTTTTTTCCCATCCTTTTAGAAAAAATTTAAAAATGTTCCCTTTAAACAAAAATTGGGAGGAAAAATTTTTTGGGGTTTTTGGTTGAAAAAAAAAGTTTTTTGAAAAAAGGGGGGAAAAAAAAGGAAACCCAGGAATTTTTGTCTTTTTTGGCAAAAAATTTAAAGTTTCCCTTTTCCCAAAAAATTTTTCCCCAAAAAAGTTTTGTTTTTTAAAAAAAAAATTTTTTTTTAAAAAAAAACCCAAAACATTTTTTTTTGGAAAATTTGGTTTCTTTTGGGTTTTTTTTCAAAAAAAAAACCAAATTTCTAAAACCCCTTTTTTTAAAAGAATGGGCCCCAAATTTGGGGGAAAACTTTTTTTTTCGGGATAAAAGGGGAAATGAAAAATTAATATGATTTTCCCTTGGCTTCCCTTTTGGGAGAGCAGCTTTTTTTATCAAAATTTCTTTTTTTAACCCGAGTTTAATTTATTTTTTCGGGATAGAGTGTGTTTCATATTTTTTCCCTATATCCTAAAAATTTTTTGGGGGTTTTTAAATTTCAATGTATTAAAAAAAAAAAAGAAAGTATTCAAGGAATATTTTGAAATTTTTAAAAACATTTAATTGTTAACAGAGGAAAGAGTTATAATATTGCCAAAGCCATTTTTTTTTTGAAAAAAGTGCTTTCAAGTTTAGTTAGAGCTTTTTAAAGAAAAAAAATTAGCATAATTTTTTAAATTCAATACTTAAACAAATATTTTTGATTGCTGATTTCTTATAATAAGTGATTTCGTTTTTAAAAAAGGGTTACAAAAAAAATTCTTATTTTTTGACAAAAAAGCGAAATTTTTTTCAGGGGGTTTAAATGGTTAAAAAAAGTTGGCAATAGTGTGAGGCACATAAACCGATTTAATTAGTTGGAAACACGAGATTGCATATATGTGATTATGATGTCATCTGAATTAAGCCTATTACTCATACTTCAAATTTTGACTCTTGAGTGTTTATCATTTTATGATAGGAATATTCCAGTTACGTAAAATTAATTAACAACAAAAAGTCGAATAATTAAAAACATTTATTATTTAAAAATTATAAACAATGTATCTAAAATAATACAGGCATCTTGTGAGCAACCAGCACCGGATTGGTTTGAATGACAAGAACAATAGTCCACTTTCGCACATATAAATATAACAGATGGTTCATAAGGTGTTCTCCACACGATGAAATGAAAATGTGCGCGCGTAATACATATTTGCACTATTTATAAATGAATAATTTTCGGTGTGTTCGGTATTGGTTGCAAATATTAAATAACATTTTTACTTCATGTTCTGCTCGTTTAAACATGCAGAGTGAAATGGATAGAGAAAAAAGACGATGATGCTTGAAGATATATATAATTACTATCATACACTAATTCATTATGGCATTACGGATCAAATTTAATGTTAAATTACTTAAATGGTGAGCCACTTCGGGCATCCTATTTATTAGGCTAGAAAAGTTCTGTATTTGAAGACAATAGAAGTGCATCGTTCGAATTTCCTTTATTGTTCATAAAATCCCTTTCTTTATTCAAGCTCTACTCTTGAAGCTTACTCAATACACCACCGTAAAAGTTAAAGTAGCACCCATGAATATAAGAAAATATTTTTGAAGTTATATTTGAATTTTTTCCCCCAGAGATACATCGTCTCTGTAGTCTTAAACACTTAGCTTCAATAGTCTTGAGCAGTCCTCACTGAATAGTTCGAGGTAGAATAATTATGCCGAAAGAAACTACATCTAAACATTCACCACGTATCTCGCTCGACTTTGTAACAATCTGGCGATTTATACATGGATCGTTGGCAGCAGTAAAACTGGTGAACATAAGTTCGCTGGGATTGCGGGTCGTTGTTGCTTATCCAAATCCCGCTGGCACCTGAAAACAAAAGTATTCGGATTCAATGTCCTTTTATTTGTGACTTGTCATTGTGGATCTATCTATTGGCTCCGATTGTCATAACCGCACCGTAAATACTCGATCTTGCCCATTTTCCCGTCTCTGTGTCCTTTCACGGGATCTTCTCTGCCCATCCTTGGGGCTTGCTGGTCTGTTGGCCCATTCTCCAACTCGTGTTGGTGCCCCTCCACTGACAGGTCTTCTTGTAGGGCTGAGGAAATAGCTATTGTTCCCCCTCGTGGCACCAGAAGATCCCATGGATACGGGATGCTCATGTGCTCGACATGGAACTGCCGTTCTTAAAGCAAGATCATCAATGTAACTGCTCATTCTGTCCCTAGGTTGAGAACACGATGAGCTTCGAGATCCACTAGGTTGTCTGTTTTGAGACCTGGGCTGGCGAGCACCTGGCGAACGTGAATCATCATCTGGGGCGAAAGCGGGATTATCGTGTTCTTCAGCTCGGTACACATAATCACTGGGATAGGCAAGAACTCCATTAAGGTTGCGAGTAGAAGGCAAGGAGGATCTATCTTTGTCTTCGTGAGGACATTTCCAACTGCCATCGCTACTTTCGCCGCTGGTACCTAGACCAAGGTCTTTGTCGCCATTTTCTTGCCACAGATCTCCGTTTTGAGCCCTGCTGCTGTTTTCATCTAAATCAGCTACCTTCAGGAGTGGTGGCACGAATCGGATATCGTTTGGCAGATTTCCATTTGTATGCGTAAGCCTTGGAATTTGCCCAGCATTAAAAGACATGATTTCTGGCACTTGTAAAGTTGCCAGTGGTGGTTTTTCTGGAGTTTGCATGGAAGGACAGATGCAACTAGATTTAAAACGACGACAAGTTTTGCAGAGTTTCGAGTTGAAGCAGGAGTCTGAGAGCGAGAGTAACACCGGTAACAATAATATTCCATGGAGTGCTCCGAAAAGAATTACCAAGAATACGGTTTTGAAGAAGGTAAGAAATATATAAGAAGGCGCGAATATTAAAGCAATGACACCTAGAATAGTGGATACACTGCCTTGAAAGATTGGAACTCCAAGAGAATGCAAGGCAGCTCGAATTCCATCTTCAGGAGTCTTCTTATCTGCGGAAAAGTAAGCGTAAGAAATATGAGCTGAATAATCTACTGAGAATCCTATGCACATGATCAGATTTATCATTGAAATTGAATCTAAATTTACGCCCCATAGTGTCATGTATCCAATAACCCCTACTTCAATTGAGATAATGGAAAAGGCTACAAAGACTGCACATTGCAAACTTGGTATAAATACTAAAGATATAACTATCATAACTGCCACTGCTACACAAATTGATTGCATTGATGTATCTCTCACAAGAATAAACTGATCAAAGTAGATGAAGTATTGTTGGAAAACGGTGACGGGGAAAGGCTGGTTGTCTGCTATTTTCCGTAGCTCAAGCACCATATCCTTTTCTTTGTTAGCATCGGTTATGTTGTGAGCTTGAATGACATAACGAGTACCCGTTATAGCAGTTTTATCTTCATTAAAGTTTACATCCTGTTTGAAGACATGTAGCAACGGATAGTTGAAAACACATCTAAAATCTGTAGAAAATCATGGGAATTAGATTTGTTATAAGACTGCAACAGAAAAGAGCTTCGACTGTCGGCTGTAAATTTGCTAAATGCTCTCAACCAAGATTCAGTAAGAGAACTATCCGAAACATAAGGGCTAGATTCAAATTGTTGCAACATATTTTCGATTTGTTGTTGAACTTTGGGATCCGAGTAGTCCAGTGTCGCATTTACTACTACTTGGATTCTATATGCATATTTTCTGAAATACATATCTTCTCTTTCATAAAATGTCACCGAATAGGAATCACTTCGAGACAATTTGTGGCGTTCCAGTCCTTCTCGAACTTGTAGGCATCCCCATATTCCAACTGCCAAGTATACCATGAAGCAAATGATCACCATTGTCTTGACCCATGTTTTACTGAGAAAAACACCCATGTAGTCTCGGAAGAAAACCATAAGACTATGCTCTTTATTGTCCAAAGGATTGTCTGGATCGGCTTCGTTTTTCCCTCCAGTACAAAAGGCACGGAAGCAACAGTTCTTGTTCACTGGAAGAGAAAAAAGGCATTACTGTCAATGCAAGATTCAATCTAATAGCAAATTAAAAAGACAATTTACAAGTAAAGTAAGAATTGAATATTTAAACACTGGAATCTTTTCTATGAGTGAAAAATGTTTATATTCATTTTTTCCCTTTCTACAACCTCTGGCAATAAAGTTCGGTGAATAAAGTCAGAACTGCCGATCTGGAAACACTGGCAAAACAAAACTCTGCACATGCGTAGCGGCAGGTGTTGACCCTCTGCCCCCACCGTTGTTTGATTGAGACCCATTTGCGTTCCATGTAAGACTTATTTACAAAGAGTTTGTTTAGTACGTTGGTTCTTAACTGAGAACAGAAAAAATGAACGAACAAAAGATTAATTTAAAGCTTTGTTTCGAGCTGAAACCAATGCGATGGTTACTTATGCGATGTTGGTACGTGTTTATAAAAATCAAGCACTGTCCACGAAGTGTGTATACGAGTGGTTCGCCCGTTTTCGAAAAGCAGGGAAAGTGATTCTGACAACCCCAGTGTAGCCTTAGACTGGCGACCTCCATCAGTGACGAAAACATTAAGAAAGTGAGGCGATCAATCATAAAGATCGTCAATTAACTGTGCGCATGATAGCTGATAAACTGCAGATTAATAATGAATCCGTGTGATAAATCGTTATCCAGAATTTAGGGATGAGAAAAATGTGTTATCGATTTTGACAATATTCCTAACACTGAACGAAACATGACGAGGCTTTTGAACTCCATCCCAATTTCCACAGGACATGTATAGTAGATCTTATAATGGTGCATAGTTATGGGAGATTACTATTTCGAAGGTCAGTAAGGTAACTTACTTCATCTACGTTAATGTTACAGGACTATTCACCGAACTTTATTGTCAGATATTGTATTTTTGTGTGATGGAGAGAATATGAAAATGGGTTTTTTTCTTTTTGCATCATTCTCTTAGTAAAGACCTTTTAATGGTCGTTCTCATCTTGCACTCTAACTTATAAGCTGTTGCTATTTAACGTTATAAAATTAAAACTCGCTTGTACAGAATATTTATTCCATGTAATTATACATTTGGCCTCATTGAGCAAGACATGTTCGACCTGTATTACATATAGCAATTTACAGAAGATTATATTTCCTCGTATTTAATTATGCAATGGAGTGCTCCAACTTTCAATCTCATTTCATGTTTGCATGCTTGTTATTCAAATTATCTAATAAAATAATAGTTCCTTAATCTCAAATTCAAGGAAGTGGCTATTAAAGTATATTTTTAGATCAGAAAAAGAGCAAAAGGAACAAAACCAAACTATTAAAAAACTTTTTTGATCGTTGTAGTTTACTTTTATCAGGCTGAATATATATTAATTTTTTTTATATAGGTGCTACAAAGGTTTATTAGAAATAAACTTTCCTTAGAGTATATAAAATATAAAAAAAACAAGCTTAAGTAGTACTTTAATAAATTTATATTATTAGCAACTATTCATAATTCAAATATTTGACTAGTCAATCATTTTTGGAGCTGCCAAAGATTAGTAATAATTTATAATTTTAAAAGTTCTTTTAACAGTTGGATATTTGTGTTATTCGTTTTGCTTTTTTTATTTATCTGAAAAAAAAATTTCACATGTGTGGACATACAGTAACTTGATCCTACAATAAAGACAATTTTTCTTTTGTAATAATATATTACAAAGGGGGGGGGAATTTAAAAGAAAAATTATCCGCGCAATATTCTTCACAAGAAATCGCAAGATTTCTTTAAAAAAATAAATAAATTAGTAATTCATAAACAGCAGCATGGCGTCTTAAGGTTTTTATATTTTTCTAAGTACTGAAGATGTTGCATATCAATGCGCTTAGTTCGAATATTCCAAGTTATTTTAGGAAGTTGCCGAATTATTTGTTCGTTGAGATATCGTGGTTTAATATGTTCTACAAATTGATAATCGACACTAAAGATTGATTTGATTTAACATCGAACTGACATTTAATCACGAATTAATTATTAGTCACGTAATTTAGAGACATTCAAGTTACAAAACACATAATTGAGAATCTCAGAATATAAGAAAAACTATAATAAACAGTGTTTTTAATTCTATAAACAATAAATCTGAATAATTTTATAATTTAACGGGCAGTTAAGAAGTACAATCCAGAAACATTCATTTGCATAATCATCAAGTATTTTTTAAGATATTAGTAAAAAGATTGTAAGACACTGTAGTGTTTTTTTACGAATATATCCTCTAGTGATGAGTACGACACTCAAAATGGAACACCATTATGCAGAATATAACACCGCTTCAAATGAAGGCTGAGACTTCTTGTTGTTGCTCATCTCCATGTATAGCCAAGCTAGACCAAGTCCATGATCTCATGCACTCTCAAAAAGTCCAACACCATTAGAGGGTCTTCATAAAGATCTTGTTTTGAAATCCCCAGGCAGTCAAGAATGTGTTCTGGAGATGCCTGGCAGGCAGAACACCTTACATAAGTTGGAAAAACTTTGTTTCCGTTCCAAAAAGTCAAAGTTCAGAGGTGGCCACTTCGGCAACTTCTTCAGGCTGAGACTTAATGTGTATCAGCCCTGCAACATGATTAGTAGCGTCAGGATTCGAATCTATAACTCAACATAATCGCGGCCATAGGGATTTGGATTTTAATTTGCGTCAGAATGTGAAGCAACATGAGGGCTATTGTCCATAGACCTCGTAATTTTTAATCACGGTCAACTGACCAAGATGACATCTGCCCTCGCACTCCCTTCTCCATACTTTTATACAAATCAACGGGAGGGGTTTGAGCCGCGGTAGATTTAATGTATATCACACCGACTACATGGCAAATCATCAGTGGCACCAGGTTTCGAACCAGAAACCGAACAACGTCGACTACGAGCTGGAGACCATTACATTTTTGCTACCGCGTCTATACGAGTATTTGACATGCCTTCAAAAATCATAAAAGTATGTTATAATGGCCTTTAATTACCAATTTGCCCTCAGTACAGAAAAAAAAATCATTTAGAATTGATAAGTGAGTTCGAATTTATGTACTCTCAGGACCCTTAACAGATATCCGTGCACTTGAAAAAAAAATATCCTTCTTCAAACTAATGTAACTTAGCAATAAAACAAAACAATAATTTGAAATTTTTACCACATGATAATCATATATATTTACATAATTTCTCAAATTTTCAGAGAGTTTGAGAAAAAATTAAAAAGTTACATAGAAATAAAAATTGGACAATTTTTCAAAAATATGAAAATCAGTATTTTACACCGCGCAGGATTCTGAAGTAAAAAATTGATCAAAATTAATTTTACTTAGTCTAACTTCAAAAGTGAACATTTTTTATACCAACTTTTAAGAAATTTAGAGAAAAAAAAATATTTTTTAAATACAATTATGACGAAAACTTAAAATTCTAAGAAAAAAATTAATTAAGATTCAAACAAAAAAATTTCTATTAATTTTTTTTTGAAAACTGATGCACAAGTTATGAACAGCCTTATTTTGAACACGTGTATAAAATTTCAAATTGATATAATAAATAGATTCTGAGAAATCCTGCGCGGAAGCTAAAATTTTCTGTTTTGCGAAAATTGAAGTTAAAGATAAGAAAGAGGTATGGTTTTCGTTTAAGTTTTACTACTTATTTCTCAATAACTTCGGAAGTTTTAACAATATCAACACAATTTCGGTACCAAGATGCTCAGAAATATTGAGGCTTTAACATATATTTTTTTTTTCAAAAATGCAATTTAAGAGTCCTGTGAGCCCTTAAACAATATGCTGGAGAACATTAAATTGTCATAGGGAGGGCAATGAAATGATTTTATTTGTGTGGGCCTGTTACCTTATTAACAGTAAAAGTAACTGTTTTCGTTTCAAGAACTGTCCTATCACTAAACTGTCGATGCAACTATTTGTAATTCGCATCAGTGGAAAGGTAAAAAAGCGAAATAATTATCAATTTTTAATAAATAGTCACCAAAAAAGGCATTATATAAGTGAACCATTTTCACTTAATTGAGGCTTTTGAACTTAGAAAGTATTCCACTTTTAAAGTATAAATGTTTCTTTATAAAGTGTTGACCAAACGCAATAAAAAAAAAAAAAGTATTAATATATGAAAAATTGTGTTTAACAAAATCCCATTGATTTCGACTCTGACGTGTCTTTATCCGCTTTTTCTACGAGTCATTTTTTTTTAAAGAACAGCCGCGTCTAGATATTTTATTCTTTTAAACCGAGTAAATTTTGCAAACAACATCTTTGAGATACGAATCATTTCACATAAAGTTCTTGAAAAGTATGCAGTGAAGAAATTTTAGATAAAAAACCACTAGTATTTTTAATGCTAGAACGAATCAAATACCATTGCTTTGATTCTTTACTAGAATGCAACCACTTAGATTCCTCTAAAGCTGAATCTGGATCTTGAGGAAGTGTTTTTCTTTTTAAAAAGGGTGAACGATTAACAGGTGGGGAGTCACGGCCTACGGCAAAACGGACAGCCGTGTCCCGAATGCAGTGGTTCCACTTTCTCTGCTCGACCCCATGACCCAAAAAAGGAACTTTATTCCTTAAGTGGAACGGTTCAAGAAAGCGGCAGAAAACACTTTTCCCCTTCCTGAAGATTCCATTCCAAACCGTTTAGCACACACACAACATTCTGTTTTTCTTTTATATCTCTAGAATTCTTTTCCCACCCGGTAAAATGACCGCAGGTTGCGAAAATGATAGTTTGCTGTTTGGTATTTAAGATAGGAGTTGACATCACAAGAAGAATGGTTATTAAAAAGACATTGTCATCTTTTTACTGGCGGAACAGGAAATGTCACCCGAAGAACAGGTGCAGGAAGAAGAGAAAGTTATGGCTTTGTTGCCATCGCCATTTATGAAATGCGTGAAGAGCTCTTTGTTTCACAAATATTTGCCATTAAAATTTGATCGGGAATCTTTCAGTTTTGTTTTGGGAGATGTCCTCTGAATGCAGGAGAGTCAATAAAATGACAAACATTTCTAAATAAATCTGAGGAATGAAAGAGGCAGAATCGCATGCTTCATTGGCTACAGGTCGTAATCCAAGGCCACGAAGACGATTTTAACAAAGGACAATACTATGAATAATAGAAGGGAAATCCCAACAAAAAATGTATTATTTTTCAATGTTCTATCTTTTCAAATATGGTATTTGACCTTACCTCAGCTATCTTCGCCAATTCTACTGATAGACAGAATTGGATAAAATTGAATAAACTAGTAGGATGATCCAATATTAAGTGTAGAGAACGAGTTATTGAAATATAAAATACAGTGTAAAAATATTTAAAAGCCGTTTTCTAATATTTTGATAACCTACATATATTATTACATGTTATTTTTTAAGCCTTTATTGAACTACGGTACGCTGAAACGTTAACATAAGTTTTAATTTACTGGCTTATGTAAAAAATGCGATCTTTCATTATTGCATAAAAAAGTAAAAACTTGGCATTATTAGTACCCCAAGATAAATTGTAGATTTTCGGCTTTCAAAACTGTTTGGCAGTACACAAGGATAGGGTTTGAAAGTTGTCCCCCCAGTGTTTAACAGATTTTTAATTTTTACCAAAAAGATTATTCTTCGGCAGGGGACGCCTTTTCTTGAGGCCCTGGACCCCACGCAAAAGTAGACCCTGGACCCTTACACAAATGAGGGCCCAATCTATAACCCTTGAAAGTAGACAATATATAGCATACGTCATCAAATACTAGTACAAACAATAACTCAGAAACGAATAAATGTGCATGACTTACAGCCTCACAAACCGGCTCGACCAACTGCCGCCTTTTGACTGAATGAGTAATGATGGTGTATGGTGGTAGATCTAGGTTGTACAAGGACGACGATCATTACATGTAACTAGTTGACATATTGTCCAAAATTCCCAGTTTTTCTGAGAATACAACCGTAAAAAAATAACATTTGACCGTTGAAATTTTGAATCATGATCTTGAGGCGGAGTCGAGAACGAGATGTGACGCCATTGTGGCCGAAGCCCCGGGCCCAGTAGTTGGCACATGCCTAGAGACGTCCCTGTTCCCCGATGTTTTTCGTCTACGTGTTTTTTTAGAATGTATACCATAAGAGGTCTGTGTACGTTATTGCTGTTACGTAACTGTATTGAAAAGCAATTAACGAGTGATATTTATTTCATGACTGATTTGTGGAAAACTCTTATTTTTAGTGGATAAATACTTTCAACTGTTCAGAAACGAAAATTGAGCTTTGAATTATAATGGTTTTTTCTTCTATTATTTTTTTTTATTTTCAAATCTCTAAGTGATACTCGTAGGATATATACCTTCCAAACTCTTTACTTAAAATTAAATTTAGCACAGTATGCTTTCGTTCGAAATTATTGAATACCGGAATTTATTTCGATCATATAAACTGTTCATAAATAATTAAACATTGATTTGAGACAAAATAAAATCCAATTTCATGATTAAGTTTCAATCATTTTTTTAAATAACGGAAGTATATTTTATTAATGTTACGAACACCGGAGAGAACTTATCAACTTTAAAAAGTTTTTAAGAAATAGATAGCATAATATGCAAAATACTTGGCATTTAAAGTTCGAAATTTTTTTTTTTATCTCCGACAGTAATTAACTTTTAATATCCCTTTTTTTTTATAACAAGTTATGCTTTTATGCGGTAGAATTAAAAGCATTAAAAAACTTACATCTAGTAAAACTGAAAGTTTTCTGTCAAAACGATTCGCCGAGAAAAAAATACATCTCAGCAGTGAAAATGCTATCATTCAGCATTTTCTAGAATTTCATCTCTTCAACTTAAGAAATTCATTCATAATATTATTTAAAAAATGTAGTTTTTTTATTTTCCTATTGTAAATTTAAGAAGTACCCGTTTTTAATCCTAATCGTAAAGTTGATTTTCCGCGCAACTGTTTTAGAATTCGAAATAGTTCTTTTCTTTACTCACAGATGGCGCAACAACCATTAAACAGTTCTTTCACTACCTACAAATGTGCTAGGATAATTTAAAAATGACCATCCGTCTGAAAACTAATGTAATGATTTATCTCTATTGAGGCAAGGATATGTAGACTTTTTTAATTTTATTGTTACAATGACAAAAATAAATAAATAAAAGCATTCAAATCTAAAGGGATTAACTTGGACAATTTAGCATTTTTAGAAAAACAGTAACTTTAAAGTAAATAATGAAAAATTTGATACAAGAATGAGGTGGTTTGTACTTTGCATTTTTCTACTTGAATCTTTGTGTTATATGGGGCTTAAAAATGGGTCCACAATGTCATTAGCTTACATAAAATGATTGATAAATGTTTTCTAGTCTTTAAAATAGAAGAAATTACGAAAATATTAAATGAAATTAATACGAAAATAAGTTAAATGTTAACGTATACTAAAATGTTTAGATACTTGGATTCCTAATGTCATGAGTCAAAAATGTCATGTAATCTATTCCCAATTTTTTTTTACCCGAGTCTTTGTTTTGAATATTTATTGAAGTCTTAAGGGACCCTAATTATTTTATAACTTTCTCTCATCCATCCATTTATATCGTGATATTTGAAATGTTATGAACCACTTGCTGGAAGTAATATATAGATTCTAAATTGTTTTTCCTGAATATCTTTGAAATCAATGATTGGAATCCAATGAAATTTGCATATTGGCTATTTCAAAACTTCTGTACCTAACTCAGGGGAAAAAAATGAATGGAATCACATGAAGAAAAAATTTGATTTTAGAAGAGTTAATTAGCTATATATTAATTCATAAATATTGATATTCGACGCCTTATTGCAGTAAATGTATCAAGTTATAATAAAAATTACAAAAACAATGAAAAATGTCATTCATTTTTTGAAGAATGTACATGGTGGGTAAGTGAGTGAATAATTACGTCGCATTATTCAGCTACTCGAAGACTTTTGGCGTCGAATCTCGCAATTTTGAACTATGATTACGTGACAAGGACAACACCTGAGTTGGCACCACTCTCTCCTAACTTTCACACCACACCAACGGGAGGACGTGTGAGCCTCGACACATTTAACGTGCATCACCCTCCTACACGGCGGTCTTCAGGGGTTCCAGGCTCAAACTCATGACACCAAACACGAGTCCTTTACCTTAACCACTAGGCTACCGCGGCCACAGAATGTACATAGTATCGCGCTGTGTGCTAAGTTGACATTCACTATATTTGTCATTTTTTAAGTAATTTATATATTTATATTCTTTTTCAAAATAAATTAAATTCAGTAGAAAGTTTGTCATTTACAAACTAAAAACTTAGGGAACTTCTGGCATTGGCTAAAAGGACAGAATTTTTATATTTTGTAGTTAAAATTTTTTTGAGAAATTTTATTGTTTTTTTTGTGTGCACATGTTTTAACATCCAGTTAAAAATTTAAACATTAAACTTTGAATAAAAATAAATAATTGAATAATAATACTCCTTCGAAATTTTTTTTTTTTTCAATTAACTACATTCTGGAGTAATACAACTGGTTGTTACCTCAAAATAGGGGGTCAACGGAGAAATCTACAAGAATTTCTCAATTTAATTTTCTTTGGAAACGGAATCTAAATTTAAGGTATCCGACTACGTTAGGAACCGTGGTTTTAAAAAAGTGCATAAATGGATAATTGTCATGATATTTAGTGTCACTTAGATTAGAATTCATGTATAAAATTGTTTTAAGGACATTTTGACTAAAAAAATTTATTTAAATTCAATATTTTGGCAAAGAATTAACTTAGAATAAATTTTTCCCCAAATGTTCTCCTTTTGTGAAAAATATTTCTATTATAATAATATTTTGCCTGTATATAGTTCAGACCTCTCTACAGAGGCTCAACTAGAATTTTTGAAAAATTCTTATTTTCAGTTACTACAAATTGAAATTATTGGCGTTTTTTTCTAAAATTACTCCCCTCTGTTGTCGTAAAATATGGATAAACCCACTTCTAAGTCATATTTCTAAAATTCTAGTTGAGCCTCTGTACAGAGGTCTGAGCTATTTACAGACCAAATATTATTATAATAGAAGCATTTTTCACAAAAGGAGAACATTTATTTGGAAAAAAAAATTATTCTAAGTTATTTTTTTGCCTAAATATTGTATTTAAATAATTTTTTTTGTCAAAATGTCCTTAAAACAATTTTATACATGTATTCTAATCTAAGTAATACTAAATATCATGAAAATTATCCATTTATGCGCTTTTTAAAATCACAGTACCTAACGTAGTCGGATACCTTAAAGGGCACGTCAGCTCTCATAATTTAATACGACGATCTTTGATAGCATTGGAGCCCCAAATTTCCCAAGCCGTCTTTGTATCTCACATTTTTGGAGTAAAATTTTTACGGGCTGGATTTAATTAGTGTTTTATTAAAATTTGTGTTTCTAACGCTAATCCTTCAGTTTCTTTTTTAATAGTTTGCTAATCAGATCCTAGGAACATTTTATATAATGGGGATCTCTGTGGGTTCAAATATTTTTTTTATTACTTTTTCTCCCACCAAACCAACTGCGGGAATAATAGCATAATTATCAGCAATATTATTGCGATACAGGGCACTTACGTATTATACCGTCGACCAATCTCGTCAAACCAAAAGCACTGCCGAATCAAAAGACATCGCCAAATCGTATGAGAAAACAAAATTGTGTTTGTACAAGCGTGGAAACAGTTTTCCAACTATCGGCTGCATATATTGTGACGTCGGTATAATACAAAAATACCTGATACAATTATTTTATGGAGAAACAAAGATTTCTTCAAATTTGACTCACCTGCCAGAGATTTAGGCATGGTGGGGACACAGAACATGGCGTGCAAGCGTTTCTTTTCGCAGTGCCCAGAGATGGCCATACATCCCCCGAAGAATGTCACTTGATAGATGTAGGTGAAGAGGACAGCTGTGGCAGTGTATATACAGAAAATCCTTACTGATGGAAAAGGAGTTATGGCCCCTATCCAAAAACTTATGAAGTTAGTGAGGGAAGTGATGGTGACAGACACAGCAGCTTCTGAGTAAGTTTCACCAAGACGTTCCTTGACGCTGAGTTTCGCATCTGTGCGCCTCCAAGCGGCGAGCAACACAAACGAATCGTCCATTCCAATACCTGAAAAAGATGAGTATTATTTAGTATATGCTAATATAAATAAGAATCGACAATACAATATGAGGAATACAGTTTCTTGGCAAGATTCATTTAAGGCTGTTTTCGCCATATGTACGAGAGCGTGAACTTAACGCGGAGCATATTTTCAAACAGAAAAGAATGCCTCACTTTTTATAAGAAATTTGTCACATTGTAAATCATGCATTTGTTTATATAATGTAGTGTTTTTAAAATTTCAAAATATTTCATAACTTTAACATGTAAAGGGATAGCTCGTTTAGCATTACAGTATAGGAGAAAAAATACGAAACGCATTTTATAAAAGAAAAAAATGTGTCAACTCTGATAAAATTGAGTAGTATGATAAAATAAGTGATTCTCTACAGGATAGTGAAGCCAGAATATAATACTAACGTTTGAGTACTTTTACATCTGAAAAATATTCCGAATTTCGATCCTATTCTTTAACATTAGCCGAAGACAGCTTTAATAGATGGTATCAAATAGTTAGAAGTTATGTAAAATTCTATATTTATCATCGTGAAGTTTAATTATATCTGTCTCGCATTCGAATTCTGTAACTGAATACTGGAAACAGACGTCATAGCTTTCAAATAACGATTTGATGTCGAAGATTATATTCGATAAGGCATTTTTTTTTTTTTTTGCTATTCGAATTTCTTTATTCCTTCAAAGCCTTTTCAAACCATCTCATGTGACTTTTTTAAATAAATTTAAATGGTGTTTTTACTTTTTTTCGTGAAATATTTGTCGCGACATCTCAGTATACGAATTGAGAGTCACAGTACTAGAGAAAAATGAAGGATTGGCAGAGGAACATGTAATCATGAAGCACGGTCGCGTAACGATGTTACGACCTGAAATAGTACTTTACTCCTATTGCAATACCACACACCAAGTGGACCTCTATTCTATTCAACGTACATGTTCTTTCACTGCATTATTTTGTACAACGGATTTAACGGAATCGAGATTCTCATTTTTCAACCTCGAGTTTAGCTCAATGACAATATTATTTTTTTAGACCAATGCGAGGAACTTTTAGTTAAATGGATAGTCTGATTATTCATTATGTGAAAAAGTCTTCTTGACGTCTCGAAGAAAAATTATACCTACATATCCTTTTTCCTCAATCATAAGTATAAATTTTTGCAAAAGTTAGATTACAAAGTTCGAGATTTGAGTAACTCAAATTTAGTTTCGCATAAACTTCACTGTTATATTGATTGTTCATAAACATCACTCTTTGAAGCTACATGAGATCTATTCGTGACGGAAATCGTAATGAAGACATCGCAATCCCGGTCAAGTGACGAGGACGACACCTGAGCTAGCACACTACTTTTTAAATTTCGCACAATGCCAACGTGAGGACTTAAGCCGCATTCACACTAAGACAGTCAGCGTCAAGCGTTGAGCGTCTAGCCAATCAGAGACTTCATCTCGCCCGAAATGAAGTCTTTGATTGGGTAGACGCTCAACGCTGACTGCCTTGGTGTGAATGCGGCTTTAGAGCCTGGACAGATTTAGCGTGCATCAGGCCATTCAGCGATACCAAAACTTGTGTGGCAGGCACAATACTGGTATTGAATTCACGACCATGAGTGAGTAAATATTAACTTCGCACTATTCTGCTACTCGAGGGCTTTTGGTGACGGATATCGTAATTTTGAACCATGGTTAAGTGACGAGGATGACACTTGAGATGGCACCTCTCTCCTAACTTCCACACCACTCCAATGGGAGGACGTTTCGGCTTCCGCAGATTCAATATACATTGCCGCCCACCCTACACGGTGGGTCTTCAACGGTACTAGGCTCATGAGAGTCCGTTACCTTGACCACTAGACCAACGAGGCCGAATTTACGACCATGACCACTCGATTATAGCGGTCAGTCATTAACTTCATAAGCTATTAATAAGAGGTCTTGTAATTTAACATCCAGATAGGCGAGGACGACACTGAAGCTGGCATCTCAGATAGCAAATTTCCATTCCCCATTCAAAAAGAGAAATCTCAACTTGTAAGAAATATTTAAAATGTTTTTCATATGGTTAGTTCTGAAAGACATTTATTGATCATAAATTTTAAATAGAAATTTGAGAATATAAAAATGAGTAATTATTAAAGATAAAAGCGAGAATTTTAAAAATATGATGAATACCCATTTTTTAAAAAAAATTGTCAACGATTCTGTCAAGTTCTTACTTTTTTTGAAAATATACTCTTGAGAAAACATGAAAATAATGATTCATTAAACTATTTCCGGTTCATTTAATAAATTTTCTAGTTATAAGACAAACTATTCTTATAGATATGCTTTTCGTTCTGATATATGCTGAATTTCAAAAACACCCATTAGGAAGTCAGTATAGTTTTTGCTCGCAGTGTGGACTTCTACAGGAAAATTGTTTAGATATAAATTTACTTTGAAATCACCCTACAAAAGCATAGTTTTTTTTATTTCCCGCTGTTAAATTTCGTATTATTTCGGGATAAACAATTCTTTTGAATGTCTTAGCGATAGGTGTATGTCATAAATAACAATATATATCACACAAAATTAGAGTTCACTTCCGTCTGCACATCATTTTTCCGAAATAAAAATCAATATTTTCCTTTCATGGAGAATATTACGTGCTTGGTTTCGGGTTGATAGCACCGCAGCCGGACAAGTGAGGATAGAATTGGTAATATTTTTATCTAATGATTTTTGAAAAGCATACCACATACGTTACATAATGCTCGCCTTCCTGTTCCACAAAGCATTTTTCTGTTCCATAACAACGGTTGCCACAAGGAAGTGTTATTTTCTAAATATATTGAATAAAGAGAAGTCTGGTAAAGTGTAATTTAGAAATTACGTTAGATTATGTAGGATATTACATTACAATATATAACTAATAACTAAATGGTATAGCGATATAATAATGTGTGTATATATTAAGTTGTTACTATGGCTCCTTTATTTTTTGAATTTATTTTTAGAAATAATTGTGTGATGTGCGTAACGAAGGCAGGCGTTCCTGATTTTAAACTCATGTTAGGTGACATACGTGGACAATTGTAATCTTGCATAGCCTTCAAATTTTCACTATTTGTCCCACGATATTTTTTTATACCTTCCATTACTCCTGTACTTAAGAGTCTTTTTAGAAATTCAAAATTTATATTTCTTCAAATTATTTAATATAATTAAAACATCGCAGCATACCACAGTTCGATTATTTTGTATTTTAACCCCTTAACATATAAATAAAATAGAATTTGATGACACTTTCATTTTCTTCGGGTGGGTAAATTTCCGGTGACGTTGAGAAGGGGGATCTTGAATATTTGAAAAAAGAAGAATCTACACATGCAACTCGGCAGATGCAGTTGCAGTTCCACCGAAGATAGTACTTGACGTCTCGGAGACGTTATTGATTTCAAGTGTCATTGTAGACTTTCCCATCTCCCGGACGTCATGTTAAGGGGTAATAAACTACTGTGCTTTCACATGAGAGTTGATCTTTTTTTAATACAACGGATAACCGATCTTATTCTTAAGAGTGTCCACTGTAGATTGTATAATCCGCTATCGTTCTCGCTTTATTCGAATTATAAGGCTTCATAAAACCAACAAATGATAAATTTTATCAATTTTTTTCGTGAAATATAGTAAGTTTGGAGACTATGCGGATATTTAGGAAGATTTTAACAGCGGCCTGTATCCCTTTCTGGTTTTCAGACAATTCTTAGCGTGATAGTTGATCTTTCCATCATAAGCTAAACCAATAAATAAATATTTCCATGTGATGTATTTATGTTTATTCAATGCAGAATTTAGGAGTTTCGGCTTCACCTGAATTCGAGTACTATACAAATTTAGAAAAATAATTTACTCATTTAATGTATTAATGAAACAAATTCGTTAAAAATTTCAGATATTTATAGTTTTATATTCATTATTTTCAATATAAGTACCAGGTTTCCCTCAAAAAAATTTATGTATACTATATACCTATGCACTTTTATTGTTACATACAAAGTATTTATGTTTAAAAGAAAATGCGGTCTTCAAAGGGAAATTTCATCTCAAGGAAAGGATTTTTCTCCCTGTCCTTCAATTTCTTTGGAAAAGAATATTGAATAAATAAAAAATAAAAAGGTTACACTTTTCTTTTTTTAAAGACTACATTCATAGAGCATTTGTTTCTTTCGGCTCTCATTTTTAAATCTAGATATACGCCCTAATTCACCGCAGTTAAACTCCGTTTATAGCGTATAAATGATATAGTTTACGAAATTTAAAGCTACTTATGTCATAAAACAGTATAGTTTAGCCAGATTTTTCATATACAACTTACGGCTACTAAGGATTTGTTCTTTCTAAAATGACTTCATTTAAATTCACAAGACATAGTTCAAGTTAAATATGTTACCTGGTGCACAGTTTCAAAGCCTCTAGATTTTTTTCCATTTTAGTTAAGTCCTTTCTTTTGATATTTTCAGACATTTTAAATTCATATTGCATACCAATTTCTTAGAATTTTCTACCTTATGTGCTTAGGTTGCCATTTGTATAGTTGAGAGAGAATCGTGATTGTGTATCTTAACATTTTTAAACATACAAATCAATGTTTTACATGCAAAACATATTTCAAATTATTCACGTGCAATTTCAGTGGCAGTTATATTTCGTATATTTAATATTTATATGGATATTAAATAATTCTAAGATATGATTACGTTATAAGATCACATTTTTTTTAAACGTGTTGTTTATATTAACCCAGAAAATTAACTTTTTCTTGAATTCGAAACACAAAACCTGATATCAATGCTAAATCGTATTTTTCCTTTTTTGAAAAAGTGAGAAATTTTCTCTAGGTTAAAAATTGTTTTAAAAAAATTCAATTAATCATTGTCAGAAATTTAGACTCACTGGCGTCAAATAATGTCAGACGTTTAAATTGTCCTTAATGTAGAAGTAAAAAATTCGTTTTATGCAGACGATATAAAAAATTAAATAGAAAAAAACAAGAAATAAATGAATGTGTGTAATAAAATAACCAATTATTTGAGAGAATATGACATGCAAGTGTTCTAAAAGTATACAAATGTTTTTCCTAACAAAAAGAGAAATAAAAATCCAAAAAGTAGAAAGTCACTATTTATTTACCATGTTATAAATGTACTTGGCCCTTATCATCCAATACAAAAGAATCAATAGTTGAAAGATTAAAATTAATGAAAACTTTAAAATAAAAGCAAGAGTTTAATTTTTTCATATTGATCGAGTCTTTAAAAGGTTTTCTAATTAAAATTGGAAAATATTTTCTTTTATATTAATTTGAATTAAATTACAGTATTTTTAAACAGCATTTATTCTTTTCGTAATGAAGTTTAATAGAATATAATTTAAATAGCACTATCTGAAACAATAATTTACAAATATAAATTAAGTTCTGGTGAAACAATATCGAGGAAAACTTCTTTTAAGTGTTATATTTCTTTGAGCATTGGAAAAAAAATAACAATGAAAACTCCCAGGACAGGAATTATATACAATAGAGAAAATTTCAGTTCTATGTACTGTTTTTATTACTATGAGTCTGCAAGATCTTAGAATCAAAATGCAAAAAATTTGATACTTTAGATTGCAAAGAATGAAATGGCCTCAACAATTATATAAATGTTTTTTTCGTTCGATATAGATTCGTTTATAGTGGAACATCTTTTTTTTTATTTTTTTTATCGCAGTCTTTCCCGAAATAGCATATGCGTGCTAGTGCAATACGTGAAGCAAATATTCTTATTAAACCCTTTCATACCCAGTTATTGTTGCTATGGAATGCTTTCACGAAATTCAGCTTTTCGTGAAGTTCGGCCTAACATGACGAACAAATTATTGAAAAAAAAATCAATGCCAAAAACTTTTAATGTTGAATTAAATTCGAATAAAGTATATCAATTTTAAAAATGGGAAGGAAAGTTGATTAGAGGAATTTATATTTGAATTACAGTATCAGGTTAACTGTTTATTCAGACAGAAAGCTTGGAACATTCTTCAATAAGTTTCAAAGTAGTACTCTTTAAAATTAGCATAATTTTTCCATACAAAATAAATGTTACCAAAAAATATAATTTTTGCTTTTAAATATATTTTTAAGTGCTTGCTTATACATGTTTTCTTCACAAGTGTAACATGAAAAAATATTTATAGGGAATTGTTTTATTTGTTTAAATTTTTCTTCTTCAAATAAATCACATTCGAATTTTTTTTTAATTTTTCGCACCAGATTTTCTGTACCCACATGTATAAAAGAACGAATTATTTATCAAACTTTATCGTGTACTAAATATTTTCACAAAAAAGCCAGAATCCAGTAATTTTTTTTAAAACTCATTCTAAGAATGCAAGTGTAGTAGGCTTTAGTTCTAAAATTTGAATTATGGTAGATAAAGTAACTGATACAGGTTTGGGAACGCGTTTTTAATTAGATGGAATACGAATATAATTAAACCCAGAATTATTAAAATGAATGTACTCTAATGGTTCAGTACTTTACTAATTAACAGTATTAAACGAGGCATGTCTGAAGAATTACGAATATAAACAAACAATTATGCTGATGAAGACAGAAGCCAGGCATTGGATAATCATAATTATATCGAACTTTTAATTAAGAAACTGTTTAGAATTCGATGGGGTTTTTAACCATTTTTTATTATTTTGCGTTTTTGACTCACGTTTTTGTTAATGAGATTAATGAAAATCAGCCTTGCTTTACTGCGGCGAAGAAGTTTTAGCATCGGAGGGTAAGTAAGCATACTTATCAGCTCTCACACTGAAAGTGTAACATTTATGAGAAAATTCTTCATGCAATTGATTGGTATCTACAAGAGCTATATTGCTGTATTGATACACTTGCAACAGTTCTAAAGCTATTTAAAAATTCCAAGATTAAAAAATAGCTACCTATGAATTCTTTTTTTTTTTTTTACCTTATATATTTCCGAATATTAGCCGTTCCGTGAATAAGCCGAAAGTGCATTTTTCTTCAAAAATTGATACAAAATTTGAAACCTGTATACAGGTCGATTCATAAAGTAAAACATTAATAGTAAAAGGAAAGCACCTCAGTAAACCGCAAGTTAAATGTACTCAAAGTTTGCGTGTATCTCCTGACGGAAGTGACTGAAGCAATACTCGTAACACGTGTCACGTGACCAGTCAATCAAAATGGCGACGTTTGCAGTGGAAAAGCTTTGTGTCCTTAAATTTAGAAAAATACTTTTTCTAAATTTCCAATGGAAAAAATATTTCCAACGGCCAGGGTTACAAAAGACCTCTATACCACAAGGGGGTAGGAACAAAAACAAAAAGTCTAAACAAAGGAAACAACAACGTGGCGAGACTACTAACTTTGAAGGATTTGTGACTTTTTCTCGTAGAATTAAAGTTTCCAAAAAGGAGAAATATTAAAATTGCTCACGCAAAATGAAGAAAAAGTGTTTCTCTAAGCCAAGAATTCTTAAACTTTCGATCACTCCCACCCTCCTTATGCTTCAGGATGACATCTCGGATCCCCAGTTCAAGTTCTAGTAGAGTAACTAGAAACCTAATCTAGTAGGCACATCTTTCATTTTTTCCTTTCAATCTGTGGAAAAAGGGAAATCTCAACTTAAAGGCGCTGCTCTAAGCTATGTTTTTTCGAGATTAGTGGATTCGTACATAAAATTGACCCTCTTGCATTAAATTTTTAAAAAATCCCAAAATTCTCGGCATACTCATGAATTAAATTGATGTAGAACCTTGAATGCATTATCGGCATACGTTTATGAAATAAACTAAATAAAAATCTTTAAATAGCAAATATGATAAAAGTTACGCCATATTTTTATACTTTAAGCATTCTTTTCCAAATCATTAACTTTTGGATTATGTAATTTCATCCATCCTTAATAAAAAGAATCAATTTCTTAAAAATTTGTATCGACGAAAAGCAAAAGAACCAGTGAAGTATTTTATTTTTAATCTTTTGAAAAAAAAAGCACAAGACATTTCTTCATCTGATGAAATATTCACAAATGCATTGTGTGTCTAATCACAAAAGAAACATGTTTCCATTACGCAATTCAAAACGAGAAGAGATTTATTTTAAAAATTTAAACTCAATCTGAAAAACAGGAAAAACGGTTTCAATAAAAGTGATCGAGAATTCTTTTTATTGTGTGTGGATATTGACAAACAAAATTCTTTTGGAAAGAACACACACACAACCCAAACCGCTTTACATTCCATTCTTTTTATCCACAACTACCTGAAAAAACTTCCTGCATTTAAAGAACTCATTTTAAATACTCAACGAAAGAAACAAACAGATCCAGAACTAGTCACTTCATTAGGCATGGCTTCCAGCAACGCCGACCACAACGCGTTCCACTTAGCAGCCAACGTAAACAGAAGTTTATGGAACGAACTGTTTTTTCTTTTCTTTCCCACAATTAAAAACACCCATAAAGCCAAACACAGAGTACTTGGCATTGAAATCCAGCAAATAAAAGCTAAAATTTAACAGATTACACCCATCAGGCCATGCAGTCCTGTTAGGTTGCCTTGAATTTACCCGATGAAGATGCGATCTAAGGGTCATTATACGGCCGTTCATTCAACCGTGTTAGGCTACAAAATGGAAGCGCAAAAAATGCATCCAAGACTAAACCAATTTCACCACCGAATCCCATACAAGAAGTAGGAATGCACATTTTATCAAGAACAAAAGGGGTTCGATGCATTGTGGGGAATTTAGTGGCTTACCATCCCCGAGGGTTCGATAAAAACCGGCTGCACATGGATAAAAGGCCCCGTTCCCGACATGCTCCAATAATAATTGAATGATAGTGAAATGCACCGTGATTTATTTTTCCTTTGGCATGTTATTAATCCTCTTTGGAAGAAATTCGAAACAGGGAAAATAAATAAATAAGCGGTATTCTAAACCAGCAGTAGGATGAATGAAATTAATACGACGTTTGATACATGGTATGCTGTGGTCAGGGTTAGATTACAAAGGATTGGAAGCCTAGTTACGTATCAGGTTAAGTCTAATTGGTAAAGATTTCTACATCTATCAGTTTTTACGCGAAGAAGCTTACGATTTCTCCGGAGTTTTAAATTCAATAGGGGAGTATTGAACACTTATGAGTTAAAAAAGCACTCGAGTTAAGGCTGAATTTTAAAGAAACTGTATGTTGGAAATGAGATCAAATCTAAATTGATCGTATTTTGTAATGTAGAATAGAAAACTAAACGTAATAAAAGAATTATGTATAGATATTAACGTTCTTTAATTTGAATTAAGCTTTGTGGAGGAGAAAAACGGTTAAGAGAAGTTTTATATTCTAATCGTTAAGTTTTAAAATAGGCTTTTATACGGAGATATCGAAACTGATATTTTTTTGCATAAATTTTATTATAAACAAGGGCGGATTGGCACATCTCCAAGTCTTCGGCCAAAGGAATAAGTTTGAGACTGCCCCCCATCCGACAGCTGAAAAAGGTCAATTCATAACATTTATAATTAACTATCGATTTTTTGTGAAATTTTATACAATACAAAACTCCCTGACTACTGTGCTCTTAGATTGTGGCTTAGGTTTGGCCTATGGATAATACATCCCTATTACAGCTGACAATAAGGAAATATATTAAATCAACCAAAATGCGTATGTTGATGTAAATGAAAGTATTTCAGAGTTAGGGAACAAGCAAATTTTTCTGGCAAACATTTTTAAGGTTATTTCTTATGGTACTTTTGTGTATTAGATGGAATTAAAAAAGATATTTAACTCTCTGACTTCTTAACATCAGTCTCTCGGTGGGGATAATTTGCCATGTGATGCCTGTAAGATAACGCTGTAATTGTGATTTTGGGGGTAAGGCTGTCTTGAATTATTCAGTAGGACTCTAACCCAGTGGGGAAGGGATCACGTAGTGCAGTATACACAGAGATTTTTCAAGGGGAGGGTCAGGGTCAGAAGTTCTACCATTCTTGTATCGTACTCACTTGCAATTTTATAAATTTTGAGGAACCACTCATCATCTCATCTCACTCTCCTCCTTCCTTCCATCCATGCCCTTCTTCTAATTGAGTAAATGAGTGGTATTAATTAATAAAAAAGGTAATCATGAGAAACAAATATTTAATTACCAAATTTTACGTATTATATACTTAAAATTATAATCAATCGGGAAAAAAATTAAGGGCTTTAGGGGGGGTCCGGACCCCTAGGCTCCCCCCTTGTGTGCGCCACTGCGTGGTGGTACATGACGATTTTGTTCAACTCACGATATGTGCGATTTTTTTTTATCTAGCACCGTCTATCAGACGGGTATTCCTATAGTTTTTTCGTGTTTGGTATTATTTTTAATTATTTTTACACGAATATAAATAATTTTTAATTAGTTTTTATAAAAATACTAGTCACAATTCTAGTAATAAAAATATATTGTGCTTGATTTAACCCTACACATCTTATTTGAGCCATACTCAATTTCATGAGCTATAAGGACATTTAAAAGAATCCTTAAGATAATAAAATTCAAACAAATTTACGTACCCGTCTGTCAGATGGATGTTTCTCAGAGCGGCAAAAAAATTGATGTTCTGGTTAGAGGGTTAAAATACTTTTACGTGGAGATATCGAAACTAATATTTGTCTGCATAACTTTTATAATAAACAAGGCCGGATTGGCACATCTCTAAGGTCTTAGGTGAAAGGAATAATTGAGACCCCTCCCCTCCGACAACTGAAAAAGTTAATTATAAACGTTATGAATTGACTTATTTTATCGATTTTGTGAAGTTATACACACAATACGAAACTCCCTGACTATTGTGCTCTTTGATTGAGGCCTAGGTTTGACATATGGATATTAGATCCCTGATCACAGCTGACAATAAGGCAATATCTTAAATCGATAAACAGCCAAAATGCATACATTGATGAAAATTAAAGTATTTCAGAGTTAGGGAACAAGCCAAACATTTCTTTGGGGCTAATCCTTATACTTCGATAACCTTTCGGATAGTTAGAATTTAAAAAAGTTGTTTAAAAATCGCCAACCCATGTACTTATTTTTCATTTTAATATAATTTTAATTTGCATTTCTATGACTAAGCTCAAACTCAAAATCTGTACTTTATTATATATATATATATATATATATATATATATATATATATATATATATATATATATATCTCAGAAAACACGGGTTGCACAACCTTGCCCAGGTTTGTAACAGACTCCAGTCCAAATTTTATTTTTAATAAAAATCATAGTTAAACAGAAAAAGCGAGTAAAACATAAACCACAGTAAAGTGAAATTAAACTGTATTTGGAAAACTATTTGTTTAAAACTAAATAATTTGAAGCCTCCAGCACAAATAGCAACAATTCCAATTAGCTTCGAAATCTGACATTCTAATAAGGAATGAAGTAGCTACGGCAAGTATTTAGATGACTTAAGTTCGATAAATTTAACCTATTGAACCGACGAGTATAAAAAATAAACCAAAAAAGTCTTCCTGAAAAAACTTTTAAAAATTTTTACGGGCTTTTGTGGGGTTTTCCCGTAAAATACCCATAAATCTTATAATCCAGAGATGACCTACAGAAATAAAAGTCAAGAGATGAGTTCGTTAATATATATATTTGCCACAGTAACTTTTTGCACTCACAGTTTTGCTTACTCCGTTATAAGTAACTGGTAAGATGAACCCCTTCATTGTATTCTCAGCAGCAGTATTTTGTTTAAATATATTAAAATTTTAAAATAACTGTATTTAATAATCATTAGTGAAAACATTAACAAGTTATATAAACATGGTGATTCGTAAAATAAACCATTTTGATGTACTATAAATGTAAGATATCGGGTGAGTGAGTGAATATTAACGTCGCACTGTTAAGCTACACGAGGGCTTTTGGCGACGGACCACGTAATTTTGAACCATGGTCAAGTGACGTGGAAGACACCTGAGCTGGTACCCCCTCTCTCCTAAGTACCACATCACACCACACCACACCAACGGGAGGACGTTTTCAGCTCTCGACAGATTTAACGTGCATCGCTGCCCTACACGGCGGGTCTTTAGTGGCATTGGGCTCGAACTCATGACATGCCTGCCATGGTCCGATACCTTATCCATGTAAGATATCGGAATGTAACCTGTATGCGACTATTTTAAGCTTTGTTACAGACAATCGCAGGTATTTTATGAGTGAATTCTTAATCACACATCGATCTGGTAATCCTTTCCGCCCAAACGTGTGCCCAAGTATCAACTACATAGATAGTGGCTGTGATACGCTGTTTTAACTTCTTCCAGGACATTTAGTTTTGCAAAACAGCCCGTAGTTTGAAACTTTTCATGCCATTGTAAGATATATTTTCTAGGTGGAGGTTATTTTCTGAGTAGTGATAAAAAATGCTATTGCACAGAAGCTGTGGATTCCATTTTGCTAAATTCAAGAACACAAAAACCCTCTTCCACTGCACACACTGACGTTTTCGCGTCACAGCTGAAAAGTCGGCTTCTTTTTGTGGATAGGATAACCGCACTCTTATGCACACGCGCACCCTTAAAATATTTCGAGGTCTTGTCTTCTGTCATCACCCCGGCAACCTTTGACACCGTGAAAAACCGCCTTTCCGAGCCGGATGTAATTTCAGGATAAAGGGTCAACCACTACCATCCCGAGACTCTAGAGAGGGGCAGAGGAAGTCTGTTGGAAAATATTGAACAGAACGGTTGTGATCTCTCACAAACAAATTCTGGACTAATGAACTAACCAATATTTTCAGTGTGACGTAAATAAACCAGATATTTAGATTAATATATCACGCTAACATTTTTCTCAGTCACAATACTTTTATCTCGACTGATTAGTCACATGACACGCCCTTTATTGTTTACGTCACTTCTGTCTCAGAGGCAAGGTACAAACTTTAAAAGTACATCTACTATACGGTTTGCTGAGGCGGTACCTGTATTTGACTATTACTGTTTTACAGTATCTGGATAGTGCAAACTTCATGAAACACTATTTTGGTTCGCAATTTTTACGATTTAAATTTTTATGTGTAATGATAAATATAAAGCAGATCACTAGTTGTCACAAGTGCACGGTATATTGTTGTAATGAGAAAATTATTTTACGTTTTATTTTGTTCTAAAATTACTTTCCTATACAATGCGTATTTCATTAGTGTTATCGAATACAATTTAACACACCCTAGGATATCTAAAAATACCAAGAACCAAGATTTTTAAATTATATAATTAATAAAACTGTATAAATAAGACTTTAAAATGAAATAATTTCTTATATAGTCTAATAGCTCCATTTTTTGTAAATCCATCAATAAAAATAAATCAGATTTATGCCTATCGTTCTTTTGAATTAAATCCGGATGCATAACATTCAAAATTCAATGAAAATGAAATAAATCACGTAGACTTGGTTTAAAATTTTTTTTTAAATTGAGAATAAAAAATAAATATTTGGGGAAAATCTAGTAAAATTACGAAATTTTTTCAGTTAGCTCTAATCAAATAGTATTAATCTCTCCCTTTCTCTAGTAAAAAATAAAACTTTCATTTCATAAATTCTTAAAATTATTCTAAATTCTAAGTATATGCATTTAAAAACATTCTCAGTTATGTCATTAGGCTGAAAAAAAATCTGGCTATAGACACATTCCCGTAAAAATCAAAAATCTTTATGTGCGAGATATATTTACTGAACTTTAGTATAATTCTACCTTACACAATAAGTACGAACAGGATAAGTTTGAATTAGAAATGCAGGTAATATTCGTACATGATAAGAATTGAAAAATAATCAGATTAGAGACAAGATGCGATATGTATATTTAAAAAAAAAAATTCAATTGGTAAAATTGTCCAATACTAACTAATTAACTGATTAAATACATTTTATTTTCGTTTAAAAAGTAAAAAAATATTTTATTCCAAAACGAAAAAAAAAAAAATTCTCGCTTTGAAGTATCGTTTGATTTGAAAAAAATTGATATAACCTTCAAACTCCCAACAACTTTGATTTCTTAAAGCGATTCCTTGAGGTAAATGATTTGCACACCTGCATGGTACACACACAAAAAAAATGTTTCTAAACATTATAATCCATATTTTCAAACTGCGTACTTAAACACACCAATAATACATAGAATGTAACGTAGAACATCAATTTTGAAAAGAAAAACTGCAAGACTTTTACAGCTTTGTATACATATTTTATACCCGAGTCCAAAAACATATCCATGGGAAATTTCACTACATACGATACTTAAAAATGCATAAAAATAGTTTTTAAATGATCTTCAAAAGCAATTTATTGATGCTGTTTTATCATTCAAAGCATTTGAATGTGTATTTCAATTTTTGAGATTAAGATTACGAAAAAACTTTGGTTTTAAAGAGGGAACCCCGATTACAAACAAAATTTCTTCCTCTCACGGAATGTTAACATTACATATTATTCCGTTTTTACAAACTCCCTAATAAATCTTTAAAACTTAAGATATTTAAAACACCTGCATTTCAACTAAATCAAAAAAGACATTTCCTTCCGGTGAGAAAAATACATAGTCTTATACCTTGGATTTTTAATCCCTATCGAACAGTTTTAGAATAAAAAGTTTGAGAATAAATGTATTAAAACACTTTAATCAGCTTCGTGTGGATTAATTCAGAAAAAAATCCGATCTCCAAAAATCCTCCTAGCTTCAGTTAAAACGGATAATGCGTTCATGAGCGCCTTTAGTTGAACACAATGCAAACAAATTCTTTAATTCCTAAAACTGGATTGTTTTCCTCGATATGCGTAAATATGGAAAAAATTAAGCATTTATAATCATATTATAAAATACACCAAAAACATAATTTTTAATCAAGAATAGTGTTAGTCAGCTCATACGATCAATAGTATAGTTAAAGAAATAAATTTATAATTATATGTACCATTATTTCATTAAAAGCTTTCAAAGGGCCATGTTTATAACAAAAGATTCAAAATTAATTTTCTAGTAACACTTCTGAAAATAGGAGAAACTGTAGCAATATTTCACAAAAGAAACTCTAGACATGCATTGAAGAAAGTAGGATGCATGTATTATGCAAGTGCGCATATACCTGAGCAATTACTAGATTTATTACATTATACTTAACATGTATTTGTTCAAATTCATATATTTAATCTACAATGTATTTAGGTATATTAATTATGATTCGCATTTCTAATACATAAATGTTCTGTTGAGTGAAAATTAGAATTTCAAAAATGATTACAATTCATATTTGCATTTTTTTTACTATTTACAATTGCAAGAGATATCGGCCTCCAAAATTGTAAAAATATAAGTTTGTCATGCTTCTTATAAAAAGAAATATCCAGGTCTGTACGATTTAAACATGTTAGTTATTTAAATTCCGGTATTTACGTATTATCGCAATCTATTGGCGATATTTTTGAAACGAAGCACATGATTGCCAATTCAGTTTATACGACATAAGCGAATTTGGGGTTACCAATTTGGTGAGTTATCTTGAACGTTGACGATTGTTAGGACAATAAGCAAGTACCTAAAATTGGTCATTCGGAAGTAATTTATACACACACACACATTTCCGACACCTCAATCATTTAATCATCTTTACTTTAGTTGAAAATGAAGAGATTACTTTCATATTATGCACATTTTTAAATGAAAAAATATGTAAAGAAAAAAAAATTTCAAGTTAAATCACATGCATGTTTTAATTTGAATTTCTGATAAAATTTAGGATTCTTTCTGAACATTTTTGCTTTTCCATAAAAAATATTTTACTGAATTTATTAATTCTCTATGTTCCAATGTCAGCTTTCTGTTGCAAAAATGTTATTCTCTGAACTTCAAATATAAATCAATTTATTTTTTTTTATTTAAAAATAATAGAGAAATTTTTACTATGAGCTTTATTTTTTTATAAATAGATCACGAGTTTGTTCTAAGAGAAATGATGGATTAATACACATAAAATCTTCAGACAGTAAAAAATTAATGAAATGATTGTTACCGTATAGAAGTAAAAACAAAAATATTTGCAGATAGTATGTGAGAATTCGTATTGTTTTCGTTTTGAAATTAAATACAACAAAATACTGAAAAAGTATTCAATCCTAGGGGCATTAAAACTGAACCTTACAAAACTAAAAGCTTAGCTATTAATTGTTATAATAACCTTTGGCAACACATTCGGAATAAATAAAACTAATATTTTATTCAAAAGTATTTTGACCTTGTAAAACAATATAACGTCGAAAATTCCACTACATTTCATTAAACAAAACAATAAACATAAAAAAAAAAAATGAATGCTAGACATAATTTACTTAAGCAAAAGCGATTTAAAACTTTTACTAAGATTGGAACTCTTCAAAGATATCGAAACATATAGAGTATATATAGATAGAACGATAAAATAAAGAAGTTTCGAGCGGAATAAAAAAATGGCTCATGGCTAAGAGCTATTTTCAGTTCAGAATAATACAAATAGACGTGGAATGAGATATACACGGGAAATAACTTCCTCAAAGATTCCCTTTCAGTTTATAACGAAGAAAAATTATTTTTTTTTCTTTATCTATAATTATGCGCGGTTCCTGACCCGTTAAGAGCAGGTACAAGATGCACGAAAGCAAACGATTTTTTTTGTACTTATTTAGAATAAGTATACATATTTTGTCATGCTTCACTTCTGCCGATACAACTCAGCTCGGATATTTTCATGAAGTTTAAAATTTGCTTGCTTTGTTTCGTTTTTATAAGTAGTTTTAATTTACTGTTATGGAAGCACTGTTTTATTTTCAGAGATTCAAATTATCTAGACCGTCGGTGAATCCATTGTTATTTTCTAATTGCATATTCGAAATAGATTACTCCTTTGTTATTGAATAAAATAAACCACTAATGTATTTAAGATTAATAATCATAAAATCTCGAACGAAATGTCCTTTATTTTAGACTGTTTAAAAAAATGTGTAATGGAAAATGTTGGCATTTTAAAATATTTATCCTGTATTTCAGTTTCTGTTCAGTTAAATGATATAATCCGATTATACTAGAAATACTTTTAGCGCGCGCGCGTGCATTGTACTAGAAATATTTAAGCGAATTAAGAATCACTTTAAGAACAAGAAATTTAGTTAAAATCTCTTTAATAGAATCAGTCATGCATAATCGCAGATGCAAAATTGAAAATTTTGCTTATTAAAACATTGAAAAAAAACAATATAAAATTTCAAAACAAATGTGATCAAAACATTTCGGTGGATGTTGGCAAAAAAATGACTATTCAAAGATGCAAAAATGACTATTCAAAGATGCAAAAAATTCAAACTGTTCCATTTTTTAAAATTTTTTCTTTAAAAATACTTTAAATAAAAACTACACAGTTTTAAAATAAGCAAGATTCAAGAAATAAATACCCTACAATTTCTATAGGCTAAATTTATGTGACGTCATAGTCGCATGATAAATGCAACCACAAGTTTCCAGCTAATCAGTACATGCGTTTCGCTGTTGCCAGTTTTCGACTTTTGTAGAAAATTAAAAGTACACATTTATCGACAATAATAATGTACGTTTTGAATTCAATGAAGAACACGTCATTACCTTTATATTACCATCATGAATTTGGCTTATTAAAAATTAGTAATAGAAACATACAATCAACAAGTCAATTAATGAAAGAAATGGAATCAAACAAATATAATGATATTTTCTACACTTTAGTATCCCTTCTCCATAGCTCATTCGGTATATCGATATCTTGATCACACATCGATTTCTTTGGCATAAGAGCTTTATTGTTCATAGTAGTATTACGAATGCGTTAAGCGAGCTTCCTATTTCGAAATTGTTGGTACTATATGTATCAAGATACCATTTTAATACCTAATTTCAGTAGAGTATTATTGAAACTACTTTATTGTACTACTGATAATCTGGGAGAATATGAACATACAATTCAATGTTATTCATACAATATAAAAGTGAGTTTTTTAATAACATCTTTTGAGAAACGACATTTTAATCGAATAAAAAACATCAACTGTGTAAGGCTCCTGGTACAGCGCGCGTGTGAGTCCGACTATCAATTATATTAAATCTTCAATCATAATATCGAATAAATTGATGTTAGTCATGTTTTAATAATGTATATGCTATCATCAGAACTATTTAAGTATTAATGATATTACATTTGGTTCTCAATACAATAAATGCTTACGAATGACTGCAAAAAGCAATAGTAACCATTGATTTTTCGTAAAATTCTAATTTTTTTTGAGTCGCAAAATTCGAAGTGTATTGATTATGATTTCTACTTCTATTTTAATGAACTCGTTCGTATAAATTACAAAATAAAAGCAACTCCACATCTCATTTTATTACAGCACGATAATTTTTGAAAGATATAATTTAGGTATTTTTAAAAATTCCTACAAATTTTAAATTTACCCATACATTATATAGATCGTTTTCAAAAAGTATTTCAAGCTTATTTTCCTAAAATAGATTAACTTAATCTCAGTGTAGTTGATTAGAACCATATTCATTCCCCAATTTACAGAATTTGCAACGTACGTTAAATCTTTTTCAAATTCATCCAATGATGAATTTGAATGCAGCCCCTCCCCCATTATCAAATTTATTTTCTCAATCTAAAAGCCGATTTTGAGGCATTAAAATATCAGAATTATTCTATTTCTGAATAGATGTATTAAAAAATAGGTTTAATTTGATATGAAATAAAGAAAATATTCTTTTAATTTGCATAAGGATCCAAAACCTACAAAACTTAAATTTTTCAATAGTTCTGATTAAACACATCCAAAGTACATTAATCCAAATCTTAACTTTTTTCATTAATACTATTTTGAGATTGAAGATTATAATTGGAACTAATCAATAACCATTTAAGAATTAGAAAAGTAATAGTTTGAAAATTATAATGCATTGAAGTAACGAACGACACTTTTCCCAAACAAAAAAAGACATTTAAAAATTAGAATGAGATAGAAATTTCTCTCGTTGGTTGACAAATCTACTTTTTGAAGCGAAAAGTAGAAAAATGTATAAAATTCTATTTGAAAAAAAAAAAGATTCAATTTCATTTGCAAAATGTTGGAATTCTACTTGTAAAACATGCGTGATCTAAAAAGAAAAAAAAATTATGAATAACTGTCGTTGTTACCAATGCCACTTGTCTGACGATGTCAGGGGGCTGCGGTAGCCCAGTGGTTAAGGTATCGGATCATGGCAGGCATGTCATGAGTTCGAGCCCTGTACCACTAAAGACCCGCCGTGTAGGGCAGCGATGCACGTTAAATCTGTCGAGAGCTGAAACGTCCTCCCGTTGGTGTGGTGTGGTAGTTAGGAGAGGGGGTGCCAGCTCAGGTGTCGTCCACGTCACTTGACCATGGTTCAAAATTACGTGGTCCGTCGCCAAAAGCCCTCGTGTTGCTGAACAGTGCGACGTTAATATTCAATCAATCAATCTGACGATGTCAGATCGAGTCCCAACAAATACATCGGGGCTAAGGGCTAGATGAATGCCTGTCGTTAGCCGTAGCTTCGAGCACCATACAGGTGACCGTACGATTTAGCTCAGTTCCACCCCAATTTTGAGGGAGGAACCCTGTGGGGTGGTCAGAGGCCCGCCATCTCTCTTTCCTTTCCACCAACCTCACGAGAGGACTTGCGGCTCGACGGCTATTTAGAGTACTCCCCTGCCGCAAAGGCACAATACATTTATAAATATGTATGCCTTCTCCGGGAATCGAAAGGCTGTACGGCACAGCAGTCAGCGTTACTAACCACTATACTAGATGAGTGGCATGAATAACTTGGTGCAAGTAATAACATACATTAATAAATATGAAAAATAACCTGTGAAGATAAAATTCGCAACAAGAGAGAGCGTCTAAATAAATGGAAAATTATTATCAAGTAATACTTTTAAATAAAAGAATTTTATTTCTATCAAAAACACTTTTCATATACATCTTTATATTCTCCGTCAACAATCTGGTTTATAAAACCACGAAAAATTAAATTAACTTCATTTTGCATAGAAACAGGTACTTTTAATTCAGCATTTATTCCATTAAGGAAATATTTGTTTTTTCCCCATCAAAGAATTCAAATATTTGGCCTCCATTATGCACTTAGAAAAAAGTCAACATAGCGAGCAAGTTTACTTAAGGTATATCGTACCATTACAACCAATTTAACGTCTCGCACACAAAAGAAAAACAGTTCATTTGAGCCTCTTACTACATGCTAAAAGAGTTCCGGTACATTTAGTTTATGTTTGATCCGATCTTTAAAAACAATTGAGCGTAGAAATACATAATTTTTTTTTTCATTTTCTTTAATGTAGAATAACATTCGATCCATTGTTGGTCAGATAAAAAATTGGTCAATTTTTCTTACAAAAAAAGTCGCTTTTCGTTCGAAGAAAAATGAAATTTTGATGTATCCAGATCTTAAGTTTATTTGGATATATGAGGAAGAATAGTTCTTGCAAGCGTTTTGCTTTGTGTTATCCAACAAAACTCATCCATAAAATACTTTTAATTTGTACAATCCTGTTAATTTAATGCTTTTGTCTTCCGGCTATTTTGTTCAATTTATCGTTTATTGGTTTTTGCATGTAAGAAATCGAGGAGAATATTTAATTCCAGGTTATTTTATTATCTATTTACTTTATTCTTTGCTCTTTCAGTTGCACTTAACGGAATTGAAATCGATGCCCTAGCTTTGGTTTGCAGAAGAAAGAATTTGCATTGGATTAAAATTAAGGCCAGTTTCACACAAGGCAAATTTGTGCCACAGTTGATACGTTTTCTGTCACCACTCCTTTAGTATGAAAAGGGGAAAGAATTTCCTTCGCATGGCCACAAAATTGACTCAAAAGGGCAGGATTCATTGACACAATGATCGAGTTTCAAAAAATTAAAAAGCCTCTTTTTTCAATACACAAATAGACGCGTGTGAAGAGCGTACTAATTAACCATGTGTTAAGAGAGCCAGGCGATTTCTATTTAAAACTAGCTCCCGACCGTCTGCTTCTTCAAGACCGTCGTCTGCAGCAGCACAAGTGGACTCAAGAGAAATATAGCCTTAACTTCCCAAATTCAAAATGGATGGTGAATTATTAACGTCGCATTTTTGAATACAGAGCCTGTAATTTTGAGATACGGTTAGATGGCAAGGAAGACATCTTAGTTGATATTCTACTCTTCTTATTTCTACATCATGAGAACGTGAAGATTTTGAAACTCGAATTTCACGCGCACCAGCCACTCTACATGGCAGTTTAGGGGGACCAGGACTCGAACTCATAATTCGACAGAAGCAATGGTGGCATGATTTGGCAACCATGACCACTCGGCTAATACAAACACAATGGCAGGTATCTCCAAATCTGATTTTTATTCATGTTGTTAAGGAATTATATATCTGTGTAACAAGTATTCCTGGAATTAATTTTGTTCGCACTGAAACTAGATTCAAATCGAATGAAATTTACTCGTTTAAAATAGAAGTCAAAATTGCAACGATCAGATATTAATTTGATCTTTCAAATCAAACGAAATTGCCTCATTAGAATTACACATCAGACTATTAGCATTGGATCTCGAGATCTTATAAGTCCTTTCAGATTTCAAGTATAACATATGAGTTGACACCACACCCGCAAAGTTTTCATTACACTAGATGAAATGATTTTGATTCTTATACGTTATGTGCAACAATTCTAATTAAGGCACACCATGATCGATAATGGAATCGGGGAGGAAACTTATAATATCCTTTGTGATAAAACACTACCATACCATCAGGAGTTTGTATAATTACAGAAACATTCTATTTGGGCTGAAACTTCAAAATTTGGTTTCTGATTGGGTTAGATTAATGAATTTAAGGCTTTAATTTAGAGATTTGAACATTAAAAGGAAAGAAAAATTAAACTTGAATTAAACAATGAATTAGGTTAAAGGCGAATATAAGATGACAAGCGAAAATAATTGTTCTTATTTTGTTTTATTCTTCAAGAATTTAAATTCCTTCATCATGGTTCAAAATTTTAATAAAAGAAAAGTGAAGACTACGATGACTGATGGTTCACTGATGGTTTGTCTTCAAACACTGAAATTTAAGAAAAATAATCCATTGTGAGCATTCTGCTAGTAATTTTTCTGTTGGTGTAATTGCTTTCGATTGATTGCCAAATAGATATAAATAAGAATTTATTATGCATTTGTGTTTTTTGATTACTTACGGGAGTTCCCTTTTTATGAGACAAATCACAATAAAAAGATGTTACAAATTCATTAGTTGCGACTACATGCACAAAACTATAAAGTGCAAATAGTAATTGCAATATACAGGTTTCACTTAATTTTTTTCTTTAGTTGATTTTTTAGGATGAATTATTAAGGATTTGTTGTTTCTTATTCCTCTTGATCGACAGAAACATCAAGACCAAGTCTATGAACTTGTGCGTTTTAAACAATAAAGAACTGTATCAGGACTTGAGAGCAGCTGGCTCTTGTGGCAACCAATACAAGCCATGATGTGGGCAGGTGTGGCTTGGGCCACATTGCAATTTGGACAGGGAGGGTAAACTTTAAGTCCCGCCACATGCCATTGAGCTCGAGTATGTCCACTGCAAAGCCTAGCAAGAGTAATTTCGTCTTGTCTACTGCCTGTTCCAAGCAAAGCAGCACCAGGACGGTTTCCTTCATTGTACGGGGTCTTGCTTCCAAGCGGAACTGATATCTTGTTTGACCCGACGCTGAACATCATTGTGAAATGGAACATAAAGCGTTCCTCCATCCCATATCTGAAAGTACTGAGGCTTTGATGTTGAGTGGCCTGAATTGAAATGGAGAAAGGTTGGTGGACATGGAAAGAGAAAGTGGGTTGTGGCTAAGATGGCTGGTTTCGGCAGTATCAAAATCTGCAAGGAATTTCCATGTTAAGTAGACGAGACTTGTCTGCTATTGGTCGATAGGAATCGGTGAGCTGACACTCTATTGGCTGCTCTGAAGTCATGGAAAGTTTTCTTTTGACCTGGGGGGTAGCGATTTCTGAAATGTAAGGCAGCTATTAAGTGTAGAATCTTTATGGCTGGCCTCACGGGCCAAATGATCTACAATCTCATTCCCACAGACATTTACGTGCGACGGTACCCAGTGAAAAAAGATCTTAACATTGGAACTTAAGCTATTTAATAGCTGGACAATACTAGTTGTCATTCTGTCACCATGCTTCCACCATTCAGATAGATGTTAAAGAGAGTTTCTGTGATTACGGATCTGATATACGTTAATGAAAGAAACAAAATCCACTTTCAATTCAATGTACTGAAACTTTTCCAAATAATGTTTGTTGTCATGAAAGATCTTGATTAAACAGAATTATAATTTACATGAAATAGCACAAATTATACCGACAATGTTATGTGTGATCAGGGTTGGAAAGAAATGGGAAAAAATGTAGCTTTGTAAGATATTTCTGCATGCGGTATTAGGAAAATTAGTTTCACAAGTGAAAAGGGGAAGGGGCTTACAATATTATGATATACAAAAGTAAAAATGCATGTCTCGATGGATCTCAAACGTTTCGAGATGTCTTTTATTACTGTAAGTGGATGGGCAACTCAGTTGCATATATATCGGTAATAATTTCATTTTTATGATTTATTTTGCTTGTATTCCGATCACTGGCGTAGCTAGTTATAAGTGGGCCCCGTATCAAAACTTCTTTGGGGCTCTTTCAGAAAAGAAAGTCCTATTAGCGGTACTGTAGTTACACATGTTAGGGCCCCTGTAGCTTGGGGGCCCCGTATCATTGATACGGCTGATACGGTGGTAGCTACGCCCTTGATTCTGACTAAGCTTCTTTTATGAAATTTGAATTAGGTTGAAATTCATTTTTGTTGCTTCTGTCCGGATATCTGTTTTTTAATTCAACGAATTTTATCCGAGATTACAACATCTGAAAGAAATGTATGTTTTCCATTTATCAATTTTTCCCAAATAAATTCGAATTTTCCTGTACAAAACACAACTGTTTACTTTTATTTTGCAAGGTTTTAATTTACCATAAATTATCAATTGAATTTTTTTTAGAAAAAACAGTTGAGCAATTTGCATAGAGTTCACTTGTTTATCTATAGTATCTTAGATATTGTTCAAATTTCCTTTAACAAATGATATTTTTTCTATGCCTTAATTTCAAATTAAAGCATTTTGTTTACATATTTAGGTGCCGGTTCTGTTTGTAGAACAGGTTAATGAATTTGGCTTTTCAAAAGAATTTGGAATCCGTCTTTGATCCATTATAAATAAAATTAAAGATTCTTAAGTTGCCGGCAAACTGATGCAAGCCATGAAATTAAAAAAAAAAAAATGCTTGAATTTTATTTTATTTAAATTACTTTTATATTTATTTATTTTCGTCTAGTTAATTAGTTCAAGTTCTCGTAAAGTATAATAGATTTAAAAAATTAAAAACTATTTTCAAGGAAAAAGCAGTTATACATAAATAGTACTCTAAGGGGCACAAAATATGACTTGTAGCTTTAATTAGGAATACAAATATGTATTTTGAAATATACTGTTATTTTCATTACAATCATGAATAAAATTTGTATTTTTCTAAACATTTGAAAATTTTACAAAGGTTACTAAATTCAGTCAATTAGGGTAAATTAAAAATAAAAGATTAATTATTTAGCTCAATAACGAAATATCACACAATTTGCAGCAATCGCTGGATTGCTTGCGACTAAACACTCCTTTGGAAAATTAGGACTGTAATATTCTGAAATGTTGTTTGTAACTAAACATGGAGGAAAACTAATGCAGAAAACAGCAATTTAATTAAAAAAGCGAGAATATATAAGAAAATTTAAGAAATGGCTTTTTTAACACAGTTTAGCCGTTTTTTCGCTAAATTATTGCTAGCTAAGCGCACAATTTTTGCTTCCTTGCAAAATATTACTTTCCTTCATTGCCATATCGTTATCTTGTTGATAAATGGTTAAGTACAATGTGAGGAGTTTCTATTCATTTCTTTCGAAATACTCGTGCCCCCCACAGGGCCCCTTAAATATGGTTATCGTTGTATCGGTTACAAGAGCGTTGTAGGAAATGATGCAACACTGAACGATGCAAGAAAAATTGGGTAATATATACATTCCTCTTACTTTATCTTAAGCTTACAGGATATTTCTGTTTACTGAAGTTCTTGAAAGAAAAAAAATATTCCTAGTTTTCCTCGAATTGTTTCCACTATTTTAACATCTGTGCCCCTTACTAATTACACAGTACTTAAAAAATAAATGATGCCATTCGAATTGTGTGGTTTTTGCTGTTTTTGAAAACAATGAGGTAAGATTTCGATTTGAAAAAAGAAAATTTCATTTTATATGAATTATTAAGCAACAATGCTTGTAATTCTTATCCCTTAAAAATAAAACAGTGTCTAAGTAGTTCATAGTTCAAAACTACCAGATGATATCAATGTCTTTTAAAAATAAACATCGGGTGAGTGAGTGAATATTAACATCGCACTGTTCAGCTACACGAGGGCTTTTGGCGACGGACCACGTAATTTTGAACCATAGTCAAGTGATGTGGACGACACCTGAGGTGGCACCCCCTCTCCTAACTACCACACCAACGAGAGGTCGTTTTAGCTCTCGACAGGTTTAGCGTACATCGCTGCCCTACACGACGGGTCTTTAGTGGTACTGGGCTCGAACTCGTGACAAAGCCAGCCACGATCCGTTACCTATACCACTCGGCTACCGCGGCCACAAAATAAACATCGGACTGGAAAGCTAATACGAGGACTATTCGTAACCGTGACGGACCTTCTAGTTTTGAGCCATGGCTGTCATGACGTTAGATGAGCATCCACAGCTAAGAATGGTTAAAATTTTTAATGGGATTATGTTCCCTTTTCCTCCTTAAAGTACACATAAGATAAAATACATTTATTCTTAAATTTCATCTAGAAAAAAGTCGTAGAAATTAAGGATTTGAAAGTGAAATTATAAAAGAAGCAGTCTTCAGATTTAGCTCGATTATTATTCTGTAAGAAATTGACAAATATACAAAACATTTAAAATGATATTTTAAGGTATATTGAGATAAGCATTTTAAATGGTTGTAATTTCAGATTTGTCAAACTGCAGTAGTTTCCTTGTTAGTGAATATCTGATTCTTGGAAAAAACTAAATGAAATTCTTTACTTGTTAAAATGTTAAAGGTGACTTAAAGGTCATCATTTAAGTTAATAAATTTCGAAATCTGATACTCAGTTAAATAGTAAATTTCCTAACACAATGTAAAATAACACTCCCAAAGGCGGATGCTGAACTTGTTTTTCACCCTTTGTTCNCATGTCTCTGTAAGGGGCAAAATAAGTATGTAGTTCTATGTTGCAATTATTTTATAAATATTAGAACAAAGAAAAAAGAACTACTTTATATTTTATGCGTAATTCCATTAATGAAATAAACACAAACTGGTAGTTGTCAGTGCTCTACGGACTCTGACATTAAAACATAGAGGTTGGATTTTTCTTTTTATCAATAATTTCGTTAATAAGTATAACGCACGCGCAATATAAACCATACCAGTTAGTTTTCAGAAGAGCAATGAGCTAAATTTATGTGACGTTTCCAGCTAATCAGTTCATGCGCTTCGCAGTTGCCAAATTTTGGTTTTTGCAGAAACCTTTTGAAAGTACATATTTTTATCAAAAATAATAACGCCTAAAAGAAGTAAAATACATTTGTGATTAAAAGTACATGCATAAAATAAGTTTTCTTTAAGTTTAATTTCAAATCTCTTTGATAAAGTTCTTTTCATTTTTACCCAATTATAAAATTTAAAATTATTCTTAAATTTAACAAATAGAACAAGTACAGATCAGTTAAATATCAGTTTTGAATTCAATGGAGAACACGTGATTGAATTTATCATGTGACCGTCTTAAATTTCGCCCCATTGGCACAACATTATGACACCAAAATGTATTCCTTTCATAGTATATTAAATGGATAAAAGGCGACAGGTATATACATAGTTGGCCTCTTGAATTATTAAATATATTTCTGTATTGTTTATATTATATATATATATCCTAAATGAAATTTTTATTTAAGAAATATATACGAATACTTTAGTGCAGTGCTTCTCAACTTGTTGCCACAGTAGAAAAGTTAACGTTTAATAGGGGTCTCAGGGGTGTTAAATATCTCTAGAGGGCTAAAAATGTAAACAATTTTAAATCTTTTAATTTAAATTAAAACATCTTTTAAATTTAAATTAAATAGTTAGAATCTTTTACACATTTACAAAGGATTATAGCTTCAAAAAAGTACAAAATGTTTGAAATATAATCATAATTTTAAAAATTATAAGCTTATGAAAATAAGTAATAATTCTGTAAGTAATTTTTGCGTTGCGCACGCTATTTTCTAAAATAGTAGCCTCTGATGTATAAAAGTTTATAGAATTATAAAATGTATCATACTCATTAAGCCCTACATCATTTAAGAATAATATATCTGTTGTATTTCAAAATATTTGAAAAATATTGAAATTTAAAAAAAAAAATTTGAAAATGTAATTTTTTTATTTAAAAAATATTATTTTATTTATATAAAAATACTACAGTGCAATAAGGATACATTTAACTTTATAAATCAACTTATAGCTAGTAATTAGAGCTTTTATTTTAGAAAATAGCATGCGCAACGTAAAACTTAATATTTCTTATAGAAATGTTTCTTTTATTTTCGTATACTTATAATTTTTAAAACTATGATTATATTTTAAACATTTTACACTTTTCTGAAGCCGCCCCATTCCTTTATAAATAATGCGTAAGAGATTCGAATTATTTAAATTTAAAAGAATTATATTCGTTTGAAAATGGTTTATATTTTCAGTCTTCTAGAGAAATTTAACACCCCTGAGACCTTTTAATAGTTTTACCGAGACCCACTGGGGAGGAGGGGGGGGGATTGGACGTTGATTGTTTATATTCTAGATTGTTTTGATTTAGTAATTTAAAT
>BMAV01002812.1:65797-77505 GCA_019973955.1 Trichonephila inaurata madagascariensis
CCCCCCCCCCCCCCCCCCCCCCCCCCCCCCCCCCGCCGCCCCGCCGGGGGGGGGGTGGACGGTGATTGTTTATATTCTAGATTGTTTTGATTTAAAAATTTAAATATATATATATTTAAATAAGCCAAAAAATGAATATAAAATGGTTTCCATGGAAAGTCATACAAACCCGAGAGAAAATACACCGCAGTAAATAAAATGGAAATAATTTGATGTTCCTTTGGTTGCCCGGTACCATTAGATCCACAAACCGGTACTGGTCCGAGTGAGTGAATATTAACGTCGCACTGTTCAGCTACACGAGGGCTTTTGGCGATGGAACACGTAATTTTGAACCATGGTCAAGTGACGTGGACGACATCTGAGCTGGCACCCCCTCTCCCAACTACCACACCACACCAACGGGAGGACGTTTCAGCTCTCGCCAGATTTAACGTGCCTCGCTGCCCTACACGGTGGGTCTTTAGTGGTACTGGGCTCGAACTCGTGACATGCCTGCCATGATCCGATACCTCAACCACTGGCTACCGCAGCACCCGGTACTGGTCCGAGGCCCGGGGACCACTGCTTTAGTGCAATGATTTGCGTTATTTGAAACTGAAACATAAAATTGGGCATTTTTAACGACATGACCAATCCTTCTGTGATATTTCCCATATTTTGCAATAAAAAAGCAGTGTTCTCTTAAAATAAACTTAAAAGAGTTCATTTTTTTTTCGCATGCACTATTCTCTATAAATGTCCATGAACTCCTAGTCGAGAATTTCTGGGGCTATAAATTAATAATTTTCATTCCATGCCAAAGGTATACACTGAAAGAAGTTCAAAACAATGCATTTTTAAAGCATTCTACATATTTACTTGATAGTGTATGAATGAAACTGAAAGTGTATTAAAGAAAATGTGGAACAAGTTCCAATTTCCGACCAGACATCCTCTCAAAATGGAACGATACACGCCATCTCATTTCTCATCTTTTTACCTGTATTTGACAAAAAAAGACGCACAGTTTCCGATTCTTCCTCATTTCAACTACCACCCAAACAATGGCAAACAAGAGGCTAGTGGCCTTGGCACTAAAAGGCTCCTGTCATCGGGATGGTTTATGTTGCACGCCTGTCATCCAAAAGCGTGAAGAATAGGTTGGGATTCATTGTCATCGGGTAGTTTGGATAGCAAGTAAGAGGGTGCTTTTTGGTTATGTTGTTAATATTTGATTGTTCCACAGGTTGGTTTCGGGACTAAAATCATCGATTGTGCCATTATACAAATGGGTAAGAACCAACACAAACAGGATGCAAGTTAATGTTTGTATTATTAAAAACAGTCGATATATTCGCCAACATGATGGATGTGAAAAATTCTATTTTCTGCAGGCGTACTTAATTGACAGTGAAAAAAATGTTTCTGGGGACTTTTTTTTGTTATTATTTGCATTGTACGTCGTATCCAAAGTAACGAATGCCATTCTTGGAATAAAATTTTAAAGTATAATGAATAAGATCTTAACAGTAGAGGAAAATTTATTTGTTCAACACTAACCAACAAGGAAACAGAAAAATTCTATTTATGCTAGGAAGACATAGTGCATAGACAAGCAAATGCATTGAGAATTTTTACGTAAAATTTGAAGTAACTTAATACGAACATTATTAACATTAAATTAAAAATATAGCCACAAGTTAATAATGCAGTAAGATTTCCCATATTATCTTGAAATTAGATTTCGAGATTGTTTTGCAGATACTGGAAATCAGTAATTGTATGAAATTCCACATACTCTTTTCAAGAATATAAATTTTAAATACATTTTAACAGCTAAAAACTTGTAACAGAAATATGTGCATTCAGGGATGGATTTATAAGAATACAAGTACCAGAAAGCTTCAATTCAAAAGAACACTTTTTTTTTATTTCTGGAAAATCATTTCTGACCGTATCTCCTGAAATCAAGATGCCTTATATGTGGTTATAACTTATGAAATAAAATACAATTAATCAATAGCATTTTTCATTACTAAATATATTCTTCCTATATAGTTCGAATTTACAATTTAAATAATATCTTAAAATTTATCATCATTGAAAAGTTAATCTAAAGCTTTTTTTATAAGTTTTATACTATGTTTTTAATGTTCTTATTGGACCACATTAGTACTAAAGCCTTTTGTAATTCGTATCAAAGAAAAGTTACAATAAAATGGGAGAAAATATTATATATAAATTTTTTCTTTACTTTTTAAAACCTAAAACTCTAGTTTGTTTTTATTTTTAAAAAAATTAGCGCACACTGAGTTTGATAATTAAACAATTATACAAAGTGTAAGAAAAAATTTGGTTTTATATAATTAAAATATAATTTTTAAAAAAGTTGAAAATATAACAGTTTAATTGCCAAAGTGGGTTAAGTAATAAAGCATAACATTTAAATGGTCCAAAATTTCAGGAATATTTCAAGTATTTTTAGTTTTTTCTAAATATTCATGACTACGCATTGTCTCTTGAAATTTCTATATAAAGTTAATAGAGTTTGTGGATCTTTGGAACTTTAATAATAATATTGAATACTATTAAGAAATAGCATTAAAAATAGAAATATCTTGATGATACCTTTTTTAAAAGCAAGACGTTAATATCTTTCGAAAATAAATACAAATGTTAGAAACTATATTTAAATATATCAAAACGGCTCCGTCTAAAATGAAATTAAAAAGTTTTATGTGAATTTTCTTACGAAAAATGTATTAATTCTGCTTGAAATACGTAATTCAAAAGAACTTCCTTATAAGGTACACTGAATCTTCTCAAAACAACTGGTATTAAAATTTTAACGTCATTTAATACTAGTAGCTTTGCATACTGCTCAAATACGAAAGTCGGTGTCAAGGCGCTGTGGACAAAGTTCAAAATGTGGCATACATTTGGAATATCGGTCCAAACCAACCTCCAGATATTTTTACGATCGAACATCTAACGAATATCAATATGTGACGGCGACGTATTGGCGCATATAAAACAGCAAAACGTTTGCATAATCTGTGCTTTTATTTACAAAATATCACAATCACTCCTCTACCTTGACCGAGGTCGGGATGATTTAGTATCATGTAACACGTTTCATCATAATCGTAATTGCAATCGAATGAACTTCTCAGGACAGAAGGGAATGGTCAAGGACGCAAGGTAGGCCATGGGGAACGAGATTCCGGATTGGCGCGAAAGTTCATTCTTATCTTTGTCTCCGTTTCGCTGCCTGAATTGTAAAATACGGATTAGTAACACGTAGTTGTAAGACAAAAATGATTCTAGTGAGAAAAAGGAACAAAGACTTTAGTTTCAAGAAATTCCAATTTTGCTTCTGCTTTATTTTCTAGAAATATAAAATTTCGAACGGAGAATTAGAATATTTTTTAATTCTTCAACCATTAAGGTATCCGACTACGTTCGGAACCGGGATTTTAAAAAAGCGCATAAATGGACAATTTTCAAGATATTTAGTGTCACGTAGATTAGAATACATGTATAAAATTGTTTTAAGGACATTATGATAAAAATATTCAAATACAATATTTTGGCAAAAAATTAACTTAGAATAACCCTTTTTCAAAGCGTTCTCCTTTTATAAAAAAATGCTTCTATAATAATATATTTTGCTTATATAAAGTAAAGACTCCTCCAGAGAGTGAACTTGGATTTTTGAAAAAAAAAAAAAAAAATCACGTTTTTAGAGTTACTACCAATTAAAATAATTCTCGCCATTTTTTTCTTAAAATTTCTCTCCTCTGTTGTAATAAAATGTGGATAAATCCACTTCTAAGTTATATATTTCAAAAATTCTAGTTGAGCCTCTGTGCAGAGGTCTGAGCTATATACACCCGAAATATTTAATAGAAGCATTTTTCTCAAAAGGAGAATGTTTTGAAAATGGGTCATTCTATGTTCATATTTTGTCGAAATATTGAACTTAAATAATTTTTTATTGTAATAATATTCTTGAAACAATTTTATATACGTTTTCTAATCTAAGTGACACTAAATATCATAAATATTATCCATTTATACGCTTTTGCAAAATAACGGTTCCGAACGTAGTCGGATACTTTAAGCGTAATTAACTAGCAACAGTGTTCCTAAATGAAACAGCGTTCTAAATACGGAATACAAATATATTTCTATGCTTTCACTACATGAATTGGAGAGGCTCTTAAGAAAAAAGGAACCAGTTTCTAAAAGTGTCAAAATGAATTAGTAAAAGATCTTGCAGCCTTTTCTGAAGTTTAAAAATCGAATAGAACCAAATTTTATAAATGAATTTTTTTCTTCTGTACCGTTAATACTATAATACCCAATGAATTTGTTTAAGTTATAATACAGATTTTCGAATGCAGACTAAAAGAATTCTATATTCTTAAGATGAATTATATTCCATAAGAGTAAAAAAAAAAAAGACATGTCATATTACAATAAAATAGTTCTCTAAAAGGATTCCGAAATTAAATTTCGATTATCGCTCCTTGGATTATAAAATTCGAAATAAAATCAAATAGTAAAAGTTGCTTATCTTAAGTAAATTATTTGAATTACCAATACTGTTGAGGAACGAATTATAATTATCTGTGCATAAATTAGTGATTTATGTATTTACTGTCAAAATGTTTAAAAGCGATATTACATTCAAAAAAGTAAACTAGTTCTGAAAAAGAAAACCTGTTTTAGTTTTTGTTGTTAAAGTTAGAATAGAATTATAATAAAAATATATTTTTTGTGTATGAATTAAAATATTAATATAAAAATTTCAGATAAATTGTATTTTCGCCAAAATAAAATTTTGCGTTCTACTCCAGTTGGTAGCTATGTTATCGTTACAGTTTGTATTGTGTGGGGATACTGAATTTAGAATTTATTGCATTATTTTTTAATTGGAATTAAAATAGAAATACTTCAAAATGAACAATGGAGTGTGTATCGTCCAATTTTTTTTCACAATCTGATGCAATTATAGTTGAATGTATTTTAAAATTTTGAAATTCATTAAAACAAAATTTCTACAAATCTTATATGTATAATAATCCAATATTTTCCATTTATATAAATATACTGTCAGCTGTCAAATTCTTTCATTTTGTACTTATTGAAATTTAAGAAAAAGTTAACAGTACTAACGTAACTTTAACGATTAAACTATAGATGGCAATGAGATAGATAGAAAATAAAAAAATTGTCAACCAATTCAAAATAATTTCACACATATAGGCAGTACTTAATATCCAACCCTTCAGCTAAATTTCTGAAAATAGAAATTTTGATTACATACTTTCAGTACGTTACATTCACAATATATATAGATCTCTGCAGATTGCAAAAATTGAATTCGATTTCTTTTTTTTTTATCATCGAATTTTGAAACCTCACGAGGGCTATTTGCGAAGGACCTAGTGATTCGGAACCTTGGTCAAGTGACGAGGAAGAACACCTGCACTGCCACCCTATTTGAGTCACCCCGGTCTGGTGTTACGTATATCAGTCCCTCGCCCCTAACATTCCCGAACCATCAGAGGTTCGAGTTAACGACTCTAAAAAGCCTGCCACGAGTTCACGCCCACGAGAATTCGGCTGTCGCGGTTACACAAGGGACAAATTTTTGAGAAATATTCAAGAAATTTACTGACGTAACACCTTTTCATCCAATTAAAATCATTCTAAGTGGCGCGGTTGGTTTGTCGCTGGCCTTCTGTACCCAAATTCCCGGCCCAAGTCGGTGAATTTTCATGATGCAGAAAATCGACAGCGACCGTGTCGTATGATTATACGACATGTAAAAGGTCCTTAGAGTGTCCGTTTGGCTTGAGTGCTCACGGCAAACTTAAAATCCTAGTATAGGTTCGCAGCGTCAGAGCTCAGAAACTAGGTGTCAAATTTACCAGCGGCGATTGGTATTTGCCTATATGGTGCCGCACTATAAAGATATACCAACTTCCGGGACTACTAGGTCTGACCAATCCGACGTCCATTAGAAATAAAAAAACAACTTTCGAACACTTACAGAATTTTAACTTAAATATGAAATTCTTGGATATCTGACTTTGGGTAGTCTCACTTGTTGCGTACATATTAAAGAAATTACATAAACATTTATTAGGATTTCTTTCTAATACTTATCTGAACGTTCGAAACGTAATGTGTGATAATTAGTGTTCTTCCAAACGATATTAAGATCTTATACGATTTTAAGGAGTTTTAATTGAACGAGAGAGAGGGAGAGAGAAAACCTAGATAACTGAAATGATAGCATGCAATCCCAACATGTGTCGTGATTTACATCCTAGCTAGAAGTAGGTTACAGTTGAAACTGACAAGTCAAACTTTTTTCCTCGTAAAAGCTACACTATGTCGCGTGAAGTATCGTTCAATTCCAATAAGAATGGTGATCAGTTTTTTAATCGGATAATAATAAATCACTTTATGAGATAAAACATATTATGGAGGAATATTAATTTGGGATTGACGGCTCTTTTGCGATGCTTTTTTTTAAACAGCTACATTTGAAAAAATTGTGAAATAAATTTCTTCTAGTTTTTGGATGATTGCTTTAACAAACTGAGAAGACAATAACAATTATTTTCGACTTTGAGACCATTAACTATAAATGCTTAATTTTTTTCTTTTTTTGAATTTGAAAGATTCAGGCAGATATTGACAATGAAACAAATCTAAATTATTTGATTCGGAAGGAGTATATTTTGATCAAAGGTTCTAAATGAAATTGAAAAAGGTTTAGCCAGAAGACTGGCGCCCCCTTCCCCGTTAGAGAGCGCTCAACTATGTGTGTCACGGATATCGAGCGATGACGAGTTTACTCGTCAATCATAGAGCGAGTGTGGCAGTTTAAAATATTTAATAAAAAAGATGGGTTCATTTCAGCGTTTCTCAAACTGCGGTGCGCACCCCCAAGGGGGCCTTGATAACTCTAAGAGGAAGGCGCGAGCATATTGAAAAGTCGAAAACAAAAGATTATTGAAAAAAAATTATTAATTTACTGAAGTAAACAAAAAATACTTTCTGACATAATAAAAAGTAAAATACACATTTACACTGATATAACACACTTATAAATGTATCAGTACTGCACACACAATGTATTTTATAATTAATTTAACAATACTAAGTTAAGAACAGTTTAATAATCACCAGTGATCCCATGGGCTTCTTATATATAAAATTATGTTAAAAAATTAACACAATTATCTCAATAATTTGTACTGTTTTCAATTAATTCTTTAACTGCCGATTAAAAGTTACGTGATTCGCTCCCCAAAACCACATAGGCGTGCGTATGCAATGTATTGAGGGGTTGGGGGGTTGAAAGTAAAGCAATAAAAATAAGCAAATACTCTAAAATAAATAAATCCTTCACAAACACTGTCAAAGTCTTTTTATTGCATTCCAGAGCCTTCGAAATAATTTTATGAATATCAGTGCTCAGAAAAGATTGTACTTTGGAACGACGTATATACATGTCTAGGATAATTAATGTTTTAACTGTGCGAGACGTATATATACGTCAATGACACTTAAGGGGTTAAAATCGTATTGTAACTTTAGCGTCAAAGTGTAGTATTATTGAATTCAAAACTTCGTTATTGTATGGAAAGGGAGTGCGATGGAAATTCTGATTGAATATTGGTTCGCAAATGTTGAAAATTTGAGAAGCACTGCTTTATTTTATAATATTGGCAATTTTATTATTAATATTTATTTCGTTAACAAACATATATTGCATACATATTACTCGAAAAACGCATGAAATACATTTAAATGCAAGAATCTAAAATTCCTCCTGTGGAGGAGTATTTTCCGTTTGCCTTTTTTTAGGCAAACATTTAAAAAACATTCATAGAGCATAAATAAATTCGTCATGCGAACTTAAAAGCTACTTTCAGCCGGTGCATGCGGGGACGCGCATGAGTTCATCCTAAATTTTTCATACTTTTTTTATTTGATTTACTTCGGCCTGGCTTCAAAATATTCCAAATGACTCGAAATACGAGAAAATGGTTTTGTTTCTCAAAAACTTCTATTTAAATAGCCAATGCTCACTACTTTTTATACATGACGAGTATACACGTCATGACACAAAATCCTGCAACTTCTTCATGACGAGTGTATACTTGTCAATCACAGTTAACTGTTTAGATACTCGGCAGGTCTGAAATTGTTGAAATATTATAAGTCAACATGAATTCTATTGGTGAAATATTTCATATTAAGCCAAAATCAAGCGACAGAACAAGCACTTTCCTCTTCATTTTCCACACTACAAAAATGCGCTTTATTGCTATAAGTTGTTAGAACATGGATATTCCATCAAACATTTGAAAAACCTCTGACACTAATTATTTTAAATTTTTTGAAATGGAATAAAATATTTAACAGAAGATAAAGAAAATTTCGCATAGAGTGTATGAGTAAGATATATGACAAGAAATACCATACTTATATAGAATAACGTTGATTAACACACATTCTGGTGATTTATGCTCTATAGTAAAAACACATTGAAAAGCTTTAAAAAATTACAATTACTTTCACTGAAATCGCTAAATCGGTAAATTTCACTACATCGATTTATTATTTTTGTATTTGTAATCACTAATCATTCTAAAAAAACATTAAAAGCAAGCAAATGCACACAGAAAGAATAATAAAGGAAATGAAAAAAATATTAAACAATATATTATGAATAATTTTTTTTATTGTAAGTGCTTCTTTAAACATTATGAAAGAAGCTTAGCAAAATGAAAACATTTTGTGATCCAAAAATGGCATCTTGAGTGATTGGTTTATTAACGTCGATCTACAGTTACGATCCCTACTGGCAAAGAGGACCTCGTAATATAGAACCAGTCAAGTGCTACATCAGAAATGAAACTACATTCCACATCTAAGTCACACGTCTATAGATCCTTTGTAAATCCAAAACAAAAAAAATGTGGATCAATAGAAAAACTTGCTGTCAATAAGTCGACATGTTAACTTTATTACAACAACCTTACAAATATGGCTGCCTAAAAATAAATTTATTTGTGCTTATTTGCAAACTAATCTGCAAATTAAATAACTTTACTATATCAAAATCCTTTTTGGAAGACAGGGTAATAAAGAATTTTTAAATATTTCAGTAATTTTTACAAGTTTTGTATTAAGATTGAAAATTTTTACTTGTATATAACTGCAGAGTGAGCGTGTGAGTGAATATTAATGTCGCACTGTTCAGCTACACGAGGGCTTTTGGCGACGGACCATGTAATTTTGAACCATGGTCAAGTGACGTGGACGACACCCGAGCTGGAGCCCCTCTCCTAACTACCACACCACAACAACGGGAGGACGTTTCAGCTCTCGACAGATTTAACGTGCATCGCTGCCCTACCCGGCGGGTCTTAAGTGGTACTGGGCTCGAACTCATGACATGCCTGCCGATACCTTGACCACTGGCCTACCACAGCCCATATAACTGCAGAATAAGGCAAAGTGAGGCTTCCTAGAGTAAAGTAAATATTGGTCCCCTTAAAAAAGGAGAAGGGGAAAAGAAAAATACAAGCTTAGCATATTTTAAACACATTACCAGATTTTACGATATTTAATACAATATTCTTTGCATTAAACAGTTTTAAAAATAGCAATAGGTATAACTTTGATGTTTTGAGAGCCCTTCAGAAGCCGGGACCGAGAATGCATGCCTACCTTTAAACCCGCTTCTGTTTGTATGAAATTGAAATATTCCTTATCGGTACGAAAAAACCAAATAAGACAAAACAAAAAGTTTATAATTGAGTTTGGAGTGTATTTTCAAAACAACGATTATGCGAGTCGTCTGCAAACATGTCGACGAGGAAAAACTTTAAATAGGACAATCTTCGATGCGTTCGCCAAGTTTCTCGCATAAAGGATGGCTGACAGGGAAAGTATTGTCATTAATAAGTATGTTAATCTCCCTAACACTCATATACTTCATTCATAATGCGTAGCACATTAAGTACCGAATAAACCTACTTCTAAGTGTTAACAAAAAATGTGGAGGCTTCTCAACATTTCATCTTTAAGTTACGTGAATTGTTCTGTAATTCCTTTGTAATGACGACCGTGATTCAGTTCTTAATAATTTGAGTTTATGTGCTTTACTTAAAAAGGAAAATATGAATAAAAAAATCATACCATATTTTGAGAAAAGAACAGTTCTTTTTATTCGATTGTTTTGAAAAATGTGAACATTAAGAAATAAAACGCGTCCAAGGCTTTTTCGAATTAATCTTTATTGAGATATATATTCTTATATATTTTTGAAACTAACAATTTGTTGTTTGGTTTGAATTAACATAACACAAGAACAATACGAGGGCTATTGGCGGCGAAATACGAAATTTAGGACCATGGCAAAAGGTGGCAGTCCGCACTTGAACTGGTTCTCATTTTTCATACCCAAATCACACCAAAATTAGGACTTCGAACTCCGACATATTTAACTTGCTTCGTTCCCACTATTCCCCAATCTTCGGAAATACGAAACTTTAATCTGCTTGCCGTTGATTATGAATTTTTTTTACTAGCCAAGCTACCAAGCTTTTAAGAAAAAAACAGGCATAAAAAAAACGTTCTTTTAATTTGTTCTAAACTGAAATCGCTTTAAAACAAAATATTTCCATAAACTGAAGTCAATATCGCATTACATAAGCGACACCTTATCTTGCTCTGAATTCCAAATCATTCAGTAGAAAGGACCTTTTAAAGTCAAACTGAATTAAAATAGGGAATTTTTCCCATTATGACCTTCAGGGGAAATGAACTATAAGATGAAGCTCCACTGGATATTATAATCCTCTTAAAATTGTTCTTTGGTGGTTTGGTTTTAATGTCGCTTCGTAGAAAACAGCCTTACTAAGAAAAACCTTTGTTATTTTGATGATTATGACGGCTGTAACGTTTTCCCACTTCGAAGATGCAGGAGCGGCTTTCCTATGCCGATAGCACTACTCCGTTCATATCCACACGTGCACCCCTTAAAATATTGTGGGGTCTTTTCATATGACATCACGCCGATAGTTGATCACCGTCGGAAAACCAACGGCTGGATCCCACCTGCGAGCCGCAACCTGGAGTGAAATTCGAGAGGTAATATGAGACTACCCCCACCACGTGAGAGGGGAGAGACGGTCCGCCTGAAGCACTCGTCAAGAGATGTGTGATGTATGTCTCCTCCTTCCCAACTAACATTCTGTAGAATTGAAATACTCAATTTGAATAACTTGTATCTGAATGTAAATAAGTAACTAATAGTTGTAGACTTAACTATATTTATTTATTAAGAGTCTCACCTTACCAAATTCTCCAATTTACCCAAATCATTACACGGCATTGAACTAGTATTTTATTTTATACCCTTCCACGTTACACTACCATAAAAAGGAATTGTTTCCAATTATCATGAAGCAGCCTTCAAAGTTTAGGATTACTGGTTTGGGGGCGAAATCGGGACTCGAATTTATTTCAATAGAACAATGCTGGGGATAAAACTTAAAAGTTTTATTCATTAGGCTATTTCTTAAGTGATTAAAAATATTTTTAAAATGATTTTTTGGTTAGTTGCATTTCGAAGCTACCTATAGGCATTGGCAAATGATCTCGTAATTTTGAGCCACGTAGGACCCCAT
>BMAV01002812.1:82382-96762 GCA_019973955.1 Trichonephila inaurata madagascariensis
AAACTATTTTAATGTCTAAGATTTTATTTTGAAAAAAAAGTCAAACAATGCTATATTTAAATTGCAATTTTCTTTTCCTTAAATACATTCAAGGAGCAACTATTTGCTTAAGCTCGATTTCTTAAAATAGTTCCATATTTCCCATTTCTTTCAAAAAATTTATTAGCTGGTAAAGGGAAAGCAATTATAATTCTATTTTACATTTAGAACAGTTTTTTGCCAATTTAATTTTAAATATTCTTAGAGCATCCTTGTGTTTTAAATTTATACTAAAATGATTTATAAAAGCGGCTGTTTTTAAAATCATTTATGTACGCATTTTATTATTATCCAAGAACAGAGGGGAAAAAAACTACCATGATGATTTTTTTGAAAAAAAAAAAAGTTTTCCACCAGTCTACTATCAGAACAGAAACAAATTAAAACTTTTTCTTTACCAAGTTCAATGTTGTATAACTAACTGAATAAAAAATGAGCTTCATTGAAGAAGTTTTTTTTTAAGTATTTACTTCGAGGAAAAGAGATATACAATAATTTTAGCGGTGAATAGTTTTTTTTTACTATTAGAAATATTTACGGCGAATTTTTTAAAATCTGTATGACATTACATTTCTTTCTATCACAATCAGTAACTTAATGCATACAATTAAAATAACAGAAGTTTTTTTTTAAAGGTTTTATATATCTAGAGCAGTGCTCTTATCAAACTTTCAATGCTTGCTACCCAATATTCAATTTGAGTTTTCATACAATAGCAATGTATTGAATTAAATGATACTATACTTTGAAGCAAAAGCCATAATAAGACTTTACCTCTCAAGTATCACCAGCGTATATAAACATCTGGCTCAGTCAAAGCGTTAATTGCCCCGGACGGATATATACGTCTTTCCGAAGTACGATCTTTTCTGTGCACTGCTATCCATAAAAAAATTCCGAAGGCTTTGGAATGCAATAAAATGATACTAGCAGTGTTTGCGAAGGATTTACTTATTTCAGAGAATTTGCTTATTGCGCATTGCCATCTCAATACGTGGAAAACTGTGGCATTGGGGAGCGAATTGCATAACCTTTAATCGGCACAGTAAAGTAATTAAATTTAAACTGTACAAATTATCAAAAGTGTTAATTTGTCAAGCCCAGGGAGTCACTGGTAATTATAAAACCTGTTTCTAACTAAGTATTGTTAAATAAAAAATTTGTAAAATACATTGCGCAGTATTGATATATTTATAAGTGTATATGTCAGTGTAAATGTGTATTTTATTTTTTTATTATGTCAGAATGTATTTGGTTTTGTTTACTTTCAGTAAATAAATAATTTTTTTAAATCATTTGTTTTCGAATTTTCAATATACTCGCACCCCCCTAGTAAAGTCATCACGCCCCTCTAGGGAGGCGCGCTCCCCAGTTTAAGAAACGCTGATCTAGAGTCATCAAAAAGTTATAATATTTAGATTTATTAAATATTATAGACAAATATTATCATGACTACATTCGGAACCGTTGATTTAAAAAAAAGTGGAAAAATTAGTAATTTGGTATTTAGTGTCATCTGAATCATATTATACATATGAAATTGCTATAAGGGTATTATTACAAGAAAAAATTATTTAAAGGCAATTTTTCGGCAAAGAAATGAAGAATGACATTTTCAAGACATTCACTTTTATGAAAAATTATTCTATATTTTACCTATACATATGTAGCTAGGACATCTATACCGGGGTTGAACTAAAAGTTTTGAAAAATTCACATTATCTTTAAATTTTCTATCAGTTGAAATAATAACCGGTGTTTCTCGTTAAAACACCTCTACTCTGAATAAAATATGACATTCTCTACTTCTAAATTATATATTTCAAAAATTCTAACTTCACTCCGGTATAGAAGTCTTAGCTATATATAAGAAAAATGTAATAGAAGGATATTTACATGAAGAATGTGTCAAAAATGCCGTTCTTTCATTTTCTGCGAAAAAAAAATGCATTTATAAATAATATTTTCTTGTAATATTGTTAAGGTGACTGCCTACCTTCGGACCCAATTTTTTTTATAAAAACAAATTGAAGGTTTTTAGGAAGAAAAATAAAAAAATATGTAAATACATAACATTTTTTAAATAAATATTGTACTTTTAGAAAAATTGGTTGTTTTCAAGGAAATTTTACCAAATTTTTACTAAAATGGGTAACACTGTACAAAAATTTCTAATACAATTATCGTAATTTTCTTTATACACAAGATGCATATTATGGTGCTCTTCAAAATGAACTAAAATCTAATAGAAATATTAAAATACAAAAAAAAAAAAAAAAAAATTACAGACTATACATGAAAAATATCAAAATTTTGATATTATTAAGTTTTTTCTTTATAAAAACTACCGTAAATGAAAAAATATTTAACCTACAAAAACTTATGGTCCACTTTATGAAAAATACTATAATAAACATTCCCACAAAATTTCAAATCGTTATCTGGTTTGGTTCTTAAGATATCATGTATCTGGTAAAGGGTTTCTTTTGAAAACATAATTTTGAGAAAAACTCATTTAAAGTTTTATCTTACTGCCTTTTTGCGTAGAGTGATGTTTTTGAAATCACCATAACTTTTTATTTCTATTTCGCGTAAATGAAAAAGAAAAACTGTTTTGGAAAGAAAAATGCTCAAAATATAAGATTTTGAAATAAAAAAAAATGTCCTATGTAGACGAAAATCGACATTTTCAAGGTTGGCATTCACCTTAAAGCAACTTTATATGCATGTTTGAATTCAAGTGACATTATATATACCGTGAAATCCGGCGTATAACGCGCACTTAACACCAAAAATGTGATCGAAATTTACGGGTGCGCATTATATCCTAGGAATAAAAATGGCTTTAAAAATAAAAAAGATAAACATAAAAAAAATTAGACTTCTACATATATCGAAATACTATTTATTTAAAAGAAATGACATACTTTAAATTCATAAAGAGTTGTGGTTCTAGAAATATGCTATTTTTTCAAATCCTAGGATAATACCTCGATTAAATGATTTCAAAACGTAAGAGAATTGCAAAATTACATTTCAGGTTTCTTCGTAAAAAAGGGGTTTCGCGTTAAACGGCGAATATACCAAAAAGTTCAAAAATTCTGCTTGAAAGTATAGGTGCGCGTTATACGTCGGATTTTACGGTAAACAAAATTATCCATTTACACACTTCTTTAAAATCATGGTTTCGAACGTATCTTAAAGCTTTTTCCGTGCAAGATTAGATAAGTATGATTCTCGGACAAAATATTTCTTTCTAGAGCAGCGTTTCTCAAAGTGTGGGGCGCGCCCCTCTAGGAAGGGCGTGAGCATATTAAAAAGTCAAAAACAAAAGATAATTTTAAAACATTAATTTACTGAAAGTAAACAAACAAAATACATTCTGACAAAAAATAATACACATTTACACTGATATAATACACTTATAAATGTATCAGTACTGCATAAGGTATTTTATAATTAATGTAACAATAATAAGTTAAGAACAAGTTTAATAATTATCAGTGACCCCATGGACTTGTCATATATAAAATTATATACAAAAAAAATTAACACTTATCTTCATATTTTTTTTACAGTTTATAATTAATCCCTTAACTGCCGATTAAAAGTAATACGATTTGCTCCGCATTGCCACTGTTTTCCACGTAGGAGCCTGTATGTGATGTATTGGGGAGAGAAAAGGAAAGAATAAACAAATACTCTGAAACGAGTAAATTCTTTTCCAACACTGTCAAGCTCCTTTTATTACATTTCAAAGCCTTCGGAATAATTTTATGGATAGCAGTTCACAGAAAAGGTCATACTTCGGAAAGACGTATGTATACGTCCGGGGAAATGAACGTTTTGGTTGAGTGAGACGTTTTATAAGCTGGTGTCACTTTAGTGGTTAAAGTCGGATTGTAGCTTTAGCGTTTAAGTTATTAAGTTATTATTAAATTCAATATATTGTTATTATGTGAAGGGGTGTGTGTGTGTGAAGAAAATTATGATTGAATATTGGTTCGCAACTACTGAAAGTTTGAGAAGCACTGTTCTAGAGACAAGCAATTATAATTCATATTCACCATTCAAAAGAGTTAAATGAAATTGATACACAAATGTGTGTGCTTCCACACAGTTGTAATCTACTTTTATCGTTCATTGAAATTTGAATTCTAATAAAATCTTCGAAAGCCGATACATATAAAAAAAAACAATTCGAATGATTTCGTAAAAATGAGTTTCCTTTTCTTGGTCACAAAATATGAAACCACTAAAAACACAACCTATACGACGAAAAAAGGCGTGAATTTTTAGTTGTTCTATTCGATTGCAACAAATGGCAATTGCGACATTACGCAGTTTGCAGAAAAACGAAACGTTCACGGGTGTCTCGTTGCAAAGTTATGTGGGACACGAAGGCGGGAATTTCTAACATTGTTTTTTGCTATTTGATGCCAAAGTGCAATGCAAAAAACTAAATTTTGTGTGAGTGTCGTTACAGTGTGACTCATAACTTTGCACTAACCACGTTTGAATTCTTTATTGTTGAATAAATACTTCGATCCACGTAGCAACATAACACACGGAAGTTAGAAACAAATGACACTCAATGTAGAATTCTAATTTTTCCCTTTGTTTTATAAGCATTGAACAATTTGAGATTTTACAACGAAAATCCTACTTATGTTTTTCCAAGTTAAATTTTTTACAAATTAATATACAGTAGTTTTTAAATGTGTAATTTTATTCATATTTTTTAGAACGATGCGAATTTTAAATCAATAAAATAATAATTTATTCCTATTTTAAAAAGGGTTTTACTAAAATGATTAAGAATTTTTTACTCTAAAATCTCAATATGTATTTTGTTGATCAAAAGTCAAATGTAAATTTGTTTAATAGGCTTAGTTCATGGTGGTCACATGATAAAGACAATTACTTGCTCTCGACTTAATTCAAAACTGACATTAAACTAACTTGTTCCATTTGTAAAATTTAGATAAAATTTCAAATTTCATAATTGGGTAGAGATGCTCAAATAAAATAAACAAACCAAAAAGATATATTAAAAAATAAATCTTATTTTATTCGTGTACTTTTAAATGAGGTATATTTTGCTTATTTATGTACGTTTTTATCGTTCACAACAGTGTTTTTTAAAAGAAATTTTCAGTTTAGAACAAAAATTGGCAGCAACGAAGCGCATGAATTGATTAGCTGGAAACATATGATTGTATTTATCATATGATTATGACGTCACATGAATTTATGAACTAATTGGCTCAAACGCGCATTATCCTGTGACTATGACGTCACATGAATTTAGCCTCTTCTCTAAAGAATTTATTTTAAAAACTCTTGTTTTTTTCGGTTTTAACTTTATATAAATTTTCAAGAAATTATAAGCAGGAAAAAGATAAATAATAGGGATGATATAAAATGTGATTGCTTTATCAGAGAAAATTGGAATATACGCGCAAAAAAGAGAAAAACTTCCAAAATATATATATATATATATATATATATACTTATAATAAAAATTTAAATCTTGTGAATGTGTGATAATTACAATTTGTTCTATAAGACTATAAACGTCGAGGAATATATGAAAAACTCTATACAAATTACAATAACAAATTTTGAATAAAACATCATATTTTTTAAAATACTTACCCCAGCTTAAAATAAGGTTATAATATTACAATTTCGGATAGTATCAAAAGAATGAAGAGTATAACTTAAAGGAAAGTCACAAACTCATAATTAACAAAACAAAAATGTGATTATCTTTCACAATTACTATGCAAGGGAGAAATGATCTGGAATAAATATCTACTTAAAGCATAAAAATTGCTAATAAATGCTGCACAGAGACAACAAAATTTAAAAGTCTTTAATACAAAGCATTTAAATTGCTTGAAACTGTTTCAGAAGTAGTAAAACAAATTTAATTCATGTTCAAACGCATTTCTTAAACATTTAAAAATAAAATAGAATTTCTTCGAAATACAAAACTTGTAAACAATATTTTAGAAAGAATTACCGACAAAAAAATGATAAAAATTGAATTCAAGTAATAAATGATTTGCTATTGGTAATGAATTTTATATACAAAAGGAATTTTGTGTGCGTTTAAAAGCATTTTTTCCGATTGTATTAAAAATTCTTTTATCATTTATAGTAAAAAAATTATTTCAAGTTGTACTTTTTTTTTGCTATTTGAAGCATGAAACGCCTGACTTACTTTAAAAAAATCGTTGGATTTATGAGTTTAAAATCTTTTTGAATAGATCCAATTCTTCACAAACTTGTGAAGTTTCTTAAATTTAAAATTTTTAGTTGAAATTATAATTTGACAAATAAAAAAATTACACACAATTCAGAATTTTAAGGTTGTGAATAGCCCTTTTTTAATCAAAATTTGACATTTTGTAAATAATTTAATATATACGCAGTTATATACATGATTGCTGTTCATTACACAGGATTAAATTTTGTCAAATTTTGTCTATTTGTGAGCGCGCGCACACACAAAAGTAAAATCAATTTAAGATATATGCCTATTTTTTTTCTATCTAATACAGTGTGTTGTGAGAGCAACAAAAACGTTTTCATTATTGTAACATACCAATTCTCTTGGGTAGAGTTTTACTCGGAATACTGGAAGGAGAAAATTGTTCGAATTCTTCAATTAGATAAATATATCTGTGTCTTAGACAGGTACATACGATTACATTGCGAATTTTTTTTACCTATATTTTATCAATTTTACCTATATTTTATTTATATATTTATGAAAATATTGAAAAATATTAATTGTTTAGTAAAATTTGAATTGCTTAAAATCAATAAAATTTAATCTTTTTAGAAACGAAAACTTAATTACATTCTCTGCTAAACACTATAAATATTTCTTTATAAAATTATTAAATGCAAGTACAAAGTCGAAATTGAATGAATCAGTCAAAACTGATCAAAATATTTATATTATAATTAGCTTCTATGAACACATTAGTTTTATTTATATTCCAAGTCTAATATCCACTGCATTGCCTCTAGCATTGTCTTCTGCATCCACAAAAAAAATTTCGAACAGATTTAAAAGCATGTTTCATGTAGCTTACAGTTTAATTAAAATACTTTTTTCTTTAAACAAAAAGAAAACAAGCATTTCTAAATTAAGGATATGTATCTTTTAGTACTGTTCAGGCACGACAATTACAAAGAAGTTTGTAACGGTCCAATTAACTGCGGAGGGGAAAACCACGATTCTTGTTCGTTCGACGTGTAAGCCATTGTGATGCAAATCAGTTCCTTACCGTTGTCTTAAAAACTGAATGAAAATAATTTATTCTTTAACGTAGCCTTATCAGGACAAATCCTTTTCTCTGTTAGTTTCCATAAACAAGTATTAAACAATAGATAAATTATTGAATTTAACGATTTAGTTGGTCAAATTCAATAATTGAACGCTAATGCAGCTCTATTAACCAAGCTTCGCGATTTGATTCTTTTTATATATCGTCTGCTCATGTTTGCAATTCAATATTTAATTCGTTTCGATAATTCGTTTGCTTTAAATAACTAAACTCTCGAGTGGAATAATAAAAATTAGATTCTGCTTTAGTTTAATAAAATTATTCTTTGTTTTATTGTCTCTTGTACAATTTATTTACACCAGCTTCGACAGAACAATCCAAACAAATGCAATGAGGTGCTTGAAACAAGCCTTTTACTGTCGTGTCACAATCAAAAGATAAAAACATAACCGAAAGTATATTCTGTTGGCCCAATTTCGACATAAACCCTCTTAAACTGTACCTTAACTTATACTGTTCACTTCAACTTTTGAAAATTCCAAATAAATGCATTTGGTTGCACAACAAAACAGATTTTAAAGGAGTAATTCGGTATTAATCCTTGTTAATTTTATGTCTGACAAGATCCAAGAGATTGACTCAAACATTTACTCGCTCTCATAGAACAAAAATTATTTGATGTAACCTCTGGCAAATCGAGACAGAAGAGTAATTTAAAACTCTGTAAACAGAACGGCTAAATGAGGTTCTTGAAATGTATAATCAGTTTTTCATCATGTCCTTAGGTTATTCATGACATCAGTGGCGTAACAGAATATTAGGGCCCCCAGAAAAGTCAGGTTTTGGGCTTCAAGCTGGATCTTACAAAGGATTGCAAAACCTAAAACCATAACATAGGCTTTAGACCCTGTAGAATTCTACTCCCTCCTCCCACACCGCGGAGGTGTACGTTACGCCACTGCGATAGACATTATTAATTGTTCCTATAATCTAAAAAGTCTGATAACATCAAGGGCCTCATAAAAGTTATATGTTCGGGAATTTAAGTTTAAAAGTAATCATAAACCTCAATACATGGCCCAGACGATAGTTTATTTACCTCGTAAAACAAAATATTCGGGCTATCATTGAAAACAAAAGTTAATTTTAGAAAAGCAATATCATATAAGTATTTTTAAAATCCAATTCATGGAAATTTGGGTGAGCGTTTTTCTCCAAGGAAGACAAATAGGACATCGCGTTCCTTTAGCAATTTTTAAAAATAGAAACTAACACTTCAATAATTATGAAAAGCTATTCTATTTTCGATCACTTAAGTGATATATATCAAAGTTTATATTAATACATAAATCTATACTAAAAACAACTCTAATACTACGCTACGTGAGTAATTTCAGCGGTAATATAAATTTCCATAATAAAAAGCCCTAATGGGATTTAATAAGTCGAGCTTGTACTGCCCTAAGACATAAATTTTTAGGTCATATTATGACAAGTTCTGTTACCATTACGACTCAACCTAATGAGCACAAAGAACAAAACTATTAATTGATACCCAGGAAAAAAGTGAAATTGTCTTGCAACAATCGATTTACGCAATAGCAAAAGTACATTAACAAATAAGTTGCTCATTCCGATATCGGGAAAAGATGGCGCCCAGAAGCAGATTAATTATTTCCCACATTTCTGCTCGACTAAAAGAATCAACTTGTCGCAATCATTATCGATCTGAAACTATTAAAGCTGATCGTTATTGGATATTGGCTGTTTAATAGGTAAAGCGCGTGACAAACTGTTCCATTTTTGAGCCAGGTGAAGAAAAAAAAAGGCTAAATAAGTACGTTGAGTATTTCCTGCGAGCATCATTCTGATTTGCATTGCTAATTTAATGTGTTCCGAATCAAAACCCGTTAGTTTTACTTGTTCTCTTCGATTAAGTCACAAATTGAAAGAACGTATTTCACCATTTCTTTTTTTCTTGGCCCTTTTTCTTCGTTCCGGCATATAATAATTTCAATGCAGTCGAGAGTCCTTAAGGTTTTAAATTTGATTTAGAGTCGTTTTTGCTCGATATATTATGAGACACGAACTCTTTGCACTTTTCCAGCAAGAAAAATTTCGGAATATTGTAATTTTGTGGCCAAAACCCAGACATTTTAATGACCTAAAAACTTTAGATATTGTTTGTGAAACTTATTTAAAAATGCTTTAAGATATGAAAGCACACATTTATAAACCGACGTGAAAATTAAAATATCAGTTTTATTTCGTTAGTTTATTTTTCCGAATATTTTTGATTGAGACAAAGAAACACTGAATTACACTATTCATTTGCATTAATATTTTTTCAAACATTTGTGTTTACTTTTTTGCTTAAAATTCTGTTAATTGTTTAATAATTGAAAAAAAATTAATTTAAAGAAAAAAGATGTGCATAAATTCTTAAAAAGGCAATACTTTTTTCCTTTTAGCATGGACAAAAGTAAAAAAAAAAATTAAAAATGACAATGTTTTTCAAATGATCTAAAGGTACAATTATCAAGAAAAATGCTACCAAATAAGTATTGTACAATCCTCAAAATGTTCTTCGAAAAAAAAATGAACCTATCTCCAACTTTAAATTTAGTTTTCGCAAGTGAAAGAGATCCAACAATAAACACCTACATCTTAATGTAAAAAAATTAACATCTATTAAGCTAAATTCACTGTTTTGATAGCTAACCTTTTAGAACACTTTAAACGACAACACAATATATACATGATTTATATAAGCTTCAAATTCTTATAATATATCTACTTTTTACAAATTTAATTATTTATATTACGAGGTTTCAGTTTGGCTGTTCACATTTAACATTAACAGCCCACGCTGCACAATGAACTAGTGGCGTCATTTCATAATTCTGTATCATGTAGGAATCATTTCATAATTCTGTAGGAAGACTCAATTTTATTAGATTTTTGATTAACAGCACACTCTAAAACAAGGCTATTCACAAGGACGGCACTCGAGTGTTGGCATGTTATTTTAATTTCTACATAATTCCGAGATTATCATTTATATTTAATACACATCAACCTTAATAAAACATTAAACGTATGAACTCTAGGTCTATAGTACGAGGATGTCGAAAAATTAGTTTCCCCTGTCGCTGTGGTCAGAGTTCTGTATAAAAGTCAAGAAATAGAATTAGACACATTTAAGGTAAGACATTACTTTATTTTTCTACATAAGTACATTGAGACATTTGTCATACCGCTTGATAAGCTTGAAAAATGTCTTCAAGAAAAATTCAGAGTTTTGCATACGGAAGAAACGTTTACTTTTGCGGGACTTTTTAGATGTTGAAACCATCAATGCTACACGGTACTGTGCCACCCTGTCGAAATTGAAGGGGGGCGACTCGGAAAAAGCAACCCGGGCTTCTCAAATCTGGCATTCTGTTGTTGGATGACAATGCGAGACCACACTCGGCGACGGCAGAATAAAGAATAAAACAATATTGCAGCTATTGGTTGGGAGCACCTATATCACAGTCCTAATCTCCCACCAAGTGGCTTTCATCTGCTTCAAAGAATCTCGCCTGAAGGAGCTTTGGAAGCAATGCTGAAGTCAAACAAGCCGTTAAGCACTCCTTCCGTATGCAAAGCCCTGAATTTTTCCAGGAGGGCTTCTTGAAGCGTATCAAGCAGTATGACAAATGTCTTAATGTACTTGGTTCTTATGTGAAAAAATAAATTTATGTCTTATCTTTAATGTCTCATTCTATTTTTTGACTATCATACACTACTCTGAGCACAGTCGACAGAGGAAACTTATTTTCTGACTCACCCTCGTATATGTTCTTGAGACATATTAGTGAGTTCCTTTAACAGTAAACTTTTTAACGAAAATTTCATATCTTAATTTTGTTACCTTTTAAGTACACATAATTATTGTGGTTGCGAAAGTCAAGTAATCATGGTCACAAATTAATGCCCGACGTTTCTGTCTAGTCATGGATTCCACTACTGACGCCATTAAAGAAACGCCGGGTAGAGGCATTGATGTCAAATCTATCGAGGCTCAAAGTCTTCACATTAAGTCATTGGTGTGGAAATGGGGAGAGTGGACTTTCTAGGATGAGCTGTACTTGAGCGCGAATCAAAGTTACGAGATCTCCAAGAGCCTTAGAGTTGCTTCGCAGTACGATGTTAATATAAATCGATACTGTATTACAACCTCTAATTATTCAATTTAGCTATTAAATAAAATATTTTTAAAGATTTTTCGATGTATGCATTTGTTTTGATTAATGTTTTGCTGTTACATGCAAAAAATCATATTTGTACTTGATATCCATGTTCTGTGAAATAGTCTCGGACCGAAACTAATCTTGAACTATACTCCTATTGTATCAAACTATCCATACCCGAGAATTTTAGAATATGAATAGGTAATGTATTATGATGATCTACAAATATGCAGGGAAAGAAAAAAAGTAATTAAAGAAAACAAATTTCATTTTCATTATCACACAAATGGTGAGTAGCCAAGTTTGGTATCCCAATTAGGTGTATAAACGAAAGATAATTCTTTGCACACCCGCTGCTGGAGATAACATTTATTTTCTGATACACGCTGTAAATGATAGCATGGAATAACTAAAATATTATGTGATGTTTGAGATATCTCGCTTAGCAATAGTTTGCCAAGCTTTGTTTGTAGTTGCAAGTTGTGCACGGAATTTTTTCTTTGCCTAAATCAGTACATACATATAATTTTCCGATCTAAACGGGATTATGAAATCTTTTGCCGGACAGTAACCTTGTATTCATTAATGAAGTTTCGCACACCTATATGGTAGGGTATCACCAACTCGTCTTTATTTTATATATAAATCATCAACATCCAATATTGAGAATCGACTTGATGGAAAGTTACATTTAGTGCCTCATACTGAACGAAAATGCCCGATCGCATGGTCTGCTCAAACAGAAAAACAAACTTTTTTTTTGCGAAACAAGCGAACGACATCTCTTACTGCACGTTGGACGTCATTTTAGGATCATAAGAATTAAATATTATAGTAAATCAAATCTTAAATGTTGGATTCTATCGCTGTAATTTCATTTCCCTGATAGTAAATACGTTTACACCACACTGAAAATGAATGTATTGTAAAGGGCGAATACATCAAAAACTTACTATGTGTAACGTTTGAGATCAATTAAGGTAGCATGATATTGATAAATTTAAATATTTAGTTTATTTACGTCACAGCTATTATTTAAAGATTATTCATTGAAGTTATTAAACTTATTCATTAGATTATTAGAATCCAAGCTCAGTTTGTGAAGGAGAAATTTTGGGGGTCCGTTCTCAACGAAGTTTTCAGATCATCTCCCCGTTCTCTCTCCCTACCCTCTCTAGGCTTCGGAGATCACAGAGATCGGCGCCTTTAACTTCAAGTTACATCCGGTTCGTGGGTGGTGAGGTGTTCCTCCTGGTGTCAAAGGTTTCCGGGGTGATGTCCAAGACAAGATCACGAAATATTTTTAAGGATGCGGATTTCCTTGCACACATGTGGTGACCATACCCACAAAAGCCGATTCGCAGCTGTCTGGCGGGAAATTAACAGCTGCGTCACACCATGCAATTAAATTTAAAATTCAGTAATCTCCCTCCTTTTTTTTTAACGTTTCGATTTTAATAGCACATGGACCGATTCTATATATTATACGACCAAATGAATAAACTCGTTTCATGCTATACCGTCAAGTGGCACTGAGGGTCTTAAAAACAAGATTAAAAATAATAGTTTTATATACCAAATAATGAGGGAAGTTAATTAAGAAGTGAAAGAAATTGCTCGCAATTTTATGCATCAATTATTGAAAAAACTTCCTGACTTTCGACTGTGGAATTCTTAATTGAGATAATTACTTCAGTTTTCGTAAATATTTACAATAGTCGTAATCGTACTCGATATTTAGATGTTATCATAGTAAGAAAAAATCAATATTTGACGGCACAAAAAGAAAAAAAAATCCTTATTAAAATGAAAAGTTTTTATCCAATGTATACAGTTTCTCTCATCATTTTCCCTTTTAATTATTTTACAAAGAACGACATGCACACTCAAAAGCATTTATAAATATTCTTTAAAGGATTAAACATGATTTTAAAGGAAAAATCGGAATGAAATAGTAAAATGTTTTTTTAATTGATAAAAGAGAATACAAATAATTTAAAGTTCAGGAAGTATTACAAAATAAATTTTCAAATGAGATGTTAATTAAAATTCTATGCTCTTTACCCATTATATCTACTACACGAATAAACAATAGCTTATGTACTAAACATTATAAAAATCTAATTAAACAATAAAAGGCTTGTTAACTCATTTTTTTATTTTAATGTTTTCCCCCCTTTCTAAGAAATTTCATGATAAATTTTGACTAAACTTAAGTTGTATTCACATCAACAAAATATTTTTCATATAAAAAGTATGCAATTTACTCTAGAGACTTCGCTTAAAATTGCAAATGATGAAATTAAGATAAAATTTGAAATCTGGAGCTAAAACCTATTAACTCGAAATTTGAGATCCGACATGACTAACTTGCCGTAACTATCATTTAAAAATCAGTAAAGACACACATATTTATTTATCATGTTGTGAATTATGATTGAACAATATAAAAAAAAATTTTTTTTAAGTCAATTCCTACTTAGATCAACAAAGGAAAATTTTTATTTCAGCTACTTTTTATTAAATAGTTACAATTAATATAAATATGTATATACATAGGACAGAATAACATTAAGTGGTAATTAATTGTTATTAATTATCATTAAAGTATCGTATTGTCATCCAAAACAATCGTGTTTATAAAATTTCAGCTCAACTGAATGATTTAAAACGTGAGAAAAAATCTTTTCGAGTTTTGACATAAGTCGCCAAAAATGATGCCAACGTGGCTGTAGTTCTTTAAATATTAATTTTAATCAATTTTTATTAATTATAATTGCATTATTGTATTGTCATCCAAAA
>BMAV01002812.1:96863-108088 GCA_019973955.1 Trichonephila inaurata madagascariensis
GTGAGCTCTCTAATAGTAAGAATTGAATAATCAGTACATATTTAGTTTTCTTTTATCTGAGAGAGATACTTTCATTTTAACGTCTAAAGACGTAATGTAGAACATCGTTCACTATAAAAAGATGGATACAAACAAAAATGAATAATGTATTGATATAAGTTGTTACCTACAATTTAATGCAGTCATGTGGAAAAAGATTCCCATGATTCTTTTTCTTTTATATTAGATGTGTGGAGACAGATACCAAAACAAAAATATCTAAACATCAAAATCCTAGTAACCTTATTCCTCGCAAAAATCACTGATCGAGTTCTGGTCCCTCCTACCAAAGTTCACCGCTTGACAGCAACGACCTTGCCGCGGTCGGAAGTGGGTGAAAGGTGTTCCCCCTGAGAAAATACCTGCGTGCATGGCGAGTGTTGACCTGCACAGTCTGGAATTCAAGGTCATCCGGCAACACTTCCTATTGACGTAGGTGTCCAAATGACGTCGCTCTGTTTGTACACTAGCAAGTAATGGCAGAAGGGGTTCAGGTCTCTAAAGGATTATTTTGCGATAGTGGATCGGTAATTTATAACTGATTTTTTTTAAATCTGTTTAAGTCGCCAATTATTTTTATAAGAAGAAAGGTATATTTTTGATAATTTAAATATCCCATAAGGACAATACTTGTTTGATTTAATAAAAAAAAATATCAGTTTAATTTTTAAATTTAAAGGATTATTAGGAGTGAACTTCGCATTTCTCCAATTCGTACAATTAGTTCACACCAGTGGCGTAGCTACTTCCGATTGGCCCCCGTATCAAAATTCCTTCGGGGCCCTGTTTTTTTTTAAACGAAAGCCCTTTTAATTGTGCTGCAATTGCATATGTTGGGGCCCCTGTAGATTGGGGCCCCGTATCATTGATACGGCGGTAGCTACGCCCCTGGTTCACACTCTCCCTATATATATATATATTTATATATATCTTGTTCAAATTTTCAATCGTTAATAAAATACTTTTGATTCCTCCACTCAAATTCAAATACATTTTTTAAAACTTGTGGAGGATGACACTTGATGTTAATACAGCTTTTCAAATATTAATTCATAATTTAAATTAAAAAAGGAATAAATAGTAAAAATAATAGTCCAGCACCATATATAAAAAGGAAAATCGCTCGTTGTTTCCCTGTAGCGCAGTGAATAGTGCGTTGAACTTCTAATCCAAAGGTCGTGGGTTCGAATTCTATCTGGGAAGACCTAATTTCTGAGAATGTGATTTCTTTTTACTGTACTGTTTCATCGGGGAATAATTAAATTTAAATAATGGATAAATAGTAACAAACAAAAATAGTCCAACACCCTATGTAGAAAGGAAAATGGAAAATTGCAAGGAAAATAGCTTTCTATTTTGTCACTTAATATTGTGATTCAGTAATATGAATATACCATATTTATATTAATTGTAATTATTTAATAAAAAGTAGGTAAAATTTTTTTTTAGTTAAGTAAAAATTGACTTAAGACTTTTCTTTATATTACTTGTTGAACTACAGTTAAGTGACAAAGATGACGCCCATGCTAATTATTCTTTCATGTTACGACAGTCGATGTTTTGTTTTGAAATATCGTCACAGAGTTACTGATGACTAACTTTGGAATATTGCACTGTGATTAAGATATCACCCCGGATGTATTTTTGAACTACTGCACCAGTTTGTAGCCTAGCTCTAAAAAATGTAAACTCCCAAATTTCTGCACGACAAGACTTTTGCACAGAATCAATTCTTGCAACATTACTTGAACATTCTCTACCACGAAGTATGCTACCCTTGGTTATTGTAGCCATTTAAAAATCTTAATGTTTAATTTATGCAGTAATAAACAAAAGTATTAATCAAAACTACCGAGTTGGACAAAAAGGATTTTGGAGTCAATTAACACGTGTGCATTTTTCCTTTACCATAATCCCAGCAAATCTGTATTTATCCCAATATCAACAACGCAATAAATTATCAATACAAGATTTTGCGATTTCGGGTCAATTTCCGATAAGATTTGATTTACTGACTAAATTACAACATCACGTTTCAAGGCTTTATATGAGACTCCATTTTATTCAGCATGAATTAATGTTCTCTTTAAAACGACAGTTCTTAGAGAAAAGTTGAATCTGATTTTGATTTGATATTCTATGTACAAGACAGAGGGCATTTAAATTAGTTACACTGAACACATCAACTCCTGAACTATACGTAGTCGACGCGGTTTTGGATAAATGTCGCGATACAGTAAAATGTACTATTTATTGCCAACGGATTGTGTTATTTCGAGTCGGACCTATTGGAAGAAGACCCAGTAATTTTAAACCCTGGTCAAGTAAATGGACAAAACCCGAGCTGTGGCCACCTTCTCTCCAAACCCCTTTTAATCCTAATTGATGATCTTTCGTGAAATCCGGACACAAACCCACGAATAGAACCATCTACACAATAGAATCATTATGAACCAGCGATAATTTGACCAAGCCAGAGCAAATGCTCATTTTTGCCTTCTTTAAAATTCGTTTCCTTTAATCTCTGCATACTCTCCGAAATTTGATAAAATTATCTTAAAGAGCATCATCAAGAAATACCCATGACTGACAGCTCCATTGTGATTCCATTCAGAAATGGTTTAATCAAAAGTCAAGAAATGTCTTTATGAGATGTAAATTATATAAGTGCAATACATTGCGTAGGTTTACAAATTTATGTGGAAATATCCGTTTCGACCCTGTCTCAGTCATCAATCGAATAAGGATATCAAATGCCACAAAAGAATGAAATATAAGGCAAGACAATAGTCTGCTGAAAATTTACGAGACATTAATACAAATTACTTAGTTCATATACGAATGTATCCGTATTTATATTATGAAATCAATCGTTAATCTAGAAAAAAAATCTGAATAACTTTCTTGAATTTCTTGGGTTTGCTATTAGAGCTTATTTTGTACTGTGTAGACAAGGTTATTTCGTTATGAATGATAGTTTCCATACTTGCAAAATGCTACTTTATTATGGTATTAAAATAAATTTCTCAATTTCTGTATTACAGCTGTATTTGTATTGCAATCAACCCACTTTGTCTTAACAATCGACAACAAAGTTTTGAAATTTATAAATATCAAAATATAAAGCACAAATGAGACATGCAAATATTACGTATTTGGTATTCAAACTTGTGAAATTTAACTTATAATATATATTTTTTTTATTTTTAATTGAGAAACTTTAGAATTAAACTGTAAAGTTTGAAGTGCTACATTTATCAAAAGTATAGACATATAGTATGTAATAGCATCAGTAAGTAATCTATTACAATATATAATACTCCTAAATCTCATCCACGATTAAATTTGACTTACAAAGGGAGGGCCCGACTAAGGAAATTCATTTGGTAACGAAACTTGGTGTAACAGTAGTACTCCATTAAGGATGTTTAACCTGCAAAGTATTAGCGCCAAATGGCTAGTCAATTCGGAGAAAATATATAGCCTTCGAAATTCATACGTAGCTTTTATACAATTAAATTTTAATTAGTGTCAGAGACGCAGTAGCATAGATGATAGAGTACCGGCTTTGTACGCGGCCGGCCAACGTTCGAGTCACGTGATCGGTTTTAATTTTTCAATTCATTTAATTATTTTTACAATTAAATAAATTTATTTAAAAAAAGTTTAATTAAATATCAAATGATATTATAGATAATTATTTTGTATTTTAAAAAGTAAAATAATCACTGTAATTATATAAATATTTATATTATTTTCTATGAATATAATTATTAATCGATAATTTTTGTTAAAATACATTATAATAAATGTTAAATGGTATTTTGTATAAAAATTGGCTATAAATAGTTTTATAATAAGAAATACAATGCATTATAAATAAAATATTAAATATATAACATTAGAATAATACATAAAATATATTGCAATTATTTATAAAAAAATTTTATAATTAATATAATAAAAATATGTATCATATATTACTAATTTAATTATTTTATAATTAAAATTTAATAAGTTGTTTTTATATATAAATAAATTTATTTAATCGAAAAAGTAATTAAATGAATTGAAAAAAAAAAGAACGATCGCGTGACTCGAACCTTGGTTGGGAGCGTGCAAAGCAGGTACTCTACCATCTATGCTATTGCGTCTCTGACGCTAATGAAAAGTTAGTTGTATAAAAGTCAAGTATAATTTTCGAAGGCTATTTTCTCCGAATTGACTAGTCATTCGGCTCTAATACACACAATGACGGCTGAATATCCTGATAGAGTACTACTATTACACTAAGTCTCGTCCCTAATGAATTTTCTTAGTCGTGCCCTCCCCTTATTAGTCGCATTTTGAAAGTACACAAGCGCAACTCTGGCGGCACGCCCCTGTCAAGTTACAAGGACGACACCTGAGCTGGAACTCCACTCTTACAACCTCTACACCAACTTGAGGATTTTATCCTGTACATATATAACATACATTTGACTCGCTCACATTTTGATCTTCAGTGGCACTCGGATTTGATGTCACGACTCTACAATGCCCGCCAGGGGTTGGTAAACATGACAATTCAGTAACCACTGCCAAGGAATCTCATCTACAATCGAATTTTATAACTAAAAAATTCAAAACCTATATCTCAAGTTTTCAAAGCTGCTATCATGCTGACAAAGGTAAAAATATTGAGATGTTTGAAACTTTTCAGTATAGAGCTAGAAATAAAATTAAAAAATAGAAGCAACTTTTCTTTTAACACCCTTTTATACGCTTCACTTGTATGTAACGGAATCTTTGAACACTCAATTTTTACCCTCTTTAAAAGGTCAGATTAATTCGAAATTTTTCTCACTTGTCCAGAACCGAAGACAATACAATAATTTAATAATTTGGTTCCATTGTCTTGATCAGGATCATTAGGATTAACGATTTCCCATTTTCAGATCCCATCCCGCATCTGGCGACTAATATCAGATCCCATTTCTAGATTTGGCGACTAAAAGAAAAAGTTATAACTTAGTTCAATTGACTATAAAAAGGGTGTTCAGTTTTTTTTAAACTAATTTATTTTAAGAACAATTCAAATCAAATTGATTTCCGATTTCTTTAGCCTAAAAAAACTAGCAAAATTATGAGTCCAGACATTTGTATTCATGATTTGATTTGTATAAACATCCATTAGGATGTACAAGAGACTTATTAACGACAAATATTGAAAAATTTAATTCACGATGAGATTATGCGAGAAGGACATCTGAATGGGTACTTCATCTTTATATCTACGACGTAGTTGCTCTTTGAGATTTTATTCTATTTAAAGGACAGCAGCTTCGATATTTCACATTGCAGCTCTTTGAAAAACTCTGGGTTCGAATTAAGGTAACAACATCCCTGTACACAAATCGCATCTATTCATAACCTTAAAAAAATAGTCTCGGAATTAATGTTCACTAATGCTTTATTTCGATACTAGTTAGGTTTTTAAAGTAGCTTCATTCAAAATCTACATGTGATATGCTTTTCCGCAATGAAGTTTGTAATTTTTAACCACAATCAAAAGAAGCAACGGCTCGTTTAGTAATTCATTCTCCTCGGTTGGACACCATACTGTGTGAGGATTTTGAAGTCTAGTTCCATTTAAGATAACCAATCATTCCAGATAACATCATGTACTTAATGATGTATCACGCATGACTCAAGCGATAGCCAAATGATCAAGGTATCGCTCTGAGAGACGTTGTTTCAATCGGTCCCATCGTTGCACAAAAACACAAGGATGTTAAACTCTCCTCAAAGGCTAACTTAGGTCAAACAAACAAGGTTTAACTTTAAGATGACCCGCAAAAAAAAAAAAAAAAAAAAATATTCATAGAAACGTAGATTTCGAATAATAAATTATAATAAACATGTATAAACGAACAATTCGATGTTGAAGTCCTGATACTTGACATTTCTCTGGTACTACCGATATACTATACGGGGCGCAAAAATGTTCGTTGCGGCACCTCTACACAAAAGCAAACGTGCAATGAGCTAAACATTTTGTTGGCGCTTAAGTTTTTGCATTAGTGTATTTTGGAAATTAGAAATGGAGTACCAGCTTGGGAATCACTGTACCATGATTCAAAATTACAAGACTCATCGCAGTCTCCAAGTTACTCCCAAGTGTGACTTTATATATATAATAAACAATAAAAATCCACATGATTGGTTCGCTATAAAGTTTGCCATTTTAACACTGCCATCTAAAGCAGTGACACATTAAAGGATAAGTAAACATAAAAGTTCCTCATTTTTTTTATTTTTACAAACATTTATCAAACACAAGTACGACCCTATATAATCATTTTTTACACTTTTAGATGCAATGAAATAAAAATGGAATAAACACACGCGTTGTTTGATAGCGTCAAGACATTTCCCAAACAACGGACATAAAAAAAATGAGTGACACACTAAATGGTTTTTTTTCTTCGAACATTTTCCCATCGAGCATTCGAGCTGACGTGCTTAAAACGCTTTATAATAAAGGTTATTTCCGAATGCATTTGCTCGGAAACACGACCATGCAAACGAAAGAAATAGTTTTAGCACTTTGAAATCAAAAACAGTGCCCTAGATTTTCCGGTAATCTGGAGTGCGAACTTGTTCAGTGAATCCGAGAAGCGCCGTTAGAATCGTGCATCCACAGCCATTGCACACTTATTCAAGCATGCAGGACCTTGCGCTTCCGGATTGAAAGAGAATCTCAACCATCTCTGAAAGGCCAGACGTAAAAACTAAAAGAACGCTCGGGATTGGGAGACGTAAAAAGGAGGTTTGCGAGAGATCCTTGTTATTTTTTTATTTTTTCCCCACAAAAAGAGGAGCTCTTTCTTTTCATTGAGAACGCATCTGTGCTATCACTTTATGAAATGCAAACAAAGGATATTTAGGACGCAAGCTAAGTGCCATATTTGAGAGAGGAATTCGTACTTCTCAAAACTGTTTTTGAATGAAGCTTAAGGCTTAATGAATGGAGAAACTGGAGTGTTCAAAGTATACTGCAATGAATCTTTGGAGATTTGTATGGAAACAGAGATATTTCGAATTCATCCTAGCGAAAACTCTTTTCTTATTGGGAAGTCCATATTCGCGAAATCATTCAATTTGCTCATTTATGCGAGAGAAATTTTAAGGTATCCGACTACGTTCGGAACCGTGATTTTGCAAAAGCGTATGAATGGATAATATTTATGATAGTTAGTGTCACTTAGATTAGAAAATGTATATAAAATTGTTTTAAGAATATTACAATAAAAAAATTATTTAAGTACAATATTTTGACAAAAAATGAACATAGAATGACCCATTTTCAAAATATTCTCCTTTTGTGAAAAATGCTTCCATTATAATAATATTTTGCCTGTATGTAGCTCAGACCTCTCTACAGAGGCTCAACTATGATTTTTGAAAAATTCACATTATTTTCAGAGTTACAACCCATTGAAATATATATATAATTATCGGCGTTTTTTTCTTAAAATTTCTCCCCTCTGTTGTCGTAAAACAAGGATAAACCAACTTCTAAGTTATATATTTCAAAAATTCTTGTTGAGCCTCTGTACAGAGGTCTGAGCTATTTACAGGCAAAATATTATAATAGAAGCATTTTTCACAAAAGGAGAATATTTTGAAAATGGGTCATTCTATGTTCATTTTTTTTGTCAAAATATTGTACTTAAATAATTTTTTATTGTAATACTATTCTTAACCCAATTTTATATACATTTTCTAATCTAAGTGACACTTAATACCATAAAGATTATCCATTTACACGCTTTTGCAAAATCACGGTTCCGAACTTAGTCTGATGCCTTAAGCGAATAGAAATGTGCTTTTAAACACCACACTTTGTTTTCTATAAAAAGACCAACTTTTTCATCGATAATGAAATACAGGCATTTATTTTATAAATCCAATACATTCTTCGTTGAAGAATAAAAAAAGATGGTTCCTTTTTGGGAAGAGATCATTTAAAAAGATCATTTCGTTGTATAAGATAGATCTGATTGTTAAACTTCTGAAAAGCACTCTTTTTGTAGCTTTAATTCGCATGATGGGTTTTCTATTTTAAATATGTTGTTAAATGTGTTGTATCGGCCATTTTGTAAGCAGTTAGTGCTCTTATAAGATGATAGCTTTTATAACATTGCTTTTACAGAACGCAATTTACATAATAATCTACAAAAGAGGCTTAAAAACTCGCGCTCTTTATTTCGCACATATATTCGCATCGTATATACGCACTTTATTCGCATCGTATTGCAAACATATTTTAAATGTTCTCAAAGACTTTAAACGTTCATTTTAAATAAAAAAACGGAAGATTATTTTGACTTGAATTCGGTGAAGGGTGAATTTAAAAGTATTTATATAAGAAAGACATTTTTATAATAGTCCATTATAGCAGTAATCCTTAAAATATATAATGTCGGTTTGCTGGTTGACTTGAATTGATGTTCCTTTAGAATTAACTACGCGAGTGCTCTGTTATAATATATCTTTAAAATCAAATCAATTCATCAAATTATAATGGCACGCTAGTTGGTGCCCCAAGCTCCCGCCTAATATAATCTACATTAGGTGTGTGTGTGTGAAGACTTTTACTAAATTTCATTTAACTTGAAGCATCCTGCAATATTCTGTATGAAACTTCTTGATGGAATCATGACTATTTGTTTTACATATTGAAAATTTCTTGTATTTAAAGCTCTCATCTATCGACATTTTGAATCCATAAGCGTATAATGTTAATATCCTGTCTAAAAAATTCTACTTTCATCCTCAAATCCAGATTATTGTACAGATTTGAATATAATAGCATGCATGCGAAAGAGCAAAAAAGAAAAACAAATAAAAATTTCTCTCAAATTACATTTGTCCTGCGATGCCTGGAACTTCTAAAATATTTCTTTAAATACCGAATACCCACAAATGACTCATTAAAAAAAAAGATAAGTATTTTCAAAAAAACTGGAAGACCATTAATAATTCCGAAGAGCCTTATTTTTCTTAAAAATTTTATTTTCATTCTTTCGGATGCCTTTTATACGTTCAAATTGAAACGATCGTCCAGGATTAAGGAGTTCTAATAGGTTTAACAATACGATTTAAAACGATCAGTTGACAACAACCTTAACCACGAGTTGCCATAGTCTCTAAATTTTAAAATCCGATATGTCCTATAGAGTTTATAAATACTAATAAAAGGAGTAGCTTGGTAAAAATCACAACTTATAGAGATATAAATTCAAGCAGATCCGTTTTTTAGTGTCACTCAAAATCCCGGCGGTTCTGAAGACAAGTTATTGAAAGCAAACCAAAAATTGGATGTAATTTACATACATACGGTCCGAAAATTAAACGACCTGGATTTTATTTCCCCTCAGCACAGCTGAAGTTTCTTGCAAGCCACAGCCCATATGTTGGGGCCGGTGCGTATACGTGATCAGCATGGAAAAAACAAAGCAGCGGAGATTGTAAAGGTAAAGACACAGAGCATCAGGTTAAGGAACTAGTTTGGAAATGAGAAAAAAAAAAAAACGATTTCTCGTGACCCGCCGGCGGGGAAAAATCGCCTGAATGACCCAGCGAGGCGGTAGAGAAATAACGGCCAAGAAAGTAAACTCTCACAGTGGAAAAAGCGGGGATGTAAACATTCTTTCCATTCTCATCCCCTATCGTTTAGTCATACCCTTGTTAAGATGTTGCATCAGCGGATTTATTACTTGAAGTTTTCGGAAGTGTTGGATGAGAGCAGAGGTGGAGAGCTAGTTTATAAACGTCACACTTTGAAGCTACACGAGGGCTGTTGGTGATGGATCATGTAATTTTGAGCCACTATATCAAATGACGAAAACACCACCCCTCCATACTACCATTTAACGCAGATTCCCAAACTTTTGTCTCATAGACCCCTTGCAATGTTTTTCGGTTTGGGATAGACACCTGCTTAATTAACAATGAATTTTTGCAAATTTATTAACTTAAATATCTTTTTGACAATCGGTACTACTATTCCTACTTTAAAAGAATTAGATTTCTAACTAATGAAGTATAATTAAATTAAAAGTCAATAAATAACACAGTTAAATAAAATAACTAAACAATAAACAAATTATTTTTGTCCCCAAATTTTTTTTGTTTATTTTGGAGTTTGGCAACCGCGCTGAAACTCCTTCACACTAGGAAAAGCTCGACTAAAAACTTCCTCACAATATTCTATATTTTGGAACAAATAACAGAATTAGTTTAATCGAAAACCAATAAAAAATGACTAGTTAATGTATTAGTCTTTTATGCACGAGTATTCCACTTACCGTTAAATTTCGATACAAGCTGGGAGCTTATCACCCTTTTATAATTTTCATAAGATGTATTCCAGAATGTAAAAATTATAAAATTGGAACTCAAATTTTCATAGTTTTAATATTTAAAAAATAATAGTTTTAATTTTAATAAAGTTTGCGACTGGACTTATATAGCTTGGGCTAAGAAAATAGCTAAGAAAATTTTTTCGAATGGCAAAAAGAATACTGATAACTTTAGCGTAATGCGACAAAAACAGAAAAAGGTGCAACACATTTTGTTTAATTAATAGTATGTATCTCTTCCTGTTTGAAAATAAATGCTATTTAATTGTTAAGATTCTTTTTAAGTCCTATGATACTTATCTCGATGGTACCCGAATCTTTAAAATATGATTAGGGTTTAGTTTTTCTTCAATTTTGTTTCTTTAAAAGAATGCTATTTCAATTCAAAGATTCAAAATTCTAAATCATTAGTTTCGGTACGAATTTAAGAAACTATCCACTGGAAATTTAAAAAGAATTATTTTAATGTAAGGGAAGAAAGAATTTCAAATCCTCCACAAATATTTTACAAGATATTTTTTTACTCAAAACACATTAAGTATTTATTCCGATATTGCCTTGACCAAAATATTTGTACAGAAGACAATACACACAAACTGATAGGCAATTTTATAGCAATGCGACAAAATTTTGTTTCTGCTGCTGTTTCCCATTCTTTTCCCCCCTAATGTTCTATAATAAAAATTGTTTTAGGAAACCATCCAATAGAATATTGGAACCTTGTAATTTTGACTCAAGATCAGAAGAGGACATCTTTAAGAATGATTAATCCCACAA
>BMAV01002812.1:108234-127884 GCA_019973955.1 Trichonephila inaurata madagascariensis
ACAAAAGAACACACACATGAACTTTCCAAATTCATGAATGGCAATATCAATTCAGTTACTTAATCCTAAATATGTCGCATTTGAGCTCAAAACTGAATTGTTACAACTGATTTTGTTATCTTAAGATATGGGATTTATAGTGTGAATTACACCTGAGCTAATATTTTACCCCAGAAACTTTTGTAGATACAATCCGCATCAGTTCTCTAAGGATCAGTTCTATATAAAAGGAACAACCTTTTTATTCATGAACAAGATTATCTTCAGCCATAGCCAGGATTCAAGCCCGGAATCCACTTGTTAACCAAGCTACCGCAGTCTCGCTTTTGTGGTTACTTGTTACATCAAGTGGTTAAGAGATTTACTTTATTGAAAAAAAATATATATAGAATCTAGTGGAAAGTTCCGTAACAATGGTCCTACAAACCTAAATTGCTCTTGTAGACGAAATTTTTATTAAGTGAGTAGTGGTTGGAAAAGAAAGCCTATGTTCTTGAGTATTCTGTTCGATAAGTTCCGGTTCCGAGATTAAACTAGGCGGTTTCGAGATCAACCAAGCATGCATTTCCCGTGGAGTTGTTCCATTTCGGCAAAGTTTGATGTAGTTTCAATAAAACCCCATTCACAGACTTTCAAGAAAAAAAACGTAACTCTTACAAAACTTTGAAAATAATACATTAATGATTTTTTTCCCAAAGAAAACACAATAGAAGTACAGGATTTTTTTAAAAACTTGATTTAAAACAACGTTGCATAAAAAAAGGACAGTAATGAGGTATGACATTTCATTTACGTACACTAAAAACTGTACGAAGTCCATCGGCATTGAACCATGTTGAATATTAACGTCTCCTTCAGAAGCAACACGAAAGTATAGGCGACATACTTAGTAATTTTAAGCCATGGTCAAGTTATGAGGATATCTAAGTTGGTACCTCACTCTCCAAATCCACACCATGTCAATTTGAGGACTTCAACTTCGATCACTCGGCTATCACGACCNTCAGTATAAGAGATTCTGCTTAGGTACATAAATGTCTTTTTAGAAAACCTCAACCCAGGGTATTCAAAATAGTTTATATTTTATTGGGTATAAAGGAAATTTCAGTCATTTTTCAACACGTGCACTTTAATGCGTTCCCGATCTTTATATCAAGCATTCGGATCCCGCTGAATGAGTCTCAGGGGTGTTAATTTTGGCTCGAGGGGTAAAAATATAAACAACTTTCAAACAGGTATAATTCCTTTAAATTTAAATTTAATAATTCGAATCTTTTACACGTTATTTACAAAGGATTATGGTCTGAAAAAGTATAAAATGTGTTTGAAATATAGTCATAATTTTTAAAAACTATAAGCATATGAAAATAAGAAATAATTTTGTAATAAATAATAATTAATTTTTGCGTTGCGCGCTCTATTTTCTAAAATAGTAGCCTTTAATGTATAAAACTTTATAGAAATATAAAATGCATTATACTCTTTAAAGCCTACTAATTTAAGAATAATATATCTTTTGTATTTCAAAATGTTTGAAAAATATTGACAGTTAAAAAAAAATATTTGAAAATGTGTAAGTTTTATTATTTTTTTAAAATATAATTTATTGTTCTATTTATAAAAATTACTACAAGTGTAATAAGGATACATTTAACTTTATAAATCAACTTATTGAGAGAGAGAGTAATTAAAGCTACTATTTTACAAAGTAGCATGCGCAACGTAAAACCTAATTAATATTTCTTATTTTCGTATGCTTATAATATTTATAATTATGATTATATATTTTAAACATATTACACTTATCTGAAACCCTGTTCCTTTATAAATAATGTGTAAAAGATTCGAATTATTTAATTTTTTAATTTCAAAGATTTATGTATATTCGAATATTTTTTTTAATATTTTCAGCCCTATATATAGAGAAAGTTAACACCCCTAAGACCCCTTTTAAATAGTTAGATTAATATATGACTGATGATACAAACTCTTTTTTTCGTATTTTATAGTCAGTTTTCTTAACTTGTAAAACTGCCAACATGCGTGAAGAAAACTTGCACTTAAGACATGATGTGNTTAGGAGTCACCGATTACAAGAAATGTAAAGATGCTCGAAAAGCCTATTTTAGTTGAGAAGTTCCAAATTAAATATAGAGAAAGGCAATGATCGCATACATATTTATTTTGAAAGATGCCTCCAATTGATATTTAAAAGGTTAATGCATCTTACTGAAAAATTGAAGAATGTTTATTAATTTAAATATATAAATTATTATAGTAAGTAAAAAAAGTAAAATTGTGCTAAAATCAATTTAAGACTCATTAAAATATTGATTAGTAGATTTAAACACATCTTAGGAAGGAAAAGTTGCTGCCATGTATTTCAGAAAATATCCACTCGCAAATGACTTTAACACCATTAGAAATATTTAGGCATGCAAAAGTTAAGATAACTGTTCATATGCAATATTGAAATTTTTTTTTATATGCAATTCTTTCTCGGAAAAATATAAAAAAGTCCATCCTTTCACAAATTTTAAAAAATACATTTTTCTACTTATGGAACCGCAAAGCAGTTATTTAATAGCCACTTAGAGTATTTTTTTTAATAAAAAACAGGAGAAAACAGATTACTTTTTCCGAAATTGCCTTTCAGTTGGAGAAAAAATTTAACTATGTTACTAAAATTTAATTAACTAACCATTTTAACTATGTTGTAATAAGGAATTTGGCAAACATCTCTTAAAAGAATTTTTTTTATTAAAACACGAAAGGTATTTTTTAAGAATTCTTTAAAAGTTTTGTGAACTTCAATTTTTTTTAACCAAAGCGGGTGGAATGGAGTGTGACAATTTTTTTATATACAAGTAATACTTTTCATAATGTTTCCTATTAAAGAAAGCATGTAAAAAAATTTTAAAAAATGGCTGCCACTTATAATAAAATGTGTCCAATAGTTAAAGGTTTTATCACGCTCCATTTCATTACATTGAACATGGGCAGAATACACATTAAAAGCTACTTTGTATGGGAACCCCCAATTATATTTTGAAAACTAGTTTTTATCCGAGAAATATGGGCGTCATTTATGATAGATTTGTGTAACAGTAAAAAGTAGCATTTGTGCGTCTTGTTCAGTTATTCAACCAATATCAATCATGCATTTCAAATATTTTAGAATTAAGAAGTCATGATCCATTTTGTTTAAAAAAAGTACACACACACACACACAACTTTGGGAAAAAAATTTTTACCATAATTTGGCGTAACAAAATATTGTTTATTCCTTTTAAATTTCTGAGACATTGTATCAAAACTATGAGTACAGTTTTGTTAATAATGTAATAGTTACCTAAAAAGAGTTTGTTTTTTTAAATTTAAGCACACATTTTAAAATTTTATGTCTGTTTTTACGTATATGGAATTCAACAGTAAAATTGGAGCATTTATTTATCACTTAAATTAGCATATAAAATATTCTAAAAACAGAATAGCTAATATAAAAAGGAAAGTTTTTAAAAAAAAGTATTTTTATCATTAAACTGTTCTCTAAACCGAATTATTTACAGAAAAACATTTAAATTCCTTTTGAAATGACAGCGGTTTCCAATGAGCTATTAAAATGAAATATAGAATACAGATAGAGTTAAACGATTGTTTTTTTTTTTTGCAATTTTTATAAAACAGCTTCCCAAACTATTTTAAGGGTTACCAAAAAATAAGCTAAAATGTTAATTTCCGAAGAAAATCACTTTAAAAAAAACGCCAAATTTTGTGTGCTCTCTATGATTGAACAGCATATAAAGTTTGTATTTTAATCTAATGGTATCTGAAAAATCATGCGATGATTTTAAAGTTTTATCGAAATTTTACGAAATAGCTACCCTTACATATCTAGTAAAAGGAATCGGGCTTTTCATCTGCGATACAATAGTTAGGGGTAGATAATAATCCCTGTTCAATTCACTCCTTTAGCGACGGAAAAAAAGACGTCAACAGCACTTTTTTGTATTGGACATACGAGTATAATACTAACTATAGAAATGAATTTAATTCACCAAATCAGCGATAAATAAGAGAAAGAGGAATCAAAATGTTATTTGACAAATTTTATTTTGAACAAATTTGAGTAAAATTGCTTATTGAAATTCAACATCTAAGTTCATTTCTCACAATATCGCAGCAGTATAAAAAATTCTTGTAGTACTCGTCAGAATTATTTGTGTAGAAAAATTGCATATTTGTATTCATTGCAAATCAAAATGTAATCCTCTTTCGAATGAAAAAAAAATAATCAACTATACGATTCCGGTTCATAATTAAGTATAATCAATAACATTCCTTATTGCTTAAAGGAATCGCTACCAAATAGCTCAAACCAGGCTTAATGGATGAATGAATTTGCGTTAGAGTAAGTTAAGTTGTTGAGTTCCAGGTGTTCGCATTGAAATTTATTCTTCTAACGCGTGCTTGGTTGATCCATTTAGTGTTTGCACGCGATGTAATGGCAATCGATGTCTGCTAGAAATGAAAGATAAAAACCGTGCTCATATTCCAGGTCAATATCTTGTGCAACAGTGGGTGTTCTTTTTTTGGAGTAAAGAATTTCCGATTCGTAATGAGGTATTCATTAGAATGTAACGGAAGTCAACAATTAAAGAAACATGCTTGAGAAAATTTTAAGAGAAACTACATACCAACTGTACTGCGTATAAACATTTTGTACAAAATGAAACAAGTTCTTATAATGCACCCAATCTCATTAAAATTTGTCATGATTTAGACTAGGGTTCTTTAACCTTTAACACGCTCGAGGACTATATCAATATATTCACAGCAATCCGCGGCCACACAACTGTCAAAAATATTATATTCAGAAAATTTATATATTAAAAAAAGGGAGGTTTGTTTTATACAAGACTACAACTGATTCTAAGGTAATCCGTTTCCATATTTATGTATATATATATGGATTTCAAAAAAAGTTAAATGGAAGTCGAATTAAAATACTTTGCGTGTTAAAGATAGAAGTCCACCTTCTCTTCCGAAAACTCGAGATTTTATGCAGTCAGAATTTTTATATTTAAAATTATTTAAGATACAATGAAATCTTTTTAAAATTCGTCATTTAAAAATTTTTTTTTACCTCAAATGAATGTCAAGTATATCAGTAAAATGTTTTAAATGTATAGAATATCAAAAACATTTTTTTTTACAAGACAATTTTTCCCGAAATTGCTTCAGGCTCTAATGAAGGGCCATGAAAATGCCTTCAGTGGGCCATTCGTTGCTTGCGGGTCACTGGTTGAAGGTCCCTAATTTAGACAAACAAATCACTTTCTCCTACGATTCCCAATTTATTGAAATTCTTGGATTAAACTGAAACTTGAATCTTTAAATTTAAAGATCAATTTCTGTATATTTAGCTTTTGAAAATTATATTTCACGATGTATTAAGTAAGCTAGTGTAACATTTTCCATTGAGAAGAAATGAAGTTTCAGTGCAGCTGAAGATTTTCGGAATTCAAATTGGCTGACTGTAAATTGACTTATCTGACAAAAGCTTTTACTTTGAAAAGAGAAAGCTTTAAGGAAATCTATTTGTTATAAGTATTACATTTATAAAGTTGTGTTTTGTTCCGTGCTCTATGAACATTGAAAACTAAATATGTACTTTGCTTTCCTTGTGCCCATTTTTTTAGTAAGATGCATATTGAACAAAATCTTCAGTATTATTTAAAAACAGCAGTTTCAGAAAAATGGTTCGTAATTTAAAGAAATTGACTGAAGGTAATATATATGCGGTAACAAATAGAAATAATTATTTATCAATTAGAACAGTCAAATTTTAAAAAAGTTCTGTGTAAAGATTCGCAAAAAGAAATTTCAGCCTCCACAGGGGGGTTATATATTATTACTATTATAGTTACTAATTTTATTATATCTTTTAATAAGATGTATATTATACATATTTATGTATTAATTATATATTAATACCATGCATTTATATATTAATACATATACTCCTTTGCACTGCATGAACGGTTGCATCAACACGTAAAAAGTAAAACTTTAAACGGACTTAACACATTGTAGTATTTTACTTTGTAAAGTTGTCAGATAGGTAGCTAAAAAGCGTTGGATAAACTAAAATGAATGCATGTAAAAATAACTATAAATTTCTTCAGATTGATCTAAAAGTTTAATGTATACGTTTAAGGTATCCGACTACCCTAAAATCATGATTTTTTTCAAAAATTGACAGATGTGTTATGATTTTATTTCATAGACCATCTTATTAGCTTAATAAAAATACTAAGCTTTTTGTTTTCCATTCACTAGAACAAAAATTACAAGTGTTTTAACTAAAGAAGATGTCATAACTTTACACAAGATGTCAAACTTTAAAATGCGTTTTACTCGAAATGTGTTTTTTTTTCTCGAAAAACTCAAACGCGGACAGCGATTGCTCAAAAAGTTTTGAAAATAATTTAATGAAACTTTTTGTAAATGTTTTGTATAACAGTAGAAGTATTTTGTTCTTCAGATTTATCAATCATTGCATTATTTCAAAATTTACAGTCCTTTATGTGAATATAATCACGATTTTTTTAAACAATTTCATATAGTCACCAAGATAGATGGCTCTAGTTTATGAAAAATTAAAATATCTATTATCCTGAAGGTCATTTCAAACATGAATAACAAAGTAACATATTAAAATTGAGAATTTGTTCGAAAATGTTTTTGTACAGAGCGGGCCCCATTTATGTAATTTTTTGTACATTTACCAGTTTTTCCCAATTTAATAATAATAAATTTTTTTTCTGTTTTCAATTTTACCTTTTTTGTGCTTAAAATATACTAAATAAACCTAAAAATCAAAAAAATCCCCATATCTTCATTTTTTCAAAAAAAAACTTGTCGCAAGTAGTCGGATACCTTTAACAGAAATTCAACTCATGACTAAGTAGCAAGATTTAAACAAAACATTTGCAACTGCCATTTTTCCTTTTTGAACGGTAAAATATTCTTATAAAGTGGCTTACTCCTTGAGGAATTCGGGAGAGGAAACTATCCAAATAGTTTTAATATAGTTTAAAAAATTTTCACATACTTTAAATTCAAGGAAATGTTTGGCAATTCATTTGTTTTGCTTTTAATGTGCATTTTTTTTTTAAAAAAAAAAGCTTTTTATAGACGAAATTCATAAAAAAAAAAAAGCATTTTTATTTTTAAATTTTAGAACCAAATTTCAACTGCAGAAGTCAGCCCGAAACAACCCTTCACAATGAATAGGATTTATTTTACGGATAACTTGTTTAGTAACTGTAAAACTTTGCTTTAACAGCTAATCTTCAGTAAAAGTGTTAAAATAAAAACGTGCGAAGTTTCCTATAAAACTAGAGGGAAAAGATTTTTAATTTTTTTAGAGAGAGAGCAAACTCTGCCTTAAAATAGCTCTGCACATTAAGTTCAAGCTTTGTATTTGAAGTAGATAATTCTATTCACTATGAATACAGTTTCATCGTTGTATTAGAATGTACGATGAAATTTTAAACTTCAAGAATTAGTTTAAAATAAATAAGAGTATCGATGTATTTTAGCAGAAAAATCGCTTAAATGACATAGAAACACTTCTAATGGTTACAATATCTGAAGATCATTTATTTCTTTGATAATATTTTGAATATTAATTTTATGCATTAAGTAGACGTGTATGCTAACTTCTAAATATAATTCAAAAAATTTATTTTCTAAAAATATTTTTACCCTAAAATATAATTTAACTTTCTAGCCGAATTTCAATTTGTTTAACAAAAGATATGATAAATATTAAAACACGAATTTAAAAAAAAACGCGCAATAAAAAAAGAAATTTAAACAATTAAATTTATTCATATAAATTTAATTGTTTAATGCATTTAAATATAATTTTATACGACAGAAATTTTAATTATGCTCTCTAAATTTTGAAGACATTGCCATGGTATTAAAGATCTAATTTTTTGGAATTGTATATAAACAATACATGTCTATAAAAAGAATGTAAAAATTATGTTAACAAAATGAAAATTAAATCTATTTTTCTGTAAAAAAAAGTCTTGGAAATTCCCCATTTCTTGCATTTACATAAGCACTTATTCTTTCGAATACGAAACCTTTCTAATGCAAAGAAACGTTTAAAATACATAAAGATGTAGCATAAAAAGTTTGTATTAAGTATCCAAGGTTAAAAATATGGACAAAAGGGAGTAAATATTTAATTTAGGAGTTAAGAACCGCATAAAATTTGCAAAATTCCGGGTAACTTATAAAATCCTGTCCTTTTTATATTTTATCAACTACTGAGATTTGGCTCCTGTTGGCAACACTGAAAAAAAAATGCAATACACTTTGTGGCATTACCACGTTATACATAATTACTGCATTGTCCGAGTCACCAACGGTCATTCCGAAGCTATGAAAACAAATGAAAACATTAAATTGCTTGGTAACCCATGGCAACCGCATGGGAAATATGATTTGTTACTCAATCGCAAAAGCCCGCTGCAGTTTCTTCCGCTCCTTAATGTTTCCGTAAACAGTAACTTTACACACGAAATAAAGAAAATTCTGAGTAAAACGTGATAGTATTGTTTTTGCTGTCAGTTTTGGCTAAAATAAGTTTTGATAATGCATACTCTCTCCGTTACCTTCACAGAATCTTGTTAGAAGTGGAGAAATACAAAGCGACTACACAGGTTGAATTATTTGTCCTTTGTCCCGAAAGAGGATACTGAGATACAACTTCGCTAGGTAAAGAGTTGTTGAAATGTGCTCACAGTCTTTTTCTCTCCGAAAGAAAAAGTTTGTTTTTTTTTAAAAAGGATTCATTATTCAATCTTGGATGAAACTGATATTTCCTGTTTAAGGTATCCGACTACGTTCGGAGCAATGATTTTTCAAAAGCGTATAAATAAATATTTTTTAAAAATATTTAATGCCATTTAGATTAGAATACATGTATAAGTTAGTTTTAAGATTATAATAAAAAAATATTTAAATGCAATACTTTGGCAAAAAATAAACAGAATTAACTATTTTCAAAACATTCTTTTATAGAAAATATTCCTATAATAATATTTTGCTTACATATAACTAAGACTTTCCCAGAGAGCCTAAACTAGGATTTTTAAAAATTCACATTTTTCAGAGTTACTACCAATTTAAATAATAATCTTTTTTTTGTGAACATTTTCCACTCTGATGTATTAAAATGTAGGTAAATCCACTTCTAAGATATATATTTCAAAAATCCTAGTTCAGGCTCTGTACAGAGGTCTGAGTTATATATAAACGAAATATTATTGTAAACGCACTTTTCATAAACGGAGAATGTTTTGAAAATAGGTAATTCCATGTTCAATTTTTGCAAAAAACTGCATTTACATATTTTTTTGTTGTAATAATATTCTTAAAATAATCTTATACGTATATTCTAATCTAAGTGGCACAAATGTATTCGTTTGTACGCTTTTGCAAAATCATGGTTCCGAACGTAGGCGGATGCCTTCAAAAGGGTAATATTTCTTAAGTACAAATCTCGGGTTTTAATACTAAAAAGCAAGAACATGTTTTCAGGAGAGCTTTACACTTCAATATTTATTAAATAGAAAGTAGTTTTACCGAGGAGAGAGTTAAAACTTAATTGTGTTGACACTATTTTATTAAAATTTATTTTTGAATCACCCCAAATAGATCTTTGGGGGCCAATCTAATGTTTTTGTATTATAACGCATCACCCCAACTTGGCGGAAAAATCCGTCGCATAACAATACATTAAATAAGTTCCAAAACTAATTACGAATTAAAATATAAAATCTTATAAACATATGTATAGGTATACATTGTACGCAAGATATGCACAAAATTTGTAAATTAGGTACTTACGTGTTATAATATCAACTAATTACGCCAAATCAAGACTTCAAATGCTGTCATTGCGAATAATATCAGCCAATGTTTATTCAAATAAAAAAAAAAATTCTCTAAATGGAGGACAATATCTCGAAATATGCACACAAATTAAATACTTTTTAAGTTCACCGTCGATTACACATAATAATTCGATTCTAATTCTTTTCTCCGACTGAATTAACATGTTCAGAATAGTTACAAAAGATGCCAATTTAAGCAAAATAACTTTAATGACAAACGATTATATATCAGAAAATAAATTAAATAATCAAATAAATTAGAGTCGCATGAATTAAAGCAGACGATAATACCAAGGAAGAGAGTTTTCAACCTAAACCATATTTATAACTACTATATAATTTAAATAGTCAATTAAAAATCGGTTAAAGATAAAGAAAAGATTTAAACAGAATAAACATTTTACAGAATGTAACAGTCATGTATGTGTGCGCGAAGAAGATTGTGTTCGTATACGCATAGGAGCAGTTTTCCTTTACTTGCTACATATCGTGGCATTTGGCGACATCTTTTCATTTGATGAATTGGTCGACAGTATAATACATAAGTACTATGAGTTAGTTATATTAAACTTAAAATCTCTAACAAATTAAATTTACTTAGTTGCACGATTAGTTATTTATAATTTAAATAATATTCGTATTAACTCAATGAAAAGTAATGACAAATTAGGGAAGTTGAACTAAAAAAGAATTTAACACATTGAAGACGATATGCAGTGAAAATTATATATAGCCTGAATTTTCATTTACTTTTTGTAATAAAATAAAAAGCTATAGTGAAATATTAAATTAATAATTAAAACATTTAATAATTAAAATAATAAATTATTCATTTTATCCTTTATTCATTGCAGAATCCTAAAATTAGTCATCATTGCTGCTAAAATCATTGACGGAATTTTCTGGTTCTCACTGTCATTGAAATTCCTCACTTTCCCCTTTATACATATTGTTTTCATTTTCATCTAATGCATAGCTAATTCCATAATTTTTATAAGTTTTTTATAGTCTCACTTAAAATTTTTAGTGAAAGACCAGTTAAACGTTTGTCTAATAGAAGGTAGGTTGATTTTGGGGCATATTTTAAAGTAAACAAGTAATATAAAAAAATTTTTCTTTAAGTCTCAATTCCCACTTAGATCAATAAAGAAAATTTTTGTTTTAGCTTCTTTTTATTAAACAGTTACAATTAATATAACTATGTATATACATAGGACAGAATCACAACATTAAGTGGTAATTAATTTTTACTAATCATCATTAAAGTATCGTATTGTCATCCAAAACAATCGTGTATATAAAATTTCAGTTCAACTGAATGCTTTAAAACGGGAGGAAAAAAAAATCTTTTATAGTTCTGACACTAGTCGCTAAAAATGAAACCAACGTGGCTGTATCTGTAATTCTTTAAATAATTCGTTTCAGTCAATTAATTTTAATTAAATTATTCTATTTTTAACCAAAACAATAGTGTACAGAAAATTTCATCGCAAATGAGTGCTTTAAAATGCGAGAAAAATACCTTTTCAAGTTTTGACACGCCAAAATGGTCACTAAGTCACCAAAAATGATGCCAACGCGGCTGTATTTGTAATTCTTTAAATATTTAGTTTTAATCAATTAATTTTTATTAATTATAATTAAATTACTGTATTGTCATCCAAAATAATCATGTATATAAAACTTCAGCTCAATTGAGCGCTTTAAAATGCATTTTATTAACGATTGAAAATACCACGAAGGTAAATAAATATCTAGAGAGTGTGAGCTAATAGTAGGAATTGAAAAAAGTGATGTATGGTCCAGAAAAAACGTTACAACTAACTTTTTACTAAAATTTGCCGAGTATTGTTATAAGTTACATGATTTTATTAACGTTGAGTATATTATATAATTTTAAATTTTTAAATACTAAAAACAATCCCACATTTTTATTTTACACGCCAAGCGTAGTTGTTGTACGTTGATTAATTTTCACCATCGCACGTTGAAACAGGTACTGCTAGTAAAGGGCAACTTAATTTGTGCTACGGTCAAAGCCTCTGAGCTGGGTCCCCCATTCCAAACTTTCATACCACGCCAACGTGAAGGCTTTTAAAGGTGGATTTAACATACATCAACCCATGCTATACAATTATCTTTGAAGAATCAAGATTCTAACTCAAGACAGGACTTCATTTCTATCTGATTTTTTATTACTGTAGTACTAAAAACAATGTTATTGCTATTAGCGACGGATTTGGTAATTTTGAACCACGGTGAAGTGACAAAGACGATATCTTAACTGACCCCCCATCTCTCCAAACTTTATCTTTGTGGCCACAGTAGCCTAGAGGTCAAGGTAACGAACTCGTGGCTGGCTTGTCAGGAGTTCGAGCCTAGTACCATTGAAGACCCACCGTGTAGGGGAGCGATGCATCTGTCGAGAGCTCAAACATCCTTCCATTGGTGTGGCGTAATAATTAGGAGAGGGTGTCATCCTCGTCACTTGACCATTGTTCAAAATTACGAGGTCCGTCGCCAAATACTTTCGAGTACAGCTGAATAATGCGGCGTTAATATATACACTCACTCAAACTTTGTTTTATCTTGCCTTTGAGCCTCATGTCTGAATGGCTGAAGCATCAACCCGTCTACACGGCGGGTCTTCAGTGGCCCCAGGACTCGAGCTTCAGAACACCGGCCACGAGTTCGTGGCAATGACCACTATTACCGCAACCACCACGACTCGTCAAAAATATTGCTTACAAACTTTCGAGTGAGGGAGTACATTTTAACGTCGTACTATTTATTCAATTACTCGAGGGCTTTTTGTCTCGTAAATTTGAACTATGGTTAAGTGATGAGGAAGACATCTGAGCTGGCATCTCTCTCTCTCTGAACTTCCATACCACACCAACGGGAGGACGTTTGAGCCTGGACAGATTTAAAGTGCATCGCTCATCTACACGGCGGGTCTTCAGGGGTACTAGACTCGTAACACGCTGTGGCTACGACTCCGTTACCTAGACCACTATGCCACAGCGGCCTACGAGCTTTGAATATAACTACAAGGCATCGTGGATTGATAGATTGAATATTAACGTCGCACTGTTCGGCTGCACGAGGGCTTTTGGCGACGGACCACGTAATTTTGAACCATGGTCAAGTGACGTGGACGACACCTGAGCTGGCACCCCCTCTCCTAACTACCACACCACACCAATGGGAGGACGTTTCAGCTCTCGACAGATTTAACGTGCATCGCTGCCCTACACGGCGGGTCTTTGGTGGTACTGGGCTCGAAGTGACAAGACAAGCCACGGTCTGATACCTATACCATTCGGCTACCGCAGCCGCACAAGGAATCGTGGAAGCTAGAACTATTGTAGGGGAACTAGACACTTTTTTATTGGGCTCTAAATATAGACGACTTGCAAAAAAAAATCTTTTTAAAAAAATTCAATAGATAACTATCCTTTCAAGTCGAAGATCAATGATTACATTTCAGTTATTTTTTCCAGGAAAAAATTAATCACAAATCGTCCAGTCCAGAAAACAAATAGAATAAAATAACGAATTGAAGACAAGTATTGCCTGTTAACCCTTTTCTAAATGACATTCCTTTCAAACTATTTCAATATTTAAATTAACCATGATTCAAATCTCATTGTGTTAAAATCTTTCACAATTGTTTTGTGAAGTTAGCTGTTTCAATACATTTTATCTTGCCACCAGTTTCGTATTAAATAATGAAATTTATCTCTTAGAGTTGTAGAAATAATTCCTTATTACTTCGCAGTTTGTCCAGGTTATTGACAAATGAACTAGTATATGATTTCCTCACATGGATATTATGAAAGAAAATGTTTCGTTGTTGCTAATGTCATCTGTTTGACGGTGTAAGATTAAGGTTCCAGAAATTCATCACGGCAAAGGGGTAGATGTACGCCTGTCGTTAACCGTAGCTTTGAGCATCATACAGATGACAGTACGTTTTGGCTCGGTTTCACCCCAATTTTGTGGGTGAACACCCTGGATCTGGTCAGGGGCCTCCAACCAACCTCACGAGAGGATTCGCTACTCAACTGCTATTTAGAGTGCCCTCCCCTAGACGCACAGGCGCTATACATTTACAAACATCCATGCCTTCTCCGGGATTCGAACACAGGCCCTACGGCACAGCAGTAAGTGTCCCTATCCTTTATACAGGATGGGTGACTAGAAAATGTTTTGTTTCACTTCAGTTAACTATTGAGTATCTATCGATATAAAATGCACAAAAGTACTGACAGATCGGTTTATTCATTAAAAATCCATTTTAACAGGTAATGCTCAACACTTTTAACCACTTAATTAGGTTCGAGTAACTATTAAGGAATGCGAAATGAAAAAAATTACTGGGATCTATATTTGTTACAGAATAACCAATTTTTCACTGAAATCCCACTTTAAAATACAAAACACGAAAATATTGCAATATAGTATAAAAATTAATTACTTATAATGGTAAAAAGAAAATTGAAATAAAAATTTATGAAGACTATTTATTTTAATCACTTTTTTATCCCGGAAATAGTAAACTGAAAAAATTAGGTTTATTACCTCATTAGAATGGAAAGTACAATATTATACAATTACGATTTTTATTTCTTCTGCAATTAAACCAGATATTCTTATCCGCGCGCGCATTAAATTAATCACGTGTTTCCATTAAATTAAATACGATTTTAATATTGGGGAACAGGAATATCCCGGGGGAAGTGCTGGCAATCCCTTGTTAAGCGCCCCAATTGACCTTGTAGAAAATAGCTGTCGTAAGTACTATTCGTATTTCAGTTAGAGCAAGCTATCTGAAAATGAATGTCTCTGAAAAACGTCAATTTGGAACCTGAATAAGTCAACTTGTGGCAACACTACTGCAGGGCTTTTGCAAGTTCCTCAGGCGTTGACCTAACATCCAAACGGATTGTGTTTCGTTTTTATCTTCACGGAGTAGAAATCGAATTTCCTGAGATTCGTCATAAATTCCAGAGATGGTCGACTTCCGCACTGACGCCTGGCGGGAGTTCTTGTTAACTAGAAGGCTCGATAACTTAATTACAATAATTGAGTAAAGCAGTTTGTGTTGCATATAGATTAATATAATCTGTATTTAAAATGTAATATTACACGTGATTGACTATTTCCATGTCCTAGATTTAAAGCTTCTTAGGTAAATATACCAAGAAGTAATGTAATAAATTTATGTCTTTAACTCCATTTAAAGAATAAGGTGCTTTCTGATTCGTTGTTTGAAAAGTTATCAGAGTAATATACGAAACTTCAAAAGTATTAATGTTTCGTAAACATTTACAAAAATAAGTTTATACCGGTTATTAGTAAAGTTGATTGCAATAGAACATGGAGTTTTCTAATATATAAATTATACCATAGAATGCTTAGTATGAGTTATTGAAAAATTTGTGACTTATACAATCGTTTATTCGGCTTGGTTGTTCAAGGAATCTTCAAAATGCTTTAATGACTTTTTAATGGATCTGCTGGAGGTATAATAGATAACTACGAGAAACGTAGTTGTACAATAAAAATTCGTTGGCAAAAGCAATTGATTGAAATAAATTACCATATTTACTCGAGTCTTATTTCTAATGGGCTGCGGATTGGTGTTTTACCATTGCAGACCTAGTACATTCCCCGGAAGCTGGTATCTCTTTTTAGTGCAGCACCATATGGGCGGATATCAATCAACGCAATTAAATTTGATGTATTTACTCGAATCTAAGCTACAATTTTTTTCCCTATGGAAAATTGAGTGCGGCTTAGAATCGAAGGGAAAAAAATAAATTCGTTGAATGGGAAAATTATAGCAATTGCAGGTTCATATGCATTTGAAAGTTAATCTACTGGTAGAATAGTTATTCACTTCTTACTAGTTCACTTTTTAAATTTAATTTCGTAAAACTGGATATCGATAAACCATTTCACACTATTTTTCACAAAAATTTGTAGAAAATTTGGGGTGGGGCTTAGATTTGAATAAATACGGTATTTCTACGAGAGTAAAATTCAAAGGCATACATAGACCTCTTATTAGGGACATTTCGAAAACACGTTGATGAAAGCTCCAAGGCGTAATCTATATAGGAAAAACTTATTGGTAAAATAATAATAAAATAAATATAGTAAAACTCTATATAGCCAAACCTTTGCGTACACCATTAGTAAATTGAGCTATATATCTTTAAGAACAAACAAAATTAGAATTTTTATAAAAACTTTGAAATAATTTTTAAAGAATATATATATATATAATCCAAATTAGGATCCAACCAAACATGAAATACGTATTTTTCTTTAAATTAAACGAAAGAAATGTCTTCGGAAATGAATACGAATTTTAAAGCAAACATTTCCGAAGACATTTTCTTCAGGAAAAATTTGATCCCTGATCTACAAATTAGCAAGAGCTTCGAAGAATCTAATGTTTTGATTTAACCTCAATTTGCACATAATTGTCGTCCGATACCAAGAATTAGAATTTGATAAAAAAAAAAAAAAAAACGGAGAATTTATTAAGTCTGAAACCAACAAGAGTTTATTAGTAACTCGAAAACTATAATAAATCATTTAAGATAACAGGAAAGCTACAATGTAAAAAAAAAACAGTTAAAAAAATGCATAGACTTTTCGAATATAGTTTCACAGCTGGAGTCTATGAATATTTTGTGTTGAATGTGAATGTATATTTTTGTGAATGTTGAACGAATATTTTTTCCTGAATGTTCCGGGGAGTTCTACATTAGAGTTGACAGATCGCCAGAAACTTAATTCACACTCAAGAAAACCCCAGACTTATTTATTACAAAGCACAGACCTTATTTTAAGGTCATTCATCTGTTGGGACTGAATTTGCCGAATCATAAAACGTGATTTGAATAAAAGGAAGTCGTCGCCTCGTTGCTGCTAAAACGTTATTTCCTATATTTAACTTCCTTTATTATTACAACATGCGAATAAATGCAAATCCTTGGAAACGTTATACAGTCTTTCCGATGGATTTTCAAAGAGAACGGAAGATGATACAACATTCAAAATGAAGTAAAGATGCCTGCTTCTTCAATGAAACCCCAGTATGTCATTTTCCCCGCCTGATAGATTGCATTGGTAGATAAGGAAAAGAAATTGTTTAATCATACGGAAAAAAAATCGATATAGCTCATATTATAATAATTATAATTCACTTATACTATCGACGTTTACACAAACTTGTGTTTCACAGTGGAAAACCGTTTTGGTTTTATCTACAGAGATTCATACTAATGAACAATCAATTCAATTAATGGTTCAGAAAGTTCGGTTTGTGAATTTATCAAACATTTCAGCGAATGATACATTATACATAAACATATTAACCATTTTATCACACATTCGTTAATTTTCATATACCTTTGTACTCGGGAAGTTGTCAATACAATGAATAAAAATTAGAAAGCAGTATAATTTGGTTTTTATCGTAATTTGATTCATCAAAGCATGAAAAATGTACAAATTACTATACTTTTCAAACTTAAAGAATAGAGAGGAGGAGGCGAATAGTTTATCAATTCTCAAAGTTTAACTTCAGATGAATTTCAAGAAATTCTGTATGTTTGATGTATTAATTTAGTGAGAGGAATCATTTAACGCTATTTAAAACTTTATAATTTTTTTCATATTTAACGTAGTTTTTAGACTGAATTACGATTGTTTTGGTATTACGCTACAATGCGAGTTTAATTACTTAATTTTCGAATAAGTGTTACTGAGACTGCTTCAACATATTCATAAATCAATTCAATGCAACTCACAAATCTATTTTACTACTCTCAAACCTATTTTAGGCTTAAAATCTTAAAAAGGTAGATTTTCAAAATGAAACTTTGCGAACAGTTTTATAATTGAATATATCTAGTTTTTATATCTTAGATTTATTACACATTAATTCATTCGCATAATTTTAGTCTTAATAAAATTGAAATGGACTTACCCAACATGAGAAAAGGTGCTGCAAGGTTAATTCCGATGAACTCCAGATTAAAATACATTATTAGACCAAAAGCAGCTGCTACACCCATGATAGAAGAAATGCAACCTATTACTCCAAGCCATGGCTTGCTGGTCACCCAATCAGACATCATACAAGTAACGATTGAGAAGACCAGCATGATGAAGAGTGTCAAGCTCAGGAACGGTACAACACTTTGCGTATTCTTTTGTAATTCCTTCGTCAATGTGTTTGACACAAACATAGCCAGGGAGATGGTATCAAATTGCTCGTTTAAAGATTCCACAGTTTCCAAAAACAAAGCCTCCCACAGCCTTGCCATCTTCTCCGCTCTAGGTGTGCTCCAGTCTAAGTAATACATAAGATTTGCAGCACTGCAATTGACGATTATATTATTCTTATCTGTCACCACACCACCCAAAGCACCACCCAAGAAGTAGACTCGGTTAGGGGTTTCCATCAATGGAAAAGTCATGGTCACGTTTGGGTCATGTTCCATTCGCCGAATCCGGGCTTTAAAATCCAATACATCATTCTGGAAACAGTGTCCTCCTAATCTTCTGGCGCATATGTCTTCGTACCTCCAAAGACGATCTTCATAGTCTATGGTAAGGTTCTGGACTATCATGTTTAGTTCATCTATTTCATCGAAAATCTCGCCTCTTAAAACCGTTTCGCCATCACGGGGCACAACAATAACTCGGCCGAAGTGCCCCGGCCTTGTTATGCGCCCCAAGTCAAAGTTCCTTGAAGAATTCATGGGGAAGAGTCCTTCCACGATGCTTCGCTCCACTTTAGAACGTCCATTCGTCGGTGTAAACAGGTACTCAGGATCGTCTTCATATCGTATTCTTTGCCACCCGGAGCCAAAAAGGGCTGCTACAAGTATGGGAACGATAACAAAGTACCCTGGTCTATCGGCTATCTCACGTCCCAGTTTCCTAAAAAGCGTGGACACCACCCTGTCCACCAAATTGCAAAGTCGTGTCATTTTGGCTTAAAATATTTTTCAAAGCAAAACTAACTATGTTCGTCTATAAAAAATTCAAAAGCTTCACTTGAAAATAATATGTTACTAATAAAAAATATCAAACAGATTTAAAAAATTCGAATAATATTTGAAACAAAATTCTTCTGGCGATTCACTGTACCATTTTTAATTCTTATTCCAAAATTGTTAATCGAATAAAAATAATATCCACTACCTGTTGAGTCATGCACACACAACACGGTATCCAAAAGCAAATTTCATAAAAAAAAACAAAACGTGAGGAGAGAGAGAGGAATAATAATAAAAAAAGGAATTGTAGAAAGAAGAGCTGTACAGTTTTTAACACGGCCAATGGAACGTCATTCTCTTATAATCCAAATCCATCGTGTCAGCAGCAAGGTTAGTGCAACAACTCAGCCCGCAACCACAGAGAAACACTGAATGATCTCAAACATTTTCGGATCGTCTGCCGCAGGTGAGAAAGATGACGTCATCTCGAAAGGCGACCAATGAGTTAGCGGGCCACTGGAGTTATTCTTTTTCTCTTTTTTTTTTTACTATTGTTTCTTTTTTCCCCTCTCTTGTGTTCCGGTTGTGCGAATTTTTGTTTTGACAATGTGTCGTTTGGAAGTAATTATTTAGTAAACTCGATA
>BMAV01002812.1:130884-142429 GCA_019973955.1 Trichonephila inaurata madagascariensis
AAGTCTTCGAAAATGTCATAAAGTCATCTTTTTGTTATGAAAAAATAAGAAAAAAACAAGAAAACGTAAGCCCTGTTTATAATTGTTACATAACACTTGTTGCGGGCTGTGACTGAAATTGATATTCATTAGATTGATCTTGAAAATTTAATCATTTGCATACTTTGTATAAAGAACTTAGTATGTGACACTTTGAAAAAATCCGAACAATTTCAGAGACGTGGTGTTTGTTTTTCCAAAAGACGTTATTATCAAAATGAACCATAAATATCAGAAATTGAAAGACAATGTATCCATCCGTAATTATACCAGTATCTCAGAAAGAGCTTATTGGTTCACCCTTGGATAACTAAAAAAAGTGCAACAACTCTCAACAAGGAAAAGTTCACGGGAAGCAAAATGTATAAGTCTTAATTTCTTGTGATAAAAATAAAAGAAATAACAAATCCCTGAATGCAGCAAGTTTTGCTACGAAAATAAAGTGGAAATTCTCTTTACTTATTAATAATGTATACAGAAATATTATAATAATCAAACAGATTATTATAATATAATTTAATAGAACAAAAATTAAAATGAATATATATATGATACGTATATTAACAGAATTATTATAAATTGATGTGTATAGTTTATATTCCAAATTGCATTTGTATCTGAACATTATTTCCAGAAATATTCTGGCAAAAGCGAAATGTTAAATACATACTCTAGATAACTTTGCGCAAGCATTTAATTTGCACAAAACCGTTAACAATTTTATTCAGTTGCAATCTTTTAATAGCTTTCCCCTCTCTTTTTCATCATATTTTAACTTTAATGTTATATTATTTGGTTTCTTTTAAATAAAATAGCTTTTTTATATTTAAATTTATGTAGGAAATACTTAAAAATCAAATATATGCTTCATAATATTCTTTTTTCAAATTTTGAACACCATGGTATCGCTTGTTAAATACATTTTTATACATATCTCTTTTTGAATCGCAATTTCAATTTTGAATATTTCTAAGCCAAATGCATGGAATTTAAGAATAAAGGTTTTTAAGACATTATAAATCTCTAAATTTCAACAAAAACTTCTAAAGATTACAATTTCCTTTTTCTAGTGACTGTGTATTTACTCTTATTCACATATTCTACAATAATATTTTTTTTCGATATTTTTATTCTTATTATATGGGAATAAAGTATCTAAGGATTATACAGTAAGCATCTTTGAAAAAAGCCGAAAAGGAAATTTTATGGCATTTCAAATATTTGAGTCATTTGCTTAAAAAAGGGGATTTATTTTTAAAACCTGAGCACATTTTTTTGGAATTTGGCATCCTTAATGAGAAAAAGATTTTAAGGAATTCATAATTAGTTAAGAATTTATGTTAATCAAGTCATTAAGCTTCATAATTTAGTTCCTTCTGCGTTTCTAATGGGAATGTTAATTTTACCCTGCTTTGAAAGGAATTAGGAAAGTTATTGCGACATATTTTTGTCCCTTTTTCTCTCTCTCTCTCTCTCCTTTCTTCCTTTAACACAGGGGTGTCCAACACGCGGCCCGCCAGTACGTAAGTTGTGGCCCACCGACTCTTTTTTAAAATTTTTTAAATATTATATTTTAAAAGTTTTTTTCATTTTAAAATTTACTTGAGGGGAAATTTATACACATATATCTATCTACAATGTATTTGCCTGTTACCTATTCTTGTTTTAAAATAAATCCTTTTTGATAATAGAAATGTCCTTTAGATAAAAATAGATTTACATTTTATCAAACAGTTACATTTGAGTTTACGATAGTAAATTACTTTTTTAATAAATTTCGCATTACATTCTGCATATCCTTTACTATGGATGGTACATGATTCTCTGTGTGTGCGACTTTCATTTCTCCTCCTCCTTTTCTGTTTGGAGAGCCCCAAAAGCAAGAGGCAGTCAGAGAATTTTTTTAAAGTTTTAAAAAAAATATTCAGGACGGTAAAGATAAAGGACAATGTATACTTAATCGTTTGCGCGAATGACAGCACTATCAAATTTCAACAATGAGTAACGAAAGATCAATTCAATTGGAACACCGTAATTTTCAAGAAAATGGCAACTGTAATATTTTAAACAGTATTTGATCATTGAATTATTATATTATATAAACATTATTATATTATCTATGTCTGTATACATGAAAAATAATGAAAACAATCATAATAATTTCATTCCAAAAAATGTTTTTTGTTTCCAAATCTGATATAATGGTACATATTTTTAAGTGCGGCCCGCGAGATTATAATGTTTTTCCGAAGAGGGCCGGCCGCAAAGTCATTTGGGTTGGACACCCCTGTTTTAACATATTAGTTTAAATGAGGTGGAATATCTAATGTTCTGCGAAATTCGAATTCTTTTTGGAATGTATACAAAAACCAGCAACAAAAGCTGAAAGAGAAGGTCCGAAGTAAATTTAATCCAAAAAATATGAACTATACTATTAGATTAAAACATTTGTCAACGTATTTTGAAACCTGCACTATTTTTCAATGAATCGGAGAATTTTGACAGCATTGCCTGTTTTCATCAGCGAAAATCGATCATGGCAATGAAGAGATAGGTGAGAAGCGTTGCTTATTATTACAGTATCGGTAACAAGATTAGTGTAAACAAAAAACAAAAAAAAAAGGAAAGAAAAATAGAAATACCTATTTAAAACACTAACTGAAAGTATTTAGGTGAATGAATTTCAAGGCCATAAATTTCAGAGTAAATACTAGGTTTTTTAAGATTGGATCAGGACAGCGCAAATGCACCCAGAACCTTTTCCATGTGGTCTCCAATTTGCCAAATTCGATCGCCAAAAATGATGCCAAACAAAGTGAGACATTTTTTGCGTGCCTGTTAATTGTTGGAGAGACAGTGATACTTTTTAATGTGGGAACTCATCAAATACAAATTAATAGAACTACATAATACATGTAAATTACATTTTTACAATTTGAGCAATGAGTATGAACAGTTGTATAATTTATTCAATAGGGGTTGGTCCACCGTTAGACGAACAGGACGTAACTCCTCCCCCCCCTAGTTATAATAAAATTAAAATAACTGAAAAAGACAAATATATAAAATTATGTAAATTTCATTAAATATCTTAAATTTTTCTCTGCCTGAAGAAAAATAAGCTACTTACGTATTATCGCAACTTATTGATGACATTATATGAAACGAAGCACATGAATGCCAATTCAGACCGTACGACACATAGGAAATAGGGTTTGCCAACTTAGCGATTTATTAATAGAGTTGGCGAATGTTGCGATAATACATAAGTACAAAAATGATCAAGCTATACGATCATTTTAGTTTTTATACTATATAATAAATGTTAATGGCTAGTACGGGCATATATATAGGGATTAGAGGGCATGTATTATATGATATACGCAATGTCTGTACTATTTCATAATCAAAATTTTTAAATTCTAGCAAGAGTTATTTGCTATTTTTTGAAATTTTTCTGTATTGAAATCACTAAATATATGCAACACAAAAACACTGCATGAAAAGTTCAGGTAAAAATGTGCGTTAACATAATGCTATTTAAAAATTTTTCACATGTTTTAAAACGATATCACCTGATGTGAAACTCAAACGGACCTTACAGTCTATGCAAAGTACAATGGTTGAAGCTGAACACACCATATCCGCACCGACATTGATTGTCCCTAATTATTTAGAACATCTTCAGTACATGTTTTCTCATGCGGAATACTTCTTATAGCTCCGTGTTTTCGAAACAGCTCATTGTCTGATTGGTTGTTACTTATACCACCTGATCGACATTAACATCAGATCAAGGTCCACGAAATTCTTCGCGGCTAAGGGCTAGATTTTTACGCCTGTTTTTAGCTTTAGCTTTGAGCACCACGCAGGTGACCGCATGATTTTGCTCTGTTCCACCCCAACTTTGAGGGAGAACACTCTGGGGATGGTCAGGGGCATCCTACCAACCTCACGAGTGAGTGTGAGTGAATTTGGTGTTTTATGGCGCAAGAGCCAGTTTCGGCTATACTGCGTCAAACATTCATAGGTATGTGGTCTGGACGGGAAAAGGAGAAATTGGATGACAAGATGGAGGGTCGAAAATATAGAAGGATCCCTGGGATACCCCGGGGTCGTGACACCCGTGTTTACCAAAAGACCAACCTCACGAGAAGGCATGCTACTAGACGGCTATTTAGATTTACAAATACACATTTTAGTTTTCATGAAGACTGTCATATAGGAGGATACTGACTAAGTCATTGGCAAAAAATAAATAGTTTTCCCAGAATTAAAGCTTTCGTGAGCTTGGGGTAACTCTGTGCCTCGAGTGACCATTCCCAGGTTAAGGTGAAGCAGGTTGTGCGACAATCGCAGGGCACCGGGTTTTATCAGAGTAACTCACCAAAAAATAATGCAATGTGTATAGCTTATGGGGCCATGATGTATTTTTTGGGAGGTTAATAAAGTCTCTCTGTGTGTGAAAAAAATGACGAACTTTCGTAACGTTCCTCGTAATTAAATGGAAAGGGCAAGTAATTTCCAAATAAGCCTTGTCCTTTTTAGACCACCTGATGCACTTTATTACTGGAGTTTTTATCCTGTGTCCTACTGACTTTAATATTGTACCTTTGTTGTAAAACCATTTCAGGGTCTCTAATGCACTCTTTATCTGAGAAAAAAGAAAGAAAATTTTGAATCAGATATAAGAACATAAAAAGAAAAGTCACAAAAATGCTAGACAAAAAAATTTAGATAATGATTTTATCTTACTTAAAATCTACGTAAATAAAACTAAAACAGAACTAAAACAATTTTCAAAATATATCCAGACATGAGATTGAATCCCATTGTATTGGGTTGATGCATAATTATCCGGCGTTTACATCAGGGCGTTTATCATCAGTGAAAAGTAGCGTTTTGATTATTATTTTTGTATAAAAATAACCTTTTCTATTGTTTTAGAAAACTGCGTGTCGAAACCCATAGTCACATTCGCCATATTATGCTCCACCACTTCGAGAACGGATGGAAAGCAGCACAGTCATTTCGCGATCTCAACGAACTTTTTGGCAAAGGAACAATCAGCGAAAGTCAGTGTAGGGACTGGTTTGCCCGTTTCAAATCAGGGGATACCAGCTTGGAAGATAAGCCAGGAAGAGGTCGGCCATCGGATTTCGACGATCAGGCTCTTCTGGCATCCGTGGAAGAGGACGAGAACCTGACAACACGAATGTTGGCTGAAGACTCCAATGTCAGTCAATCCACGGTCGATCGTCGCCTCAAAAAGCTTAGAAGTGTGAAAAATCGCTGGATGGGTTCCCCACGAGCTCTCGTTCAAAAGCAAATCGTTCGAATTTTTTGCTGCGAAACGAACAAACACCATTTTTGAAGAATCTTGTCACTGGGGATGAATCATGGCTTCTCTTCAAAAACGTCAAAAGAAAAAAGATTTGCGTTTCGCCAGGGGTTTCTCCCAAAGGAATACTGAAACATGTCTACTGTAAGAATGTTATGTGGTGTGTGTGGTGGGACAGAAGTGCTTGTGTAGAATTAACCGTCTGCCAAGCAAATAGTGTGACATCTCTCGAGTTCTTCTTCTAACATAACTCCTACGTTCTTTGACGGCCACGATTAATGGCAAAACTTTTCCAACCCAAATCCAAGAAGTAAAAACGAAGCAACAATGCAAATAAGATAACCTTTAAAAGGATAGAAAGTTTAGTGAGCATGGAAGGCAATTTTAGAGAAAGCTTAGTTTGGAACAGGTGGAAGTGTGATTAGACGGCTACTCAGGAATCACGGAGATCACGCCCGTTGTACAAGGTGCATACTATTGCACTCGCGCCTACCCTGAATATCTGAAGTTGATTGGATCGATGATTATTCCTCCAAGGTAGGAAGATTGTATTCTGAACGTAGTATATTATTGAATCAATATTAGGCGGATCTAATTAGTTGTATTGATAAGTGATCTAATTGCGCGATCTGACTTAATTAAATCGGTTTACTTTGGTTTATTCTCACTTAATATAAGTTTGTTTGTTATATAAGTAATTTAAGTTAAATTCTTAATAAAAGTCATATTAAGAATTATAGAATGTCTCATCCTTCCGATAATCCCACACCTCTAACTTACGCGTAATCCCCAAGACATAGCTATCAACAGATGGCTATGTCACAATGGGAAGCAGTAATTGAAGTAGACGGTGACGACGCTCCCGAATAACCATTTAAACATTGTGAAACCGTCCCCCTTTGGTGACCGTATCTTTGATTATCCGCGTGAGCTAGAGGTGTAGGGTTTACAAAAGGAATAAACATTATTAAATTCTTAATATGACTTTATTAAGAATGAAACTTAAGTGTCTAACAATTTAGATAATATTATATATACGAGAATCTACTATGAACAAACACACAGTAATATATATAGTTAAACCGAATCGCGTAACTTGGACCACTATCAATACTTAATCCGCCTAATCTCACTTCTAATAATATTACAAGTCCTAATATCAAATAATCAATCCTACCTTAATCCAATTTTAGTTTCAATCTTATGAAGAGATGTCTGGGCGCGCGTGTAATGGTATGCACCTTGACCTAATGACTTAATCTTCAAAGCAACTTCACAATTGGCTGTCAATTCACGCTTGTATCACTTTCACACATAACATTCCCCAAATTGCCCTACGACTTACTGAAACTTCTGTTATTTAAAAGCTATCTTATTTGCATTTCCTCTTCACATTTCGCTTCTTGGGTTTTGGTTGGAGAAGAGTTACCATTAATCTTGGCCCCCAAAGAACCCAGAGGTCATGTTAAAGAAGACACGCGAGAGCCGTCACAACATGTTTTTGTCAAATATTGTTACTGATTTTGTTAAATAAAATTTGTTGAAAAAACGCCGGATAATTATGCATTAACCCAATATTTCATGCATTAAAAAAAAGGTTAATAAGATATAATATGATTTAATATTTCAGAGAAAATAACTTTACTTACAGTAAATGAAAGACTAATACATCAAAAATGAAAGTTACATTCTAAAATTAGTTTGATATTTTTAATTAAGCATTGAAAAGAGCCTACCTATCAGTCAACTATCTATATTTCAAAAAACACATGTTGAAATCACAATTGTGGGCAAACGTTGTCATATGTTGTGAAAGTGAAAACTAAGGAAGGAATTTCGGGGTTCTGAACACATGTGATACAAATGGTTTCGGAGTCATACTTACCTTCCAGCCATTTCGTTTCTAATCTACAAGCTTTATATCCCATACTAAACATTTGTAACGGGGCTTTACGGAGTATTTTAACTAATCCTTTTGGGGAATCTGTGGGGTCATCAATTGAGTTATTTCACAGCCAACCCTCTCAAGAATAAACCCTGATATTCAGATTAGTTAGTAGATATATAGTGGAGGTTTAGTAATCGAAAAAAAGAAGGAGGAAAGGAAACTAAATTGCTGAATGCCGTGAGCTTATGGTAAGGATCTGAACTTAGACGCGTAGTTATAGAATGAGCTTTAGCAAGTCAAAGAAATTATGGAAGTTGAGATTCATAGGATAACTTTACTTAAAGTTAAGCGGTTAGGGTTTCACGTGCTTATTCACATAGGATTTAGGGTTACGATATATCACTCCTGAATTCCTTCCTAGAGTAAGACAGTCTTTGATTATTATAATTGATAATAATAAATTGGTTTTATCATGGTTAGCTTGGGCCATCAGTCATTACTTCCCACAAATCTAGGTCGAGTAGATGAAGAGATGGTTTCCCCAGGTAGGGGGTTATCACACATTAGAATTACGAAGGTTAAAATAATGCGTTCCTTTAACCATTTTCTATTTCAAAATATATTGAATTGCTTATTGTTAAAACTTTCTAACCAAGATTACTTATTGCTAATAATGATGACATAGAAGAAACAACTATGTTAATGAATAAAAAAATATATGTTCACGATTTTCAATTTCGAAAGGACAATAAAAGTAGGACTCCTACCGGAGGGATGAACGGGTTGTGGGAGTCTGGAAAGTGGGACGCCAGCTCAGGCGCCGTCCTCATCACTTGACTGAGATTGAGAATTACAAGGCCCGTCGCACATAATCCTCGTTTTTCTATAGAGTGCGACGCTTATAAAAATACCAAATCAAATTTACTTTGAGAGAAACAGAAAAAAAATAATATCCCCTAAACTAAATAATAAATTAAAAACTAAAAAAAAAAAAAACGGAAAAGACCGTGTAACGCCGGGCTAAGCCGAGGGAAAAGAAACCTATCTGTAAAAGAAGAGAAATTGAAGACATTTCGTAAGAGATAATTTTAATGACATAAGTATAGAAATTCCTCACAGCGCGCATGCACCCTCATCCAGAAGTTCTGGCATCGAGAGGGAAAAAGGAAATTTTCATTGGGATAAAGTTATACTCTTGGAAATGGCCCATGCAACACCAGGCTAAATGGAGGGGAAACAGACCCGTTCGTCGGGACAAAGACGTGGAAGAAATTTCGAGAAAGGGAATTTTAATAAGAAAATACAGAAATAACACACACACACAAACCAGGAATAAATGACATCGAGAGGGGAAGAAGAAATTTCAATTGGCAAAAAATTATGTACTCGGAAAACAACCCGTGCAACGCCGGGCCATGCAGCTAGTATTACCAATAAAGTTCAATAATTGTTAATATGTACATTACTTAGTTTATACTTACAAATTAATTAATTTGTCCCATTTAATTGCAGAATAATTCTTAAAATAAAAATCTTGCTTAATTTTTCTAGGTAATGTATATATATACATATACTTCGAATCGTTAAAGTTTAGTATTTTTATTTTCAATTACTCAATTAATCTACAGAATACCTAAAAAAGTTTTCATAGTGCCTACTACATACTTATTAAAATATAAAAAAATGACCTTATTTCGCAAACAGGAATATTTATGCTTGTTTAAATTATTGCTGAAATAATTCTATAACACTAGATACTAGTAATTAAAAAGTGTGACATATTAATATCCCATGAAGTTATATAAGGGGATTCTTTGATTAATCAACAAATTTTGAGCAAACATTTGGTGAAACCTTATATTATTAACTTTAATTTCTATTTCGAAAGAATGAAATATATATTGATAGAATCAATCAAACAATAAAATAAAATATAATGAATCACAGTTAAATGACTTAAAAATATTACAATGAAGAAATTAATTTAAAAAAAACATGACGAAACTATACTTAGTTTTAGAGCTATCTAAAGATTGATGATACCTTGAGCAACGCATCAATAATCATCAAAATATATTACTTACATAAAGAAATCTATTTGTTATGAAATATAGTTCTTTTATAACTGTAGGATGCTGTAATCGCGTGTTTCCAATAAGTATTACCTAACGTTACTCAATCATTTATCGGCACATTAATTAAATAGTTCAAGAACGTTGCGTTGTTCGGACAAAATTGTTATTTTCACCTAAATGAAAACAGTTAACTAGTTAATCTGCAGATTAACTAGGTGATGAGCAATTTTCCGGTTTTTGTCATAGACTATCACGATTAATTTGCACATTATTTAGGTAATGTGTATATTACTTGATTTGAGCCCTTTACAGTCAATATATATATATATGATGAATCCCCAACCCTTCAAGTGTCAGTTGGGGTAAACTTCCTACCAGAACAACTCAACCCACCCCCCGCATAAGTATTTCGACTTCGGCGGCCTTACGGAGACCACGTGAACGAACGACGATCTGGCTCCTTATCGACGCTGAAATAGGACTCGTTTGTCATGGCTTGGAGTACAGACTACTTTGCTAAACAATAACAATAAAACATAATATAATAAACCGCTGTGCACGTTCCATTTCTCCTGTAGTTCTATGAATTATTCCAATACATGATATATATATATATATTACAGTAACTTTTGCACATAATACAAGTTCAGTTCACTCGTACCTCAAAGCTCCCTCTATTATAGTAGCTAGGGTTTGCAATCCTGTGTTATATTTTCACACTCCCAGGATCTTGGGATTACATTATCTAAATCCCTGTATCTCGGGATTTCGAATGGATTATTTATGAAAAATATTCACACATTCACATAGTTGAAATTACATGATAAAATTGAAAATATAATTAAAAAATTGCTTTGATATTATTTATTGAAACAAATGAAAACAAAACTTTATTCATCATAAAAACAAATAAAAATAGTACATAATGAAATTTTTTTAAAAAGAAAGCATTTCTTCGTTTTTCTTGTGTTTTAGTAAATAAGCCTTTAAGGTATCCGACTACGTTCGGAACCGTGATTTTGAAAAAGCGTGTAAATGGATAATATTTATGATATTTAGTATCACTTAGATTAGAAAATGTATATGAAATTGTTTTAAGAATAGTATTACAATAAAAAATTATTTAAGTACAATATTTTGACCAAAAATGAACATAGAATGACCCATTTTCAAAATATTCTCCTTTTGTGAAAAATGCCTCTATTATAATAATATTTTGCCTGTCTATAGCTCAGACCTCTGTACAGAGGCTCAACTAGAATTTTTGAAATATATAACTTAGAAGTGGGTTTATCCATGCTTTACGACAACAGAGGGAAGCAATTTTAAGAAAAAAAAAACCGCCAATAATTATTTCAATTGGCTGTAACTCTGAAAATAATGTGAATTTTTCAAAAATCATAGTTGAGCCTATGTACAGATGTCTGAACTACATACAAAATATTATTATATAATAGAAGCATTTTTCACAAAAGGAGCACATTTTGAAAAAAGGTTATTCTAAGTTAATTTTTTGCCAAAATATTGTATTTAAATACATTTCTTTTTGTTAAAATGTCCTTAAAACAATTTTATACATATATTCTAATCTAAGTGACACTAAATATCATGAACATTATCCATTTATATCCTTTTTTTAAAATCACGGTTCCGAACGTAGTCGGATACCTTAAAAAACACAGCTCGTCCAGCGTTTCATCGTTCAAACAGATTCTTATTTTTATTACAAATTGTCCTGCCAAAGCTAATGGTCGTTCAGACTCTACACCAGTAGGCTTTATCGTCATTAAATAGGAGTATGTTCTTTCCAGGTAGTCACCACGTCTCCCTCCATTTTCAAAAGGAGACATTTCTCTTTGAATTTTTGATGAGAGTGTCTCAAATCTAACACAGGCTGCATTGGTGCATATCCCTCGTTGATAACTTTATATAGTTGTGTTGTTCTTAATGGCTTTTTTGTACAAATAGATTGAAATAAAAAAATGTGCACGACTCACACTCTCACAAACCGGCTCGACCGATGGCCGCATTTTGGCTAAATGAGTTGAATTATTTTTTATAGTATTAGGCCTAGGTATGAACACGGACAACAGTTATCACGTAATAATAGTCTTATTACTTTTGCCGGTTGACATGCAGTTTGAAATTCCCTGATTTTTGGAGAATATGTGAGGGAATAATATTCGATGGTTAAAATTATTC